>RSEF01000002.1:121492085-121518175 GCA_003993805.1 Himantopus leucocephalus | reverse complement strand
CCTTAGCCTTCATCGTTGCATCTCTGCATTCTCTGAGCATTACTAATGTGCAACTGAATGTTGGCAAACATTACTGTAAGCCTTAAGACATAATATGAACTAAGTATTTAAGTGATAGCAGGCAGTTAGATTTATACCAGGCTTTTCCTGAAGTAAGAAATGCCTGTGAAGGTCATTTTTTAGGGATCTTATTTATCATGTCAACACATTTGATGCATAGATACAACACCAAGTGTGCTCAGTACATGATAGTGACAAAATTAGAAATGTGACACAGCTTGTCAATTGATATCTATAGTAAACGTTTCCAAAATGGTTTTAATTTTAAATCTGACCATGTAGGAATTGGATAAGAATCACTAATTATTACAAATGTACACATCTCTGTAAACGTATTTCAGAGTGTTTGTTTCTCAATTTTCTCTCCTCATTTCTTTGCAAAATCTTCAAATTATAAATATAAGTTGTAATATATAGATTTCAATACTTCTATTTTAATCAAGCAGCTGCAAAGAGTCAGCAGTTTACTTTTTGTTTATGTTTATGCAAGCTTTTATAACCCACTGATTATGAGATACATCACCTAAGGAGCAAACCAAACTTCTAAGTAGCACATTTGTAAGTATCCCCAAAAGCAAACCAGTATGCATACAAACTATAACTCATGACTGATGAGGGACTCTGCAATAACACACAGCTGTAAACAGCTGACTGTTTATGAACACAGTGGCACAGTAAGCAGTTATATATAGACTATATTACGGCAGCCATGAGCATCTTTCAGAGTGTGAAGCTGAGTATGCAGAGTTGAGGAGTTCATGAGTGACCTATAACAACAAAGCAGAATGCCCTCAGAAATGCTCTGTGCAGGAAAAGGAAATATTAGGAAGCATTTCAGCATAATATTTCACAGAGCTACTTAAAATCTGGTATTTCTGTCCCAGGAGATTTTTCTGATATTTTCATTCAAAATTACGATGAAAGGAGTCATATTTTTTAATACTTGCCAGTGGGCATGTGTAATAATGTACTGCAAAAATCTGAACAAAAATCCTTTCTGAAATACTTAAACACCAGATTTCATATTTTAAATATTACATATTTTTGTGAAGTTTGTAAGATCATCCCAGTTCTCTGTTTTATTTAAGTAAGAGTTTCCCTTTGGACCCAGTGATATGAGATATCTTGAGAATGACAAGATGGCAGGATCAATTATTTATTTATTTATTTATTTCTGCAAACAGATACCTTCAAATAAAATGTAAATCTTTGTGTACCAATTTGCAATTTTCTGATTTTTCTGGTAAAAATAGAAAACAAAATAGCTGACAAGTTACAGCACAGTTATAGCTATTAGAAAAACATGTGAGAACAACTTAATTCTTTGATATTGACTGCAATTAGTGGCATTTTAAGGCATTATAAGAGAAGTAATTTGTATTTTGAAAAATACAAATAAAGAATAAAGACAAAGCTTCAAAGACTGTGATATAAAATGAACAGTTAGCTGTAATCAGCTTTTAGTGCTATTAGAAATAGCTTTTTACAGCCATTTCTTTTCAATTTTGTACTTCCTATTGCTTACCTTGGTAATTATATTATGGTTTTAAAAAGATATGATTCCAAGTGCAGCTCAGAATGTTATGTTTTATCACCTACGTGTCATTAGTCATCAAGCGTTAATACTGTTTCATAGTTTTTGGTAGGCCAGTTAACACCATCAAAAAACGTCTGTGCTGTCAGCTTCACCACGGCACTATGGAACAACTAACACACTACAAGTTGTTAAATACTCTTTCCATCACAGGCTGGGAATGCTGCATTACATTTTACAGATATTCTGGTTCTTGCAGAAGAAGCTCTGGGTTTGTTGTTTGGCATCGCATCAGGCAATCCCTTATAAAACATTCAAGGGCATTTCACTTCTTTTATATTGGTTATCTGAGCAGAGAAGACAAGAATTAATGATCCAAGAGAACACCAAATACATGCCACAAACTTGCACGTGAGGCTGTAGGAATGGAGCATAATTCTGAAAAAGCAACATTTTTATTTAAACGTATCATCTAAATATAAACAGTGTGAGAGACAGCACACAGAAACCTTAAACACTCCTTACACACCTGATATGCTTAAAAACTCAATGCTAAAAAGGGAAACCTAGTTACAAAGCGATTAGAGATATAAAGGCATGAAATACACTGTCATTATTGGTCGTGGAGATAATAACTTACCGTTTGCTGCTTTTTTTTCTCCTGCTGTTTCAAGTGTGTTGAACTTAGCGTGAAAAAAAATGTACATCTGAAACAGAAATGCACATTTTTATATATATAGACACAACAACCTTTAAATTTTTCATTTTAGAAGCAGCATTTCTAAGTGTAATAAAAATAAAAAGACAAAATAGCCATCTGTGACATCAAATGATAACTGACATTCAAAATTTAGTGACAACAACAGAATATTTTCCATTAATTCCATTGGATATTATATTACAGACTTAACCATTGTTGTTTTTTTAAATACAAATCACACAGATTTCTTTCTAACTGTGACTTATCCAAGTATCTTTAATGATCTGATATCTTAAATATCTGAGGAAGTGGTAGTATTTGGAAAAAGCAAGCAATATAGCAGAGGGTTTTCGATATAAATGAGAAAATTTGCCTTTAAGGATTGTTTTGAGGATGACGATATTGCATTAAAACCCCTTAGTTCAGCCAGGATGCCTTTTGTGTAAATCAGTGTGTCTCAAGCAGTGAGAACTGCAGTGACTGGTAGAATTGTTTTAAACAAATGCATTTTTACAATCCACACAAAATAAGTATGAATGTTTGTAAATAATTTGCACAACTGTTTTTATTGAGAGAACAGACAATTTCATGCAGAGTTTTACTGGTATTAATGCATCTTTTCTCAGTTGCTCAGAGAGTACTAAAAGTATGGCAGGCACAGCAGAGAAGCACTAGGAAGCTACTAGTGGATACAGAGTTAAATAAAATCACAGGTCATCTTCTCTATACAGTCTGTACATGCTGGGCCTCAGGTCTTACTTTTTATAAACAAACTTACATCTGGGCCAGATGAAGGCAGGTAATATTTTACGTAATCATACTTTCCAGATAAGAATAAAGACTGTATAATTGGTGCCAGACTAAAAATTTGTATAAGAAGCATTCATCAGTTCCAGCAAGGGACGAAAATTTGTTTAAATCCGATGTACAGAGACATATATATGACCATAATCTTTTTTTTTTTCCTGTTTTTCTTATTGACTTTAGTTTTAACCGTGGACCTCTTCAGGCATTTTGCTTACACTGTACAAATAAAATAATACTTAAAATTCCTCCCCCATGCCATATGTATAGACTTTTATTTCCTCTGAGACTGACAGCCTTAGTAGACTGCACATATCTTCTACATTCTGAAACATAAACCAGTTTACAAAGTTTGCATACCCTCTTGGAAGAGAAATCATAAAAGTTCATGACATGGTTTAACTTTTCTGTGTATTCCCTCCTTGAAGTTGTTTGCAGGACCAAGTGAAGCTGCCTGAAATCAGGCCACTCACAAACTACAGTTCATTGCCTCTAAAGCGAATTCCACCTTTTCTATAGCACTTCAGTTTCTGGTTTTTGATATTGTGATATTAAAGGCATCAATTATGCAACAGGTGAACTGAAGCAACCCCCCTAATAAAATAATGCAGGATTTAGTTTCAGCTCTAACCAACAACTCTCAACAAGATCTTCCTGTGTGAGGTACTGTTTAAAGCGAACAAATGAGCAAATCCTCAAAACTCAGCTTCATGTCCTTTATACGTGTTGCTTTAGACCTTTATCAAGTAAGGACCTAACACAGACAGGGTGATCATATTCTTAACAGCAAACAAAAAGCTTTCAAAAACTGAGAAGCAAAAGCACAAAACCTGAAATCTGAGTAATATCAAGGTACCATAAATGGAAAAAGAAGGGAATTTGAGGGGACATCGAGAGGAACATCCCCTGCAGTGCCACAGTGCTTTGAAAAATGCCAGAAGTATTTGAATGCTGCCCATGGATTGTACCTGTGAAAGGCCCAGTGATTACAAGGCTCTGGTACACTGCCAGGCAAAATTTCCTCCTCCCAATGCTGTGATCAACTCCTGTTGGAGACATAGCTGAGGCAGATAGGGGTTTTATCATGTTACAGGGTGTTCATAAGACTGAATCAAATAATGACACTTCCAGCAAAGGGAGAACTTTAATGGTTTTCCCTTTATCAAATATGACTGGAGGACAGATTTATAAAAGTATTTAGATGTTAAAGGGCTCAGAAAAATAAGTATTTCAAGAACAGCTAAGCAGACAATATTGCATCTATATTTCTGTATCTAAATGTCTTTCATTTCATTTGCACACACTTCAGAACTGCCTAGAAAATAGGAAACAGCAACCTTAACATAATACAAATCTGTGTCTGTGATTTTGGCTCTGTCTGAAGTGTTTCAAGGAGTGTGAGTTAAAGAACAGATCAGTGTGTAATAAACCCATAAACACTGCAATGAGGTCGTCATCTTCAGATTGTTTGCCTATGGCTCCTAGTGAAACTTGCAGCAAATTACATTGCGCTTTTCCTGGAGGGACCCTTATTGCCTTCTTTAAGCTACATGGTACTTAGTGAATGTCAAGATGAGACAGTGGGTGGGCTTTTTGACCAGAAAAGTCGTGATTATATCCATCTTCTTTGTGTTGTAGGTAGGGAGTCTGCTGAACCACAGCAAGTCATTATTTGTCTCTTTAGGTAGTTTTCTCAGAGACAAATCTGCCCAAGAGAGGACTACTCACAAGAAGTCTGGGTGAAAATCCATCAGGACCAGTTTATCTTGGGCTAAGAACTGTTCCTGGTCTTCTTTAATTTAGTAATACAGACATAACCTGTTAGTTTGGTCTTCTCTTGCCATTCCCACCCCCTTAAATGGGAAACACAGATAGAAAAGCAGTCAGTGTATAAATAATTTGCAACTCATTTGCCTATTGTTAAATGATAAAGCAAAGCAGCATGTAGAAAGTCCTCTGGAAGAAGGAAGAAAAAGTCTGAAATGGAAGAGTGGAGTCAATGAAGTACCTACTTCTTAGCCTGAGAATTCCCATATGGCCCCCAAGAAATATCACAGTTGTGAAATCCTATCAGCACTTGACCTCCTTGTTGTTAACAGCAGATGCGAGGAGAAAGAGAAGGAGAAAAGAAGATATGAACAGCAACTTCTCTGAGTCTCTCAGCATTTGTCTGGATCTCCCATTTGCAAAGACTCTATGACTCCCCTTTGGGAAGACAGACGTGTCACAGTGGTGTATTTGTTGGGACAGTGCAAGAGAAAAGTGAGACTGAAGAACAGGTTCTTTGGGTTATGTAGTGTTCTCTGAAATTGTTAAGATACGGGCACAAGTACAAGGAAGAAAAAAAAAAGAGCTGCCAAACACTACAGGGAAGTTAGAGCATATGAAATAAAAATATCAAGAATCCTCCAGGTGTCTGTACTACCATTGAAGTTCAAATAGGCAATGAAAATACAGTCTTTATCTGGAACCTGGTGCAATTTCCTATTTCCTCTGTCGTTTGATGTCTGCTGCTTTATGATCCAAAAGAGTTTAAGTTTTGGAAGCTATGGAGAAGTTAATGAAGATCTTTGTCAGGACCCATGTCAGACAGAGATTTACAATGCAGCTTAAGTGCCAATGTATTGGCCAGTGAAAGACCATTTATAATGTCTGCTCTGCTTCCTCCTCCATACGTTGTCTAGTTTAACAATTCTTTTATTTCCTTTGCTAGCACATATGATCATATAATTGTGATATGCCTTTGAGCGTAACCTGAAGTTTAATTAGTTCAGTTATTGAAGAGGAAAAGTTAATAGCAAAAATAGATGTTAAAGAACAAGATGGATGTCTAAACTTGTCCTTAAAAGATACTGGGATATCCTCTCTGGATTTATAATCAGGACACTAGAGAAATCCACGAATAATATTTCTCTAAAATGAAAATTGAATACTGATTAAAAAAGCTAATGTGATCCTTGATGCATAAATGATTGACAATGGACAATTCATATTATGATAATCTTTGGTACTATGTGCAACAAGTCCTAAACTGTTGTGTGACTCCAATGTCAGCAACTCATGAAGAATGCTGAAAACTTGAAAAAGGGCCATAAAAGGCCCTCCAAAATTGGAAAATATTCGTTATGACAAATAGATTTTTTAGTTTATCAAGGAGGGGTTGGACCAGATGACCTTTAAAGATCCCCTCTAACCCAAACTGTTCCATTATTCTATGATAAAATGTTAATTGATGGCTTGATCTGCCCTTCAGAATAAACTTGTATGTCTGTATAAACACAGACACTGGGAACTCAAATTTGGTAACTGTTTGACAGCTGAGGTGACAAGAGCATTGCAGACCAGAAAAGCTGGGAATCAAATCTCTGTATTTTTAAAGAATATTGTACATCAAATATATATTATATGAAGATACAGAACATTGTGTTGAAGCTCTTCACCTTCAAATATTTTTTAAAGAATTGTGGTAGACCCTTATTAAATGTTTAAATCAAGTTGGGATAATTCTACACAAGATGCAGTATTTGTAGCAAGTAGGAAAGGAACACAGGCTAATTGCAGGGCATGCTTTCTGTAACAGGACAGACTAAACATTGGCCTTAAATGCTGCTGCCTTCTGGCTTTCAAATCTGTGAATCATCAATCTGAGATTCTTTTTAATTGACTCAGTTCATTGCAAGGGAGAACTTGGGGGTTTAGTCTGTACCAGCTGAATACTGACACAGTGTAGAAGCTATCAATAATGTTCATAGTTTACAGACTTTGCTACTGTGTTTCCCAGCCTTGATTTAATAATCTCTGAGTTGCCATGGATTCAGAGGATAAACATCCAGGTTTTTCAATATACAAACTGAAGCTATGAAATCCACATGTCACTGCTTGTAATACACAGAAACAAAGTTTATATTCTTTCAGTTGTACAAGGGGTATCCAAGTCAGATGATCCCAGACATCTAAGGTGTGGGGAGGTGGAATAGGAATCGAGAAAGGACTTGTTTTATCTATCTTCACTAATTATTAGTAACAATCTACTTTTCAAATTAAAATTCCATAGAGAGTGCATAAATGGCTGGAATGTCAAACTTTAAATCACTGTCTAAAGCAGCTAAAGAATCCAGTGCTGAGACTGTAATTTCTAAAATGTTTTTTTAATGTCTTTGGAGCAGAAACTAAGGAGGGTATGTTTAGACTGATGTGTATAATTTTTCTCATCCACACATGGATAAGTCTGCTAAGTATTTTCTTTTTCCTTGAAATGTCCCAGTGAAAGGAAAATATCTAGTATTTCTCAGGTAAGTACAGTAGTCTGTGAAATCTGTTATTTAGCAGACAGAGGTCAGGATAGCGAGTTACATATTTTTTTAGTAGCTTGTCATGAGTGTACTTCATTGCTTTTCAGGGAATATTTCTTGAAATGCCAAAGCAGGTGTCTTAAAATGCCTCGTATTTTGTGCAGTAACCCTCACTCATAAAAACCCTGCTATGCATGTTAAAACTTAATAGCTGGAATATATCATATTAACACACCAAGAGCTATATTGAAGTAACATTATGAAACTGAGACTTATACCCAGAAAAAGGCAGGGAATTTGGTGTAAGTCATTTCACTTGAGCTTTACATCTTTTTGCACTGTGCCTGAGTGACACAAAAGTGTGAAATCAATTTGTGATGTTGAATATTTGAAGGCTGAGACTACAGTGTAAACAAATGCAGGCAAAAGAAGTATATGTATCAAAAACTGATTGCTAACTAGAAGGAATGCAGTGGAATTAAAAATATATCCTTCTTTCAAAGCTATACTTACCTTTATGGATGAAAATAAACCAAATGAGTTAAACAGTTAAGGCTGCCAGGAGCAGGGGACATCTCGCATAATTCTCCTGTTCTATACTGTCAATAGTTTCCAGTGACCCAGAAAGAACAGTTATCTAGAAAAAGGGAGTTATTTTCTTAGCATTAGTTTTATTCAAAGTTTTTATACTCTGGATAAAATAATTAAAAGGAACGCAGTCCTTAATTGTTGGGACTGTGCGCTTGGGGGGCGCGGAGGGAGGAGTTATCACTGCCTATGAGAACAATTATAAGAACAATTAAAACAAATGCAGCTATAGTGCGTTGATCCACTAAAGGTAATTAGTGAGACGCATGATTACAATTGTAGAGTGTTTTTCATGGAACTCCTTGTTTCTACCTCATCCTTCCTAACTTTTTGACTTAGGCAGAGTAAATTCCGTATAATTCTATATGCTCCTGTGATACAGCCCCTTTGTGGGTTATTCAACAACGAGATAGGCATCCAAGCTGTGCAGGTCTTAAGTAGGGCTATAGTAATCACTTATATATGTTAGAAAGGTGGACAGTAGTGAGATGAGGGAACGATCTGTTCTAACCTGGTCAGTTGTAGGGGAAGGTACAAACAAGAATAGCTGGATACAGAGCAGCCAAATAAATCGTAGGGTCAGGGTCAGGCACTGTTTCATAACGGTGCAGTTTAAGGAGTTTCAAGTAGTATCCCTAGAAAAGCAGCAGAAACTTCATCTGTTGAGTAATATTTAATGAGATTAGTCAAAGCTTTAGAGGATGATTAGTTGAGCAGCTACCAGTGATATGGGCAAAGTCTTTGACTCTCTCATTTTTTTCAGTCTGATTAGCAAACACTCTTAAGAGACTATTTCTGTATTTTAACTCTTAGTTAAAATCTCAATCCTGATCATTCAAATAAGAAAGGTACAAGGTGCGTGAAACTATGCAAGACATTTACGTTTTTTGTTAATTGTTACTTTGTCTAACTTCCTTGTCTTTTGAACAATCAGCCGAAATATATCCACTTGCATTGTCACAACTACACTTTCGTAGGCCTTTCAAATATGCTTTTACATTGGACATTTCTTTTTAATAATCCCCAATTTTTTTCTTGTTTCCCATCACTTTTAGTCACCAGCACTTCAGAACTTGATGAGAGGTGCTCTACAAAAGCAAATACATAAATACTTTCACAATCCTCACAGCTTTCAGTATCCCATCTCCCTTTCTACAAGGAGACTAGGATCAAATTTAAAGTCAAGGGAAGGAAGAGAGCAATACAAATACTAGGAAGAGACTAAGTGCATAACAATAATCTATGCAATAGATGAAGAGTATCTGTGCAATAGATGCCGATAATACACTGTGTTTTGGACTAGCCCTTTTTCTTTCTTTCTCCAAACTGTTTGCCCAATCTTCCTTTAAAGTGAGTTGAGTTAAACTGATTAATTAAGTCAGGATCTGCTTCTAGGAGTGATCTATTTTTCAGCAGCATGTGAATTTTTATGACTAAATTATCGCCCCGGCTGGAAATATTGCAGGTTTTTACAAGGGAAATACTGACAGGCAGACCCTTAGCCATTGTAATGTTAGCAGTGAGATTGTGCAAATGCAAAGGCATCATCGGAGTTCTTGAGGGAATTACAATTACATGATATATATATTTTCCTGATTAAAACCTGCCATCCATGATTTAATGAGGAAGCCTGGGAACACGTAAATCCTTTTGCCAAAAGACCTATAAACAGTCTGGATTATTGGGACCAATTCTGCCATTCACAGCTGAAGATGTCTCAGGTATTAACAGAATTTGCATCTTCAGAGTAATGCGCTACTCACACTAAGAAAGGGTAAATGGAATGAGCCTTATGCTGGGGCCAGGATCAAAAAGAAAAATCATTTAAAGTTTAAAGAAGGAATCATCAAAATAGTGAGAAGAACTTTCACTCTCCTCTATTCTTTGTCAAAAATGAGGCCTTCAAGAATATCAAAAGAAAGCCTGTTCCTGTCAGAGAAATACCAACCTAATGATGCAGAATAAAGAAAATCAGATAATTTATAATTAATGCATATCATTATTTAAAATCTATAATTATTAACTACAATTACCCTGACTTTGGAAAGGTCCACAAGTTATCTGAACTCATGTGACTGGAAGCAGTTCTGTAGGAGGTCCCAAAAGTCTCAGAAATATTTCTGGTTCACAGTAGAAGCTACAGAATTTTTTCAAAAGCTTATAAGAAGTTTAAAGAGACAATAAAATACAAACAGTAATGACACAGTGCATTAATACATATCAGAAAACACACAGTTCACATTAGGAAAATTGAGTCGCATTGTTATTTCTTGTAGGTGGCAGAGGAAGCCAAACTCAGAAGACAGGAATCCTTAGTTCTCCAGTCACTCTCTTATATCTAGACCTAATCTGTGTTAAAACCTCCCAGCTAATGCCATTTTTTCCATCCAACCAGGCAGTGAGGATAACGGAGCTGTGCTGTGACACAGCATAGGACTCCCATCTCCTGCTGCGAGCAGTTCTGCGTTTTTCAGCCAGTACTTTTCACAACAGACACCTTCTGTCAAGCCAGATATGCAAATTTTGTTTGCATTTTTCAACGTCCTGAGGACACCCATAGAACTTGACTGCCCTGGCCAATCCCCCGGGACCCTTACCCACGCACTCTCTGCCCCGGATCTGCATCTCCATGTCAGCTCAGACCTGAGCACTCATGGTGGCCTGGGCAATGTTATGGGTCAACCCATGTCCATCCCTACTTCTACTGCTCTAGATTACTGGCAGGTTTTCCTGCATGGGCTCCGGACCTATGTGCTAGGTGCATTGTCTCTAGTCCCACCTATGCCTTCATCGCCCTTGGCTTCTGTCTTGTATTGCCTTCTGGAACAGTCTCCCTCTTGCTCCTCTGTGGCAGCAGTTTTCACTTTCTTTCCTCCTCTCCTTTCCTTTTTCTTTATATTTGTATCATGGGTCCTCCAGCTTGGAGCTGTGCACTTATTTTTTCCTTGCTTTTAACGATGTGAATTCTTCAGACTACAGTTTAATGGGAGGCCAAAGGGCTGCTAATAATACTTGAAGTCTGGAGTTCAGAAGTCAAGTGTTTTTAGACTGCCATCTGGGTTCCAGAGAGAAAGAAAATTCAAGAAATCCTACCTACTTTTTCCCTTCACCTTTGCAGGTCAGCCTGCAATATTATAATAATAATACTACTTATGTTTAACCTAAGCTCCTTCAACTGAAGGATATAACTGACTTCATTTCTCTAGAGAGGTTCAGATTTGAAGGTGATTTGCTTAACGTCATAGATCAACAGAACTGAAAATGCAGCTGTTATGCTCAATACAGCCCACATTTTGTAACCCCCAGTTTGTGCTCAAGCTTCTGTGTCCCAGTGTTCAGTCAGAACATATAGCTTGAAATCTTTGTCTTTCCTGCCCAGCCTTCATCTGTACTTGTTAGAAAGGAGAAAGAACTTTCAGAGGGTGGGTCTGGAGGATTTGGTTTCTTTCTTTTGGCAAAATATGAAACATAGGCTCTGGTCTCAGGCGCATTAAAGGCTTAATTATAAAATGCTCCACTATAAGCAGGAGTATGAGACCTGCACTGCCCACTTTTTATGTAGCACAGAAAGAAATTACCTTTCGAAGTACTCCTCCTATAGAGGTATTTTTTAATCTCAAAACAGTGGTTAATTTCAGTTAATGAAGGAAGCATTCACTGCAAATATGGTACTCAGCACATATGCCCAGCAATGAAAGAGATGGATTGACTAATCAATTAAATGATACCTCTATCTATGTATAGATCTCTCCCCCACCCCCGCCCCCAACCCCCCGAAGTCTTGAGTCATAGAATCATAGAATGCTAGAATCATTTAGGTTGGAAAAGATCATTTAGTCCAACTGTAAACCTAACACTATCAAGTCCACCACTAAATCATGTCCCTCAGCTGCACATCTACACGTCTTTTGAATACCTCCAAGGATGGTGGCTCAATCACTTCCCTGGGCAGCTTGTTCCAATGCTTAATAACCCTTTCTGTGAAGAAATTTTTCCTAATATCCAATCTAAACCTCCCCTGGTGCAACTTGAGGCCATTTCATCTTGTCCTATCACTTGTTACTTGGGAGAAGAGACCGACCCCAACCACACTTCAACCTCCTTTCAGGTAGCTGTAGAGAGCGATAAGGTCTCTCCTCAGCCTCCTTTTCTCCAGGCTAAACAACCCCAGTTCCCTCAGCCACTCCTCATAAGACTTGTGCTCTAGACCCCTCATCAGCTTTGTTGCTTTTTTTTGGATGTACTCCAGAAGCTCAATATCTTTCTTGTAGTGAGGGGCCCATATCTGTACCCAGTATTCGCGGTGAGGCCTCACCAGTGCCGAGTACAGGGGATGATCACTTGCCTAGTACTGTTTGCCACACTATTTCTGATAGAAGCCCGGACGCTATTGACCTTCTTGGCCACCTGGGCACACTGCCAGCTTGGAGTCAGGTGATAGAATTATTAAGAGGAATCACACTGGTTTTGTGTTACTACAAGACCCTCTTCTGCTAAAAATGTAAATTCAGAGGAAACATCAAAATAAAAACTAAGTATCTTGAAGTAAAATAATTTCCAAGTTTTGAATGTCAAAGTTCGAAAGACGGAAGGAGAAAAGAGGGGAAGGATGGCAGTAGGGTTCTGTTCATTATTTTAACGTTCACAGGATAATGAGCTTGAAATCTTCCTTTATAGATATAAGACCTGCTTGGCATGCTGTTATTATAAAAAATTTTGTAGCTGAAGAGACTGCTACCTAGGGAAATTTACATATGTAAATTAGCATAGGGTGAACATGTCATTGCTGGAGTTTTCTGCTTTCATTGATAGTTAGTGTAACAGTGTTATCTGTGTACAAATTAACACAATTTTCTGTGCAGTTCTCATTTTATCAAGGGTTATTAATTTAATAACTAATCACTCTGAGTCCCATGGTACTTTGGTTATATGGAGCTGGCTGGCTCCCATAAACTATCAAGCCTATAATTTTAATTTTAAGTAGAGTTCCTATTTAACATATCTGAGGAGTAAATTAAATGTCAGGTTGGTATTTGCTGTTTGGGAGAGATTATATAGCTGTGATATATAAAGCAGTTTCCAAAAATTTAGCACAGAAATTAGATTAATTCTGATTGGTTTGAATTTCATTTTATTACTTGTTTCACCAATACATAAATCAGATTCACAATGGTATTATGCAGTCATGTTTTGTATTACAAGATTTTTTTTTTGTTTAGCTTTGTGGTTTAGGTTGGTTTTTTTAAAATTTTAATGACAAGTATAAGAATGGCAGTTCCGCTGCAATCTTACCAGAAATTAAACCAAAGACAATATAGATAAGGTAAAACAAGTGGCCAGTCTTGGGTAGAAAGTTGATCTAAGTTGGGAATTCTCTTTTCCAAGCTATCACTAAGTCCTTTCTTGCTATGTGTGTTTCTCCATTCCTCCAGAGAGTGAAACATTCTCAGTCAGGGATTTTCTCATCCCTGCAAAACCACCTGAGGATGTACGAGATAACATTGGTAAGCATCTTATGGAGTAAGACTATGGACTGTAAGATTGGTAACTGTTGTATGAATTTTAGGGTCTGACTTGCAGAAATGACAAAAGGAGAAGTGGTTTGTTGGGCCAAGTGGTCTCTGAATGAAAACAAAAGCAGTAATGGGAGTAAAATTTGGAGGAGACAGGCTTTAATAGTCATTTCAGGAGCCAATCACAATTTGAACAACCGATTCTAATAAGTTTACCTCACTGGTCATCAGAATGCCCTCTACTATGTGCTCATAAGCAAAATCACTGCTGTGTTATATGAACTTTACATTTGGGGAAGAATAAGAAGGTATCTCACAGTGACCTCATATAAAGCAAATGTGTGTATACTGAAGCAATAGAGACATTCTCAAAGGATTTGCAACATTGCTACGCCACATGCAATTCCCTCTGAAATGAACTTTCTTAGGGTATAATTTCTTCCTAAGAACAATGAATTCAGTGTGCATGCAGGGCAGATTCAAATCATCACCCAATGAATTGCATGAAATTGCCAGCTGAATATATAGCAGTTGTTACCACATGTGAATATATATTGCTAAATGCTTCTGTGGTAAAGGTCCTCCAATTTCACAATGTTTTTGTATGAGAATACTATAGTAATGAAATAAAAAAATGTGATAAAATTGAGTTATCTCCTGCCCTCTCATTGAAAGAAAAAGCAAAGTTTTGAAAATGAGATAACTGGTCTTAAACAGCTAGGGAAGAAGATCACATGGAAGAAGACGACTTCCTTCCAGATCCCATGCACTGAAAGGCTACATTAGTTTCACATTGAAGCCATTTGGGTCAATTGCATTTCCAGACTTTAAAATCCCATGGAATTGCCTTGTCATTGTGAAAACCAAGAGAAAATGGGATAGGAAAAGGGAGGAAATTGCAAAGCTGAGAGGAAATTAGATCAACTTTGCTTGTCAGAACCATAACTCGCTGCACCCTGGATCAATTACCAACATTAACTGAGGTTGCTTCTCAACAGTTTAAGCCAGATTTTTTGAAGGTGAAGCAGGAGTTGGAAACCAGAGCTCCACTGACTGATCCAACCCCCAGACTACCAAGTCTTTCTTTCTCCCTCTGTTTTCTCAGTGAGTACTGGATTAAAAATTAATATTTTTTAGGAGGAGAACTGAGAGAATTATGCCTCACGATAGATAGTAATCAGAGAATCAGCTCACAGGTCTGAGGCATGAGAGATACATCCAATAGAAAAAGCCAGTTCTGAGTATCAGTCTTTCTTATATCTGTTTTAATGTTCTATCAGCTTGACTACTGGCTATAAAAAATTTCTTTCTGCCTGAGGTTTTTGAGTTAATCAGAGAATGCCTGTCATATATGTCTCAAGGCTAAGCTTCCTGGAAGTACCCAGTAAACCTAAATATATCTTTATTGAAAAAATCTTTTCCCAAATACTTCATAAGTCTGGTGCTAAACTGCTTAGGCTTATGAAGACTCAGGTAATTTAAGCATAGTAATCATTAGAAATGTAGACTCTTAGGAGGGAATCTCATGAGGTTATGTGACAATTAAGTGGGGTTCTGCAGGCATTATGTTGGTCTAAATATGGTCCTACTTGATTAAAAAGGTGGTTAGACCACTTTGTCCATCTAATTTTTTCTCAGCTGCACTGACAGATACAAAACTGTCACTCCATATAACTATCCCTAATTTCAGTAGATGTGTGATGAAGGAATTTAACTGCTTTTTTCCTATTGGAAGAATATTTTCAAGCATTATTGTGACATCTTCAAATGCAATATCTATTTAAAAAATATTTTGTAAACAACTGGGGAGATTTTTTTAGGTTTTTAGATTGATTTATAGTCTTTTTTATTCCACATGAACTGTTTTGCCAAGCAAGTAATATTTTGTGTTTTTCTCTAATTTCAGTGATGTTTCAAGTCTTTCCTTTATACATGTTCTAATAAACACATTAGAAGAATAATGGTTTCCAAAAATGTTTACATGCATAATTCAAAACAGAATTTACTGATGTTATGCTTCCTAAATTTTTCCATTTAGTTTACACAGACTTTCTTAAGAAAAAGTTGTAGTTATTTAAAGATGAAGAAAATGGATTCTAGTATTTCTTGTATGAATATTTATTAAAAAAACCTTTTAATTCAAACGTACAAATAGTCCCTTTGGAAGGGCATTCACGATTATTTAATCAGACATGGGGAAAAAAAAGCCATGTGATTTATATATCTCATGCAGATTAGCTAGCAAAGATTGGATTTCAGATATTTTTAATCATTAGGCATAATGTAAACAAACTGAAGGTAGCTTAGTAATCACAACTGTAAAAATGTCTATGAAATTTCTGTTTCTCTCATTGTTTAATGAGAAAAGATGCAAAACTCCTTAGGTAAGTGATACTTTGAATATTATTTATGCTATTCTATGACATCTTTTTGCCTGGGAACAGACATGTCAAGCAAGATGATGTTTTTTTGGTGTTTCTGAAATAGGTGAAATCATCTTTAATCTTTGCCTAAGTTGTCATTGGCTACCATACAGTTTTTAATAAAAGCTCATGTTGTTTTTCTTTATAACTCTGTTTCTATTGTGTTCTTTCCAAAGGTCTAACAACGGGCTTATTCTGCTTCCTGTAGAGCTATGTCAGCCCAAATTAAGAATACCAGAAAGATTAGATTTAGATATTTCCTTCTCAGTTGCCATCCTGTTGTTCTCCAGTGAGCAGGGTCAAAACTGATTCTGAAAAAAATTATGGGAAAGTTCAAACATCTTTTCAGAAAGCACTTAGGGGAGCATACTGTATTGACAGATTTTCGCTGAACATTATATAAATAGTATCCTGCAATCAGAACTATACCCTTGGCCATTGGTTCTATTACACACACACACACACAAATGCAATGGCATTAGATCTCAGAGAAAGTAAATGACAGATCACAGCTGTGAATTTTTAATCTGATGGAATAGCTGCCCAAATAGATCGGAGGAAAATTATGTACCTGCTATTCATTTTCAAACAGGAAATAATGTTCTAGTGGCACCAGTCATATGTTAACTTGTCTTCTTGCCACTGTGAATATTTGCTTAAGTAGTTTTCATTAGTGGCCACTGAAGATTTCAGTTATTTTTATTCAAGTGGTGTCCAGATAATACGGAGAATGAGAGGGAAATAATTGGTAAATATACTGTCCTGTAGCAGTTAAAAGCAACAATTAAAACAAAGTGCTTCTTAGTAGACATAAGGAGCTAGGCTTTTTCAGCTCCAGATACCTGTAACTACAGCACTTCTATTTGGCTTTTTCTAAGTCTTCATCCGTATTCAGTTTCACCTTTTTCTGGACTCATTTTACAACATTCTTTAAGTTGCCACATTGTATAGTGATTGTTGTCTAACCAGCAGGCTATTGAGGCTCAGGTCCTCCCACTAACAAGGTAAGAGAACACGTTATCTTAAAATAAATAAATGAATTAAATAAATGAACAAAGAAAACAGGAAAACTCTTATAAAGGAAACAGAAGCACAGCAAGAACTGACACAGCTGGACTAACTAGATTAATTGGGAAATAAACTTGCAAATTCCCTATTCCATTCCCAATTTTCTGAAGATATTTAAAGTATATGTTGTTCTGCCATATCCTATTTTGAAGGTGGCTGGTTTTCAGTGGCAGTTGGAACAATAATAATATTCTGTTTGCTTCAATTGTACTTAAATTCATTAACCAGTCCTCTAATATGGTCATATACTAGATTCAACAGGACTAAATATTTGTAAGAAGGACAACTCTGCAATTGAATAAATAGAATAGAAGACCAAAAAGTTTACTAAAGAACCTTTAAACTATTTTGGAGATCTGAAAAAAAAAAACCCAAAACCCCAAACCATAATAATAATAGATGAGCAGTTAAAGGATGTTAAACAGGGCCCAAAAAACTTAGCCATAAAAGATAAAAGCAGCAGTTACTCAAGTTGTCTGAGATTATTTCTTGCACATAGTAATAGCATCACTCTCCCTAATGTCTTAACCTTGAGACCTGGCACATGCCAATAAGGTTCCAGACTGAAATTTTCTCAGGTTTAGGTTTTCTCCCAGCCTCTTCCACCCCTCTTTTCCCTGTCATTTGCAGCTGTTTTGAAGAATTTGGTTATCAGCTCCTCAACAGGGAGACAAACACATGGTAGTTTGGATATTTAAATTCCTCCCAGCTCTAATCATTTCACCTTGTCAAGAAAGAGGGCAGAAATAATAATAATTAAAAATGTTAAAACTTGAGACCATAAGCCAGTGTCAACTCTCACTTGTTTCACCTGTTTTTGTTGGTTTTTCCCCTCCTTTGATTTTATTTTTTTTCCCAGATTGCAGATTGCTTATACTGAAGAAGAAATAAAGTCAGGGTTTAAATGATATCCCTCTGCATCTCTCCAGGTACTCACCCAATGGATGTATACAGATCAGCACTCATTCTTCCTTGTTTTCTTAATAATAATTGTAATAATAGTCATAATAAGGACATTAAACCACAGAGTGAGGCACATGATGTTAGTTTTTGATGGCTGATATCTTCCATGTGATCATCCAGAGGCCTTACTAACTTATTTCAATTAGCATGTCAAGCATAAATTTGAAATATTGCCAACACAGAGACGGGGAAAATGGAAAACCAAAGTTTTCTTTCTTAGGTGGGATTAGATTGAGATGATAATGAAGCTGCCAAAGTAATCAGAATGCTGTAGCCAGAAGAGGTGATGCCCTTCTTGGCTGACTGATTTTCTATTGGTGGCCTGTCATAATTTATAAAACATAAGCCATAGAGCAATGCAAACAAAAGAATGTCTGGAGGGGCCAATGTAGATAAAAGAATCCAGGAAGATTTCTGCTAAGTATGAATACTGCCATAGGGTCATTCAACACCACTAGATTTTGGATCTTGTCTCTCAAATTTTTTCATAACTTAACCAAGCCTGATCTATTTGGCGAAGAAACAGAGGACTAATAGGATTGTACTAGCAATAATAACAATTTAGGATTGTTATTTATTTCTGAGAACACCACATCTTCAACTGCAATTATTTTCTGCAAAAATAGGAATGTACACAAGAGTCTGTTCATATTTTTGTTTGTTTGGGGTTTTTTCTTCCTGTTTCTCACATGCATTAGCACTATCCTCTTTTGGGGATTTTGTGGCTTTAAGAGGAAGTGGATAAAGTAGAGTGAGCTGGTCTTGCCTTTTCCTTTCAGCTGCACATATGATAGAACTTAAGATAATTACTACAAGAGAAGACCTCCCTTCAGAAACGTTTGGTCATGTTAATGATTTACCTGTTTTTTAAATTGGTAATGAATGTGTAGTAAAAATACTGTGAGGAAAAAAATATCCAAAAGAAGCAAACAAACAAAAACAGGTTGTTGCTTAGACCACTGTAAATTTTCTCCAATGCTAGAGAAATTTTTGTGGTGTCAGCTGAAATCAGTGAGGCTGAAAGCCAATTTCCTTTGTGCTCAACTACAATATCACCAACCTGGCCGGCTTGAGTTACACATCTTGTCCTCATCTGACTCATATTTTCTGTTGATATACATACTTGGTTTTTATCTGGTTGGCAGAGAAATACATTGCCTTTTAGATAACAAATAATCAATAATAAGACTGGTGAATTCCTTTCTGGGAGTAATCAGCTCGTGGGAGGAGAGGAAGGAAGGGGATTGTTATTATCTTTTGCTTCTGTTAATTTTATATATTCCAGAACTTCTGCTCTGCAAAAGGAATATAACACGTTGAAAAAAATCTGTAAAACTTGTGTTCTTGGGATTTTTTTCTACAGTCTTAGATTTATGCCGGATTTTCTGTACATTTGTTGTCAAATTCATATCACTTAAAACATCAAAATGTTGAAAGATGAGATAATGTGCAACGGGTCTTAGGGTTCGAACTATATTAAAACCATAACTTACAGTTACAGGCAGGAATCTGCCCAGGAAAAAATCTTGAGCCAAGGAATTAGGACCTTTTACTTCAGACAATCTAATCTCATCTTCTTTTGCATTTATAAAATGACGGTCTCTAATGACTTTAAAAATATGGTATAAATAATTCTCAGTCAGGACATACTAATGCTAGTAATGAATATGGACATATTATACACATATCAGAGAAGTTATCGTCTAACACCTGCTAAATTTAGAAAAAAATGTTGTTTTCTATACCTTAGTCTGATATTAATAGACTGTGGCATCTTAGACAAATCACTTCATTATTTGTGCTTTGTTTCCACAGCAAACCGCTGCCTATAGTCTCTAATTAGAGAGGATTTCTGGGGCCAGGGATGGCCAATTGCTTCCTTTGTACAGGACGTAGCAAACCAGAAGCTATAAGAAAAAAATTAACTAAGACTTTTGAAAAGCATCCTCAGTACTAAGCAGATGTGCATTTTGACCGTGCTTGGGTATGTATACATTAGGTATATGTTTTATCTTGATCATTCTCAAAAGTTTACAAGAAAGCTATTTTTGCTTTTTCAGTTTTACTCTTCAGCATGTTTTACAGAGAAGTAAAATCTCTCTTAGACCTTTTTGAATGCTGCTAGATAATGGGAAAGTAGGTGTGTACTGTACTTTTTCTTCACTAATTGCTTTCTGGTTCTTTAAAAAATTCTAAGGTAAGGGCTTGACACCTGGAAACTGAAAGAGTCATCTAAGAAATGGAAACAACAATAAAAGGCTCAAGTGGTATAGAAACATTTGGGAAAAAAAATCAACATAAAGTTAGTCCTCCAACGATCAACTTTCAACTGGATATCTTTCGCATCTTGGAGGAATTCCAGGATATTTGTGTGTTCATGTGGAAATTTCTAACAGGAATCTTTCGGTTGTGGAAAACCTATGAAATACCCACTAAGGTCAACATGAATCTACTGTACCAAATAAAATAAAAACTAACCCTTCCCTTTATATTCCTCAGCTTTTCTTAGAAATTCAAGCTCACAGTGACACATTAGGAGCTAACATTAAAAACCAGCAGTAATAAAAGCAATCCAAGTAGTTTACAGAAGGAGTATGTCTTAAATATATATTTGGAATAGAGGTGAAAGCTAGGCCAAAGACTTCCTTCCATGGTAAAGAGCTCGAAGGAAACCATTGATCAGTGACTGTGCCATAGAACCAAAGTGGGGAATTTAACATAACTTTTTCAAAACTGTCATCCTAACTTGAATTATATTTTTCAATGTTTTTTTTTTTTTTTTCCAGACAAAGAAAGTGACAAGTGGGATGTAACGCTCCTTTTCATAGGATTTTAGAAATCTTTGCACAAGAGGAACTATGGACTCATTATCTTTCTATCTCACATTTGATTCTTCTTTGCATTCAAGTATATATGGGAGATAAACCTGATTACACCCTTTTTCTTTGCATTTTCCATTCAGTTCAACAACAATGAGCAGCAAGTCTCCAAAATGCTCTGTCACAAGGAAATGCTGAACTTACAAATGTTTTTTGACTTTTCCACAACTTTATTTTGAGCACTGGTATCAAGAACAGAGAGGCCGGTGACACCAGAACACCAGCCAATTCAGTGATAATGGTTTTTTTTTCACATTAACATCTTTCCTGTGTTGTCAAGGTAAGACTCTACCAGAGGATTTTTAGTCACTCATTTATCTTTTCTATGCAGCAAGACAGCTGAGTGACAGCACTATTTAGACATGTGACAAGATGGCATGTGGTATTACTAGTGTCTTGCTAAACAGAAGTAGTCCATGGTGTCTTGCAATTTCTTCCACAGGGCTGTGTAGTGTACTGAGTAAGAGAAGATGAAGAAAAAGGAAAACAGAAAGTTTAATTTGGCTCCAGAAGGACAAGTTTCTAAACAAGAGAAAAAAACATCCTTAAACTCAGAGGAAAAAAAGACAAAAGCTCTCACCTTCAATAAAAGTGCATCCAAAGTTGTATTGGAGGTAGTAGATATAGCTTCATATTTATTTTTCTGGCAGTATAAACTAATGTATCTGTTCATACACACAGTTGTATGAGCACGCATACGCTTATTGTCTTTTTATTTCTATCTCACTTGCTTTCAGAGTGGACTGACGAAATTGTTCTATGAAATGTTAAGGATGGTAGAAATAATCACTAGAAGCTATTTTCTGGATCATCCCAGTATCTGCAAATTGTCTTTGTACTATGTTCTTCATGATATTTAACTCAATCTGTAACTCAATACTTATCCTTAAAGTCTCACCTCCCTACTGATTAAAGGTGCCTGTTTCAGTACACATTTTGGTTTCTGAAAAATCAGCTGAAAATTTTCCTCTTTGCATTTTAAGTTTTTCAGTCACTAATCAAGTCATTTGTACTTTGCTTAATTTTCTACATATCCTACTGTATGATGGCCCCTTTTTGCTGGATGTGCCGTGCAGGGTGTTTCTAGTAGGAAAAAGGAAGGCAAGTCTGAATTACAAGGTATTTTCCCTCTATAAGCTTTGATCAGCAGACCTGTTAAGTTCCCTCTGTTTATCTTAAAAGCTTAGAAAGGAACATGGGTTTCTTGTTTGCAATAACATATAGTAGTAAGAGGATACTCATTGCTACAATGAAATGGCAAAAATAGCAAATATTCAAAACTGGGACACTGAAAATTCAAGTCAGTGTAATAAGAGGTTTTCTGAATCACAGAGGGGAAAAGATGCAACAGAGGATTTAGAATTGGATCCATTGATTAGACACAAGGCAAACAGGATTCTGCTACTTGAGAAATGTTGACTCATTAATCTCTCTTGCTATCAGAATGCTGAAGAGGCTGAGGAAAGCCCAGGTGTGCTTTAATTCCCGGCCTCCTCAGGGAAATGCTCTCAGGGTGTTTATTAAGCTGTGTGGGTAACAGCATTTAATAAACTATTTCCAAACATTAAAGGTGTTTGCTTATCAGAGAGTGAATAGTCCCTGCTCTCCTTTTGGTGGCTCTATGGAAAGAAATTACTTGTGGAAGGGACTGGAACAGGGACATTCCACTCAATTGTGCCACTGCTCCCCAAGCCCAGAGTGGGGTGTATGGGCTGCGGTCACTTGCATGCTCACAGTCCAGAAGTATTGCAGTAGCTAGGTATAAGTTTCATTTCACGGGGAGAGCAGGAAGGGGTAAGATGGCTGTGTCTCATTACTCCAAACATGTGCCTCCTTCCCTTGCAGCCTTTGGTCTCTGTGCTAGGATTTCCAATAAGGTGCTACTTATGTTTTTTTGTTTTTACTGCTCACTGTTCATGTGACGTGAGCACAGACCTGCTAGTACTTGAGGCCAGCAGCTGAGACATCCATTAGCTACAAACTACAGCTATTTGTTAATAACAACTTCTAGCTGACACAATCTGGACTGACTTTAGACCAGTGCCATAAAGAAGGTTATTTATTCTATATTTCAAATGATTCAGAATAAGGAAGAAGTCAGGACAGGAAAGTGCAAAAATTGTCAGATGTTGTGCAATAGGCAAACAGTAACATAACACCATTCATTTGTGAAAATGGCGTTAATATGGGGATTCTGTACTTAAGCTGAGTCTTAGTCTTACATGTGAACTAAATTTGCCACTGGGATAAGTTGTCACAGCTGCACTGAGATCACTGGAGCTTTAGAAGTCAGCAGCAAAACTGAATCCATTTCTTTTCTTTGGTGACTTTGGTCTTAGGTCATAACATATGCTTTCTAAAACCAATAACATGTGGCACACTAAGCATGCTAATGGCCACAGTTTTGATGGAGTTCCTGTGCATAGAATGGGCTAATTAGTCACCCAGCTGCGTATGGACATGTGAACACCACAGGCACGTCAGGACTAGCTAAGCTGTGCAGAACTGCGTGCACTACTATTTGCATTAAAGTTCCCATGATGTCCATCTACCTAAATTTCTGAGATAGGAGACTCACTGTCATGATTTCAATTGGGATAGAGTTAAGTTTCTTACTAGCAGCTGGTATAGTGCTCCGTTTTGGATTTGGGATGGGAAATAGCGTTGATAGCACACTGGGGGTTTTAGTTGTGTTAAGCAGTCAAGGCCTTTTCTGCTCCTCACACTGCCCTGCCAGCAAATAGGCTGGGAGAGCACACAAAGTTGGGAGGAGACACAGCTGGGACAGGTGACCCCGACTGAACAAAGGAATAGTCCATGTCATATGACGTCATGCTCAGTATACAAAGCTGTGGGAAGAAGAAGGAAGGGGGGGACGTTCAGAGTAATGGCATTTGTCTTCCAAAGTAACCATTACGTGTGATGGACCCCTGCTTTCCTGGAGATGGCTGAACACCTGCCTGCTGATCAGAAGCAGTGAATGAATTCCTTGTTTTGCTTTGCTTGTGTGTACAGCTTTTGTTCTACCTATTAAACTGTCTTTATCTCAACCCACGAGTTTTTTTTCTTAGTTTTACTCTTCCGATTCTCTCCCCCATCGCAACTAGGGGAGTGAGCAAGAGGCTGCATGGTCCTAGCTGACAGCTAGGGTTAAACTACGACACTCAGTGAAAGAGAGAAGCTTATTTGCACAGCTGAAAGTATTTGCTTTCCTTGGAGAAACAAGTCTTGTGTTTGCCCCCTGAGCTGTAAAGAAAAGTCTTCTACACAGTTTAAAATAGTTTCAGGAGGAGAACCAGATTTTTTTTATTACCCCTTCATTTCACACATTGTATCAAACTGTCTGATTTAAACAAGTTGCCTTCCTGCAACTTTCACAATTTATTTATTTATATTTTCTAAGTGCCGTCTCAAATGGATTGCTGTGCAGGACAGCTAGTATTTGACATGAATATGATTTGACAGGTTGAAATAAATACTGAAAAGTTTGTAAGCCCAAATAGGCCATATGTTATGTTTCACATACTGGACTGCATAACCAGCCCTCATACTGGAGTGTGCCATGGGCAAGTATTAATTTTGCCACTACACTGGTAAGAACAGGTCCAGGGAAATGCATAAAGTTCTTTATCTGTAATTTTTCTGCAGATTGAAAAATATCTTTTTCATAATTTAGATGAAATTCTGCAAGAGCAGTAGTAGAAATATTAATAATTCGCTAGACCTCTTATAGTCACTTCACACAAAAGGTGACCATGGCATTTAATTAATATACAGGTTGGAACTCCACATTCTTTTTGCGCTTGGAGTAAATGCAAACTTGTGTAGATTCCTTTAACACCTGATTTTTAGTGGAACACCATGAGGAAGAAATTCTCAGAAATCCATCAAATCCTCAGGCTACACTCCACGTGTTTCATCATACTGGATACTTCTAAACTGAAGATTATCCCCTTTTGACAGGAGAAATACAGCCACTGATAATAAATACTGTTTTGTGCTTTCTTGAAAACACTTTTACTGTGTATCTTCTTGATGTTTGAGTATTCATGAAGAACTATACAGTTTTATATATACTATACACAACAACTGTTGTGTATTAGGTTAAATTGTTATATATGACACTTGTATCAGATGTATCTATCTTATCTGACTTCAACTATTTAAAAGTGAAGTGCTTTGTCTAAACTAATAGAATAAAATGGGCGTTCTCAGGTGCAGATTCATTCTAGTTAAGATAGATAACTGTTGCAGTGGATTAAATAATTTTTAGATTGTGTATTGCTCTATTGCCTCTAGTTCTATGCTTAGTGACTTTAAATCCAGTTGAATTAGCAGGAAGGGGTTCCTCATAACGGTCGTGAGTTAACTCTGGTAGGCAGCTAACCCCAACATAGCATCTTGCTCACTGCCCCCGCAGTGGGATGGGAGAGAATATCAGAAGGGTAAAAGTGAGAAAACTCATGGGTTGAGATAAGGACAGTTTAATAGGTAAAGCAAAAGCTGCACAAGCAAGCAAAGCAAATCGAGGAATTCATTCACTGCTTCTGATCGGCAAGCAGGTGTTCAGCCATTTCCAGGAAAGCCGGGCTTCATCATGCGTAACAGTTACTTCGGAAAACAAAAGCCATAACTCCAAATGTGAGTCCTCCCCTTCCTCCTTCTTTCCTGCACCTTTTATTGCTGAACATGACATCATATGGTCTGAGATACCCCTTCGGTCAGGTGGCATCAGCTGTCCCAGCTGTGTCCCTTCCCAACTTGTTGTGCACCCACAGCCTAATTGCTGTCAGAGCAGTGTGAGAAGCAGAAAAGGCCTTGATGCTGTGTAAGCACTGCTCAGTGACAGCTAAAACATCACTGTGTTATCAACATTTTTTATCACAAATCCAAAACACAGCACCATACAAGCTACTATGAAGAAAATTAATTCTATCCCAGACAAAAAACTACAATAGGGAAGGGTCTCCTGATGTTATACGATAGCTGTCATACAGTACAAAGGAAATAACAGAGTATCTAAACTGTCTCTTCAGAAAGCAATACTCAGAGACAAATTTCAGAGCTACTAATTGTAAACCATGGCAAGAAAGCGTGAATAGCTTTCAGCTTACTTTCATTGGGTGGGTACCATGCAGTTCACAGTGCAGCACTATTTGTGTTCTTGCTGATGACTCACATAACAAGAATTGCGTGGTCATGGTGCCTCATGAGAGAATAGTTCACAGAATCATAGAATCATAAAATCATACAATAACTCAAGTTG
>RSEF01000002.1:121465814-121491085 GCA_003993805.1 Himantopus leucocephalus | reverse complement strand
TTTTTTTTTTTTTTTTTTTTTTGCAAGACCACAGCTTCCCTTTTTTTTTAGATATGAAAGTACAGGAATAGAGGAAGCTGTAAACACACCCTGCAAACTGACGTGCCACTAATCCAAAGTACCTAGGATAATAAAAAGGCATGCAATTGAAAGTCAGCTTACTCCTTAATGTGATTTGATCTTTAAGGAGTACAGAATAACAGCTGAAAGGTAATCAATACAATACTGTCTGAGAAACTGCAGGTTTAGCCGCATACCTGTTGTCAATAAGCAGGGACAGAATGCCCTATAAATACAACCAGCCTTTTCAAAAAATACATGACCGGTTCCAAACCCCAGAAGTTGGTAAGCCACAAAATAGCACCTAGATGGCAATTACTCATTTGAACTGTAATGTGTGGCATGAGTTTCCGTTTCCCCTGGCCTTTCCTGAGCTGCTCTCAGCAAACCCCTTCAGGGTTTATTAGGATTGGCTTTGACTAAGGGATTTACCGTGGAGTCAATCTGCCAGTGTTCTGCTCTCCCAGTAGCCTCCTCATTTTTCAGATCCTGTTCAGATTGCCATGCCAAATGGCATCCACAAAACTCTGGAAGACATGCCTTCAACCTCTGGGGCCTCATGCCTGCAGTAGATAATATTGAATGCCTTCAAATACATCTCTGGACTGCTTCTGCTGCTGTTTCCAGGTAGGAAGTCCTACATACTCCTGTCTTCAACCCCACAAGTAGCCAGAGTTAACGGCTTGAGGTTGTGTTAGATGGATCACTTGTTACATTTTTTACTCGAAGTCTACAAAACCACCAAATGCTTCCAGTAGGAAGAAAGCACAGTCCGCTGCTACTGTGCTAGCCTCGCATAAGAGAAATAACTATTCAGTTGCCACGTGTAGAGAATATGTGGCAGCTTGAGGGTGGTGAGAACTTACTTGCATTGGCTCTGAAATGGTATAATGGTATACTGTCTCGTTCTTGTCTTCATCTTATACAGCTATGCAGTTTTTACTCAGTTCAGAGCAGTCAGAATAATCTTGTGCCCCCCAAAATAGAAAACTGGTTGTCATACCTGAAGATGTGTTGTGTGGGGCAAGTTATTTACACTAACTATTCTGGCAGAGAGTTGCCTTAAGACTTTGAAAAATTGAAGTACAGTCAGACACTTAAAACTGGACCATAGCTTTCTTGGCCAATTAGCACATCTCAGGTTAAGTGCCAAAACAGGGCTTTCACAGGAATTCCTTTGAGACATCTTAGACATGAGCAGGCTACTCACAGTAACAGGACAGTCGTGATCTAAAATAAGATTGTTTTTTGAATGTATAGAATGGTTTTCAGTCAAAGGGATGTAAAAGTTGAAGTTGGTTTTTTTTTAATCATTTTCAATAAAAATTGTGTGTGGATGAAACAAGTTTGACCCTTTATAAACAAGAGTTACTTTTATTTATTCATTTTTCATTTTCACTTTGTGTGTGTGTATGTGTGTGTGACCTCCAGGAATAAAAACAGCTGGGGATACTGAAGCCAATTCCTTTCTGCCTTTCTTTATATGGAGCTGGTATTTATAATGAGCCTCCAGTCAGCTCTGTCATGTTAAAATGAACTTTCTGAATTATTGTTGTTCGCCTGATTTCACAATCAGCCCTTTGCAACCCACAACACTGTCACTAACAATCTAACCAAAGGCAAAAATTTCTTTCATGTCTAGATCAGTTTATGTTGGATAATCCCAACACCTTTCAGCAGCAGTACTATTTAAATACAACTGGGGTGGAACAAACCAGAATGTCTGAATTTTCAAAAAGTCTTATGTATCAGCTCTTCTTTCTCTCCTAGAATCCTTTAAGTAATAACTGTTATGGGCTTTTTTTGACTTTTCTCTCTGTGTCTTGCTAAGACCTTGTGTCTTGTCTTGGGTGTAAAGTTTAGCAAGTTTTAAGACTGATGGCCTTTGACACAGGAAAGTGACTTGTTAGAAAGCCAGCATTTATAAATCTATGTATAAATTATATGTTTGAAAACTTCAGTCCAGAAAATGTATCAATGCATTTGCCAGGTATATCTCTGTTGTCCTTTTGATGTGGATAAAGCATACAAACTCTTGGCTTTTGGCACATCACAGGAATAAAATGGCCAGAGACAGTATCTTTACTTGCAGCTTGAAGTCCATTTCCAGTTACCACTTCATATATATTTTTCATTATTTTTCCCCGACCACCTCTACTTACTGTAGAAGTAAGAAAGACAGTACCGGGTAGATGAGATTGGAGGGGGGGAGGAAAGGTTGCTTATGCCCATTCTCTATTCATCATCTTTTCGATCATCTTTTCATCCCCTCTCCTACAAAAATGAAAACCTTCACGAAACACTAGCTAGGTAACTCTTCTTCCCATACCTATATCTGTTGGGGTAAAATAAAATATTTCCACTGTCTGTTTCCAATAACTATGCTAAAAAAAGATATAGATTCACACCAATTCTTTTTAAGAAAATGTATTAGGTATACAAAGCATTAAGAAGGTTTAAAAAAACTAAAAAAAAATATTCTTATCTCTGGCAGCAACACAACTGTTCAGCTGCTAGGGTCCAGGTTGAGATGAGCTTTGAAAAAATGCTAGAGATAGGCCACTGACGCATATTACCAGGATAAATCCTTTCTTTGTAATCTATCTCTCTTTGTGCACTAATGATACACAGGCCTAAATTCTGAATAAGACATGTGATTTCTTTCTAGTCCTATGATAGTGGAATTCAGACTACAATCTGACTTTAATTCTGTTTCAGCACTGGCAGGATTTTTCCCTGTTCCAAGGGCAGTACAGCTCGCCCATGGCAGGGCTACGAGAGCTTTGTACCTCTTTGAAGCAACTCGGAATAAAACTGCACTACTAACCTCAATCACTTGCAAAAATCAAAAATCAAAATCAAAACTGTACATAGCTAGAACAGCTGAGTCACTGAGCTATACATCAGAGGGAAAGAAAGGATGCACTCCCAACTGCTAATTCCCACTTTTTCCAGTACTTTAACTTGACATAAAACATGTGCACCAGCAGAGGGCATTACATGCCTCAATAAAATACAGATTGATAATTTGAAAGGAAGGGGAAATTCCTCTTCTAGCCTTCTTAGGATATTGGACATTTCATATAACTAATCAAACTGGATAATTAATACAAACTGGAATATCCCAAGCACAGGGTCTATCAGATATTTCTCAAGCGTTCCTTCATTCCAGTAGCTCCTTTACCGGGAAAAACAGTAAATTAATTAGTTCTCACTTGTAAACGAAGGGAGAAACTAAACTACTAGAACTGAAAACATATTTTTTCTTCTAAACAGATGAATCTGAGGAAAAAGGAAGAGGAGTATGTTTATTTGTAACCTATTCATTGCATAGTTTTTGTTTTCATTTCTCCTACTGCTTAGCTAACACACTGCAGCCTTTTTCTTCTTAGTGAGCCATGTGTTTATGTGGATTTTGCTTTACAAGCACCAAGTAATACTGAATTCCAACAGCTGAGGAGCCAACTTTTTGGATATCCTCAGTTATATAAATATGGCATAGCTGGGAGTACATTTGTCATTTAAAAATTATATTAGAACAAAACCCTTTTCTTGCTTTCATTTTACAAGTCTGCAATCTTGTATAAGGATCCTGAACTTTTTTTTATCTCAAAGAGCTTAACATGTAGACAGACTCTAAATTTATATCTATAAATTGTAATTTTCTCTAAATCAAGCAAAATGAATGCGGTCACTAGAACTGAAAGACAGTGACTGAGGAAAACACAAAGAAAACAGCATTTTTTATAGTTCTGTACAGCTTTTCATTGCAATTGGTTTAATGTTTGCACTTAATTTTTTCTAAGTTTTAGCAGCACTTGTAATGACCCCTTGATTTCACACATGAAAACAACTTTACCGTCTTGAGATCTGTGAAGCTATCTCACAAACATTTGTCTTCCAAGTAATATCTTGCTACTTTGTAATACTGTTGTATTTCTGTTCTCCAGGTAGAAGGAGAATCTTCAGGGAAAGCAATACAACATGAGAGTTCACATACTAATGCATGAATGCATAATTATGTGTTATCAGATAGTCTAATATACACTTCTTCACTGTAACATACTCATAATTTTTTAAAATGTTCTTAAGAAAAAAGAAAAAAGAAAAAAGAAAAAAGAAAAAAGAAAAAAGAAAAAAGAAAAAAGAAAAAAGAAAAAAGAATCTTTTTTAATTCAACCTTGCAGAAAAAATTTGGAAATATCTTTATTTCTGAAACACATTAAAAACAAGGCTTAATGAATAAACTACGTAAAATAATACATTTCTTGCTAGAAAAATACTGAATTATTATTGAAGTTGATGAAATTTTGTTATCTAAGAAAAGAAAAAATCTAAAATGTAGGTAAGTCATCAAATAGTAAGAATGAAAAGTAATTTCTTTGGTGGAACGCTTTTTTCACACAAGGATGTAAAGAATATAACAGCCAATAATCTTTTTTATTATACAAAGCATTCCAGCTCTTCAAGTTTGTAGATGAGTATGTAACCTTAGAATTTAGAATGTAAACATAACATAATAATTATTTGTTTGTTTACAAGGCAGGGATGTGCAGTGACTTAAATCTATTGCTTGGATATCACAAGTCCATCGTGTAATTTTCAAGGTGATTTACAGAATATCTTTACTGGGTCGGATGCACTCAGTTGCCTGTTCATCCAGTGCAGTTTTGCTTCCTTACTTGAATACTGGCATAGCAAATTAATAGCTTACAATAATGTGCATATCAGAAAGCTAACATTTGGAAGTATAGTGCTTGCACTTACGTCCAGTCCTAAAATGAAAATACTATTTCCTTCTCCTTCAGCGGACCAGAGGAAAAATGTCTTTCCAATGAAAGGACAAATGCTCAGAGACACGTATACAAATGACACACTGACACTTTGTGTGTGCTCTCCTTCTGCTTGCTTCAGAACTCAACAAAACACTTTGTTGGTCATAGATCAGTAAAGTCTTTATCCAGCTAAGCCTAAAACGATCTTAACTTTCAGCATCGTTTAGGCTGCTCTACAAACAACAAGGACCGTGTGAGGAAGCAAAGGCTAATGGGTCTTGAAAGCAGCTGTTCTGACAAGTAGAATATATATTCATGAAAAACTATGGGGCAATATTAATTCAAACTCGAAGGTTAATATGGCCAGTATTTGAGATGTAAAACTCTCTAACGCAAATGAAAAAGGGCTTTGAGTTTAAGCACACTGATGTTTAGTGACTTCTATCCATAAAGCCTGTAAGTCAGTGAACTAGAACTCAGCCCAAAGCCCGTTTCTGGATATGGGCCCTGCAGTCCCCATGCTATGCTGCTGTAAAAGCTTATGAAGGTGCTCTGAAATTTGAGCTATCAAAGTCAAGGAGACTGCTCTCTGGGTAAAAAAAAAACCAAACACTTGTGCTTCATGTTGGAAGGAAGAGGTGGCAGGAAGCCTTACGAATACCTTACATTTCCTACTGCTTTATTTGACGCTTTTTTTTTTTTTTAAGTCAACTGCACATCACAAACAGTGTGTAACCCAGTTGGCATGCCAAGAGGTTGATTTGCCTCATGACAGCCAATGCTTCTTAACTAAAAACTTCTGCAGAAATTACAAAGAAAGACCAAGTATGTATGTGGGAAATTTTCATCCATACCTTAACCAGTAATAAACTCACTGAAAAGTTATGCTCTGTAGCAAAAAGGTTGGTTTTCAACAAATGTTTTGAATAGTTATTGTTACCACATCATTATCAGATCTATGATTTATGAATGTGTCTGGGCAGGCTGGGTTTTTTTTTGCTTTTAACATCATTTTTTCTGATAGACAATAGATAGAAGGGAGTTGCTAAGAGTCATCCCAGATTATAACAAAGCCTAGCCAAAAAAGAAATTTAGCCTAACCCATATGGGGAAAAATATGCTGCCATTACTACTGGTGCCAAGATGAGGAACTGCAGGTCAATGGCAGCAGCCGGAGGGAGCCTAAAAATGAGGTGAGAGGATAGGAGTCACTAGCATGATCAAGGGAGAGATGTCTCTGCATCAACTTGTAAACAAGCACTTTAATCATGTTTGCTACTTTGTTAGCATTTGAACAACTCAAATTGAGATATGAAAGATGGTTTTAGTTCCCTTCTCTTTTATGCAGGTCCTGGATGGCTTTAAGCAAAACATTTCTCATCTGAATAATGAGGATAAGAATAATAACATTTCTCTATCTCAAAGGGCTGATTGCAAGAATAAATTAGATGCTCAGATGCATATCAGGGATAGTAACGCATCCCTGTAAGTTAAAAAGAATTCTCAAAACAAAATAATCACATTTACATTATTTTTTAGGTACCTACAATTCAAAAATCTCTTTTTGGCAAACATAACCCGTTTGTATGTAAGCAAAAAATTTCTGGATGGTTAATCCCAGAAATGTGAAGAACACTTATCGGGAAATACGTCAGCTAGCTGACAGCATAACAGACAAAGAAGAGACAATTAAATTATTAAATGAACTACACTACAGCTTCTCATATGCAGTTTTGCAGCTGGAGATGAAGTGACTGCTCGGATGCTTAGTTTGGTCTCAAAATGTCTACAGTGAGACTCTGGTTTGAAAAGTGATTATGTAAAAATAGCACTTCCTACTCAGCAGATCTGTTCTTGTGTGCTTCAGTGGGGAGAGGGAAAAAAAAATATTACTGCATGCCTTCACTGCTGAGCCACCATATCTCTGGGGGAAGAAACTGCATTATACTCCAGTTTATGCAACTTCATCAAAATCACCGATTTAAAGCTATAGTGTACCTAAGCAAAACCCATCATTTCAAAATTGTGCTCTTTGAAATCAGACCTGCACAACCTCATTACCTTCAGCTGAATGGAAATGAATGAAATGAAAGGAAATAAACCCTTCAGACTGAAAAATCATGATTGGATTTCCTCCAGCTTCCTATCATCACCCAAACTAATCAAGCTATTTCTCCCCCAGGTGGATAGTGAAAAGAAAGAGAGAGGTGATGATGATTCTTTTTTTAAATATTTGGCAGGTAGTCTCAGAGCACGGAGCCCATATAAGTTTCAAGAGGTTACATGAGGACTATAGAAGGCTAATAGTATGATAACAGCTGCTAGCACAGGGATGTAAGCAATGCAAAAACCAGATTCATGCAGCTTGGCCAGCCTGTTGCCAGGGTTGTCAGACTCCTGAGTGATGGAGTGGGCTTTGCCACTATCAGCTGCTTCCAAAAGATCAATGTATCACAACAAATGTTCCTCTTTCAGCCTTTCAAAAGAAGTCTTCTTTATCAGTGTGATTTTTTTTCCCAAAGAAGAGCANGAAAGTCACTAGAAACTTATTCAACCTAAAAAAAAAAAATAAAAAAAAAAAAAAACAAAAACAACTACAATTCCTAACACTAGAAAATGCATACTTAGTATCTGTCTGGAGATTTGAAAGGATACTTTGATCATTCTTGCCAATTACATACCTGTTAGCAGCAAGTATATTTACATATTTAATATTCAGTTAATCTCCAAAAACTTCTTTGATCAAATAGACAGGCCATTTACCCTCAAACGCTGTGCCAAAATCTCATCTCTAGATAGCCTAATGTGTGAAGTGATGAATTTGTTTTCAAGTCTTTTTCAGAATGCCTTCCATTTTTCACTTCAGATTAAAACACCTACCCTTTTAACAAGTATATTGCCTCTTCTGAACACTATCTTTAAATATAAAGAAATCATACCACAATGGTTCCCTTAGGGTTTTGCCTTTTGACATTTCTCTACTTAGAAAACTTCCAGGAACGAAAATTAATGGTATTATGCTTGCAGACACAATCCTTTTCTAAATGAACAGAAATGTCGACATATTTCTCCTTTCCATCTGTGATGCATTCTAGTGTGCCTTATAGACATAGATCTGGAATGACCTTCACTAAGTCCCTGGAGCAGCGGACTTAGAAGCTTGACTCGCCCTTGAACTGCAAGTTCGATGTTAGGGCTTCCATGCTCATTCCAAATGGAAAGATTACTTCCTAAGTTTGCAGGAAAAACACACATAGGTTCTGTCAGAAGGCAGTCCGGCAACGGAGGTTCTGCAACAGAATCTGCACTCAGGTGTGTTACATTAGAGTTAGACATGACAAATCCCAATAAGTGTCATATTTTTGTGATCAAATTGTGTTCTTACAGAATACATGCTTTCCATGCAATGTCTAAGCTTGCAATTCTTTTCTTCTTGTTCTGTACCAAGCTTTCTCTTAAGTCTCTTAAAAAACCTCTTTCCCTAAATCCACCCAAGAGTGGTTTATTCAACAAAGAAAGAGATGCAAACACAGCATCACAATACCTTTACGTATTTAGAATGCAGTATTTTCTTTGAACCTCAGGCTGGATCTTGGAGACCTGTCAAGCATGGTCTACATTTTTACTGAGGAAGTACTGGGCGATCCTCTCCGTACAGTACCAGGCATTCTAACAATGGAGGGTATTGGCAAGTAAGACATACAGTCTGATAACTAAAATGTAATATAACTGGAGTCACTGTCAGCAAAGCACTCCTTGTTTACAGTGCTAAAATTGCAGTACCATGAAAAAATCTCTTAGAATAAAACCCACTGTTAGAGGTGCAGTAAGGTTTTCTTTTCAAGTCCTACCAGAATTACTCTAATATTTTTTCAAAATACTCCCTAGCGTTGCCACTTCGGGGAGCCAGCGTACGAGGCTGTGTGTGCAGGCAGTTCTGGTCTATCACACCACAGCAGGCTGGGGTCCACCCATCAGCAGTATGTCTCATTAGTGGCGTTCAGGACTTGAAGGAATAACTGATTTTGTACAATTGTTTTCAAGGCGCAAGATGCAACTGTGCTGACTTACTTAAGCACGGATCGCAGAGCTCGCTAAGCTCTAACATCCAAAATGACAATAAGAATATTAGAGAGAAACATTTAATTATAGAAAAAATGCTCTTTTGTAGAGTGTAGCAACCTTTTCATCCTCACCTATCACAAATATATTTTAGAGGTTGTAAAGCATTTTTTCTTACTAATGATCAGATCAGTAAACAGCAGAACTTACTGCAAGGATACCAAATTATATTCTTAAAAATTTATAAAGATAAAATTAACTAGCCTTCAGCGAGAAGGTTTCTTAGGTTTCTCTTTCCAAATCACTAGATCTTTTTTTTTCCCCCTTTAGTCAGAAGACTTATTTTCTTTGCAAAAATTTTTTTTATACCTGGGACAAAATTGTAGAAACAGATTTACTGAGAATAATTCTGACACTTTCCTGGCAACTGGCAGCGATGTCTGGTGAAAGTAGCTAAATTTTGCTGTAGAAGAAATTTGCAAAAACTCATGAAAACAGCTTTTGAACTCATCCAAATGTCATTCCCCTAAACACAAATCTAACTAGAAATGTCAGGATTGTAATTTTTTACTCACTTCAGAAACCTCATTTGGTATACTGCCTATATAGTTTAATATTGAAGGTTTTGTTGCACAGAAAAAGCACTGACTTCGTGTTGATTCTGAGTTTTCTTTTAAAGCTGCCTAAACTGGATATCTATCGTATAATTTTGTGAGGAGACTATTTTGCTTCTAGTGATTTCACCTTGAAGTCTCCAAAATCTGGTAAGATCTATCAAAGAATGAAAAAAAATGGCAGGTATCCCTGTTTCACCCAACTCCCCGTAATCAGACACAAGCAAGTAAAAGAGAGGCCAAAGTAAAGCTAAGAGCTCTGCCCCTGCATGTCATGAATTACACATCACTCTCCTTCGCCTTGTAAAAAATGACTGGTACAAAAGCTACCAAAGGACATCACCAGTAATTTGGGCTCCCTACAGTAGCAGGGAACTTGTTATGCTTAGAAGAACCCAGCAGTACCACAAGCTGGCCACTTCTCCTATATAATGACATTTTTGGTTTTGTTTTGGTGAGCGCTCCAGTCATGGAAAGAAAGTCCATGAGAAACTTGTATCCAACAAAGCAGCATGACAGGGACTTGTACGTACCTGTCAAAACTCATCTGCAGTGCAATGCTTTTTATATCCCACCTTGATAGTTCATCTCCTAAATGAATTTTAGAAGCCTCTCATTTAAATTCTTCAGAGGTATAACCTGTTAAAAGGTGCTTCAGATGACAACTTAATAAAGGCTGATCTTGTGAAAACAGAACAGAATAAGATGACACGAAATTAGAGTACTATTCTTGGTTTTCCTTATTTTTTTCTAGTTCTGAGAAATTCGTTTAACCTTGCTGTGCTTCATTGTACTCTCTAGAAAATAAGGATAATGATACATGTCTATTCTACAGAGATCTGGGAAGATAATTATCTTTACATTGAAAAGCTATGGGAATGAAAATTATCATTACTTCGCTGTTATTCAATTGCATTAAAAATTATCCTTCGACTTTCATTAAAGTCTCTGGTATTAAATATAACAAGAGTGGGCAGAAGTAATGAATGCCGTAGTCCTTTATTTTCCCTATGGATAAAGGTGTTTACTTATATGAATTGATTGGCAGATCCAAGTTCTTTTAGAGAAACAGAGCTTCTTTGAAGCTATCAAATTCATATTGCCGGTATAGTCTGGGTTTTTCCCAGCCATTTTAGAGTGTTTCAGGACTGGGAGCTTTTGGGTTTTGCTAGCATTACAATACTGCTCTAATAATTACACTGTGAAGAAAAATAATCTAAAAATAAACTAAAGAAATCAAGTGGTCTGGTGTTACCATCCCAGATGGCAGGAGAACAGTAGGATGCTGACTAAACACAAATCTCTCTGCAGCTTTTTAATAAACTTTCCTCAATACAGTGCTGACATAACTAAGGTGCTTCAGAGATATTTTTTTTTTGTTAAATATAAATCTTATTTTAAGACAGATCCAAGGTCCCACTGAAAATTAGTAACCATTAGGACTAGTGCAACATACCTCCCTCCATCCTTTGTGCCAACCAATGACTGTGTTTCTCAAAGCAACTCTTGCAAAATCGTAAGAGTTGTCAGCAGAAAGATTACTACATCAATATCAGAAGGTCAGAAGCTATTTGATCTATTAAAAGAGAGCATTGTTATAGCTGAGCTACACAGGTGAGATGCAGTAATAAAACCTTATAATGACGTTCCCCGTTCCCAAAGAATTTACACTCTATTATTAGGCAGAAGAAATAATGATGATTTTGGAAGTTACTGACCTTTCCAATAATGCCACCTTTGGGTGTTACTGAACCCCTGTGACCCTCACAACAAAAAAAAAAATAGTGCACAAATAACCCTAAGAATATTTAGAGGGTGCTTAAATAATAACAGTCAAGGAAGAAGTTTACCAGAGTTCGTTTCATTTTTGTTTAATTTATATTTATATTTAGTAAGTTTTTATGGCTTCAGATAAAATGTAGATATTGAGTAAGTCGGTTTGAAATTTTGGAAGCTGTTTATAGCAGGTCAGATTTACATCCTAGCACATTGGAAGGCTTACATTGTGTCTCACTAAGAAGGCAATTGGCATTATTCAAACTTTGGGTCTTCACCTTTCCATGTTTCTGTGTCTTTTCTGTGAAATGAAGAGCATATTTCATCCTCTAACTATAAATGTCATCAAACATTACAATCCCCTGCACCTCTGAGTCACAAATCAAGTACTTATTACAGTCTGGACTCTCAGTATCTGATTGTGTTTTGATTCCCAGGTTTTGACTGCGATGAATGGTGTCGCTTTTCTGCAACAGCTAAATTAGTTTAAAAAAGCCACATGAACATTACAACGATATACTTAGTTTGTTTCTGTTGCAGAAAACTGATTAGCCTGTGATAAAAGAAATTAATGCTAATGTTTGAAGGGGGTCAATGAATGAATTAAATGAAGTTTCTGTAAGACTTCTCTTAAATTTAATCACCAGAATAAAGAAGAGCTACTGTTATCTTCTGAAACGATCCTTCCTGGCTTCAGGGTAGAAAGTCAGAATAAAGAAAGGTAATACATTGACTTTATTAATGTCAGTGACAGTAAAGATAGCACCAAATGAAAGGCCACGAAAAAAGCCTCAGGGTCACTTGGCTAGATGAAACTGCAACAGCAGCATACTCACATTACACAAGGAATTGAAGCTACCCTGACAGTCAAGGTCTAAAGGGCCCAAAAGTTCTAAGCAAGAAATTTCACAGATATTTTTAAGGATCTGGGATAAAGTTGGATTGAACAATGTCTAAAGCTGCTTCTGTGTCATAACAGAAAAGAAAAAATCCTAAGCTAGAATCCAAGAAAGCGTGCCATTTGTAAAATTATTCAGAACAGCTCTTAGATGTCTATGATGCATCTTTCATTATGGCTTTCTAAAATCTGTTTCTAGTGAATTATTTCAGAAAATAAGACGCTTCTATCCTCTCCTCTTCACAGCTCAGGTTCAGGAAATTACTGCAATTCATTTTTCTTTTATATTCCTTAATATTTCTCTAAAGATTCTGGCAACTTTTGAAAGGTAGAAGACTATCATGAAGTATATGAAGAGCTACGCAGTAACCTTCACATAATTTTTTTTAACGTTAAAAGATGTGTATGAACAAAGCGGAGTGTGATTAAGTTGCCTTAATTGTGTGGGGTTTTTTTGGTTTGTATATCTATTTTAAGTATATCTGTGTAATTTAACCCTTCATATAGATATATATGAAGAAACCCCATAAACCCAGTTGGATACCAAATAACTTAATTTGTCATACAAGTGTTAGCTACATGTTATTTACACACTGGGTAGTTTTTAGTGGCTTCTACTGTCCTAGATATTTGAAACCATTTGGATGCTATTCTATTTGTAGGTCTTCACCACTAACTTTGTGTTCAGTTTGCTACTATATGCCAAAAATACAAGTGGCTTTATTCAGGTGAATTAAAACACATTGAGAAAAAGTATCAGTTACTTTCTTATAGAAAGGAAAGTTCTTGAGCTTCATTCCCCATTCTCCTGCATAAGCCTTCTTGCTAGAGAACAAGAGTGTTAAATCAGCAGGGCTCTGCAATTACCGACTACTTAGAAGCCAAAGTGAGACTTAAGCGTAAACTTTGTTCATTGCTTTAAGTTGATGCTGGCACAATCTAAATATGCATGTTTACCTGCCACAGATAGATTTACCTGTAATCTAGAGTATGCTTTCAGTTCTATTTTTTCAATAGGAAATGGTTATGTGAAGCACTCAAACACCTGAAAATTAGTGAGATACAGACTTCAAAAAGCGGAAAGCCAATAGAAATAATAAGTGGTCATTCTCTAATATTAACACATTGTTGCCTATACACTGTAAAATATTTTCACGAGTGCAGATTCTAATTGATTTATCCCAGTAAATGCAAAAAAGCACAGCAATTCATTTACATATCGTTCATTCCTTGGGGGAGGAAAAAGAGGTTTGTATTATCCTTGTATTTTTGCCTGCTTCAGTAGCAGGGTGGTAAGTCATACAGAGACAAACTTAGCATGTAAAACAAATAAAATAAATAATTGTATTCTTTTTCTTTAATATAGAGAGATTTTATTGTTCCAGGATCAGATTCTGCCATTGCTATAATGTATAGTGTAATGTTGACAGAACACATTTATACTTTTCTATCTCAGAGTCCACTGAAGACTTCCTTGCCACTGAAAGGCTCAACACACACACAAGAAGAAATTCCATGTGGGTATACCCTCACACTTGCATGTAGTCCCATCGATTTCAGGCTGTCATTTTACTTGAGAAGTTACAGACTTTAGCAAAGTAATTTTCACATGATGAAAACCACAATCAAATCTTCCTCTCCCATACCTGGGTTTTCTTCAATAGATTTTTTTTCTTTTCATGGAATTGTATGAAAAATTAGAAAGAGATTGAGTAAAACAGTTCAAGGCATTCCATCCCTATGAAGATTTATAGTTGGTTTATTGCCAAATATTTTATTATTTGGGTTTTTATTTCTTTGGGTTAGTAGAAAATTGAGAACTGCCAGGAATCAGGATGAAACAATCTTTCACGTGATTTAAAGAGTGGAGACTTAGGCACTTATTCAGACTTTCTGGAGTACAAAATGCTCAGTCCTGTAGTTGCACACAAGAATGAGTTGGCCTTAACAACATCTTCCGCTACTACCAATATGCAGTAAGGGGAAAACGTTGGCCTTCAGCATTTACTCAGGGCTTAACACAAGCACTGGTCTGCTTACTTGTCCTTGTCTTGCACATGAAGATATATGCATCAGGCAAAAAACAAATGAAAAAGATCACAAACCTATTTCTTATCACAACACTTAGCCATATAATTTCTACAAGAGACTTAATGCCTACCTAAGGTTATCTGAAACAATTAGAAGTTTTTTAACTTGGCGTACCTGAAACATGACTAATCAGTACGATCTTAATCTGGTTATTATACCCTGCACTCATGTATTCACTGCAGTCTGGCCTGACAAGTTATGTCATGAAAGAGCTCCATTTGGGCTTGATCAGTTGAAAAGCTCAATGTCAGGGCTGAGCACACCAAGAGGCTGTAATGGCCCTGATGAACCCCACCTGGGACCTCTACTCACAACTGCTGCCCATGGCCTCAGAAGATCCATTTAGCTTCAGACTGTTCTATGCTTTAGGTGTACTTACCATCTCCATCCCTGCACTGTTGTTCAGATTTCCCGGATTCATCTTAGATCTGGCTTGTTGCCTTGCTTTTGCCTTATGATCCCTGCCTGGACTGTTCATAAGATCTGCTGCTGTTACCACCCTGCTTTGCTTACCCAGTGCAGGTACTATTGGACTGTGCCCTGGCAATGAGGGCACTGCTCATCCTATGCTGTGGCTGTTCTCAGCTCCTGGTTCACCTTTAACCTTAGAGTCCTGCTCTTGCTGCTCCCTGGTATTCAGTGGCCACCATTCCTGTCAAAAGCGAATCTCTCTTAGAAGTGAGGCACCTGAAAGCACTCAGCATATCATGCAAACAGGTATGCAGGGAGGAGCCCAAGTCTACCCCTAGCATGCTCAGCATACTTCACTTACAAGATCTGCCTTCAGTGTCTTTTTTCTTTCTTTAGCCGCTCTTGCTTTTCAGAACCTTTTCAAAATGTGCTAGTGATGCTTCCTCCATGATGCAGACACTATGGTCTAGCTGTGCTTCAATCTGTATGGTTTTGTATGAGAACAGCTGAAGGCAGAAAATATCTTGCAGTTAGTGCTAGCAGAAACAGCTGCAGGAATGGCCAAAGAAAGACTGGTGTAGTCAAAAAGTAAAAAAAAAAAAAAGGTAAAATCTTGAGCTGTGTTTTGTACTATTCTCATTAGCTATTTTCTGCAACTTTCTGTAACTTCTCAGATCCCAGTTTCATTGTCATACCCTCATTCTCTCTCATCCTTTGTCTCCTGCCTTGTCTTTTCATCCATCTTTCCTTAACTTAATCTTCTAACTACCTTTACATGCCATAAAGTTGTGAAACTAACCCAATGCTTGCTACTGCCATATAGTTCACTTGTATGCATATTGTTCCCCATATCCATATTCAATTAATTAAGTTCAATGGCAGTATCTTACCTAGCTAACCTCTCATAATTTTTACCTTTCTCACCACTGCTCCGAGAGCCAGAGGAACAAAACAGGGAAGAATATTCAAGATATTTAATTTCTTCTACTATATACCTAAAGGTGTGGTGTATAATCACAGATGAGGGATTCTAGGAAAGCACTCTAATTAATTGGTTGAAAACAGATCTGTTCCAGACACCCTTTATATCTCTCTTAACAACCTAGTTTCATTTAACTTCCTAAATAATGTGTTCTTCAGACACAGTTATGAAGTTTCACTTTTACTGCCCCAGCCATCTGCACATATTCCAAAGACTTAACAATAGTCAACTGCANAAAAAAAAAAAAAAAAAACAAAAAAAAAAAAAAAAAAAAAAAAAAAAAAAAAAAGGTGTTAAACCTCTGTCAAATCTGGAGAAAAATATCAACTGGTTTTTTTGGAAAGCATCAAGAGTTTGGAGGAGGCTAAAAGAAAAGATTATGTTCTGTTAGAAGACCTTTAAAAAGCAATCTGCATGCTGGATATTAAGCACAAATCTTTTGGTAAGTCTGTTGGATCTAATGTATTCTTTCTCCATTTCTCATAAAAAATACTTAAAATGTAGAATATTATATCCTATGAAGGTGAAAGAAAAAGAGCACTTTAATTTTGATGATCTCTATATAAGAAATGATTGTTTCCTTGTCTTTTTGGTTGCCTGTTGGTAAAGGATGGTTTTATACGGTTCAAAGAAGACTAAATTAATGACTATAACAACTCAATCCTATTGATTAAGAGATTTTAATTCTCTTAGGGAAAAAATCATGTCGTTAACCTTCTCACTTCGCCAAAATAACAAATGTGTTAGAAATGAAACTAGAGACATTTGGATTTTTGACATATTTACAACATGCAGATAGTTTTCTCTGTCTTTCCTGCTTAAAGATAAAAGCAGCATGTAAGAAAGACAGCTAATAGATTGTCATTTTAAGAAGATGGTTGGTCTTAAAAGCCTCTAAAATTACTGCACATAGGCCAGATGACTATCAGTAAGAGGACTAATGATAGTGTACTATCAGCCTATACACAGAAGAGAGGCTCTACAAGTTAAATGCTAATTCATATAAATTAAATTACATGTTGTTCCATGTTTGATTAACGAAATCAGACAAAATTATAGGCAACTTCCCAAAATTTATTAATTTCAGAATAAATTTTTTGCTATTATTTAAGATACAACACACAGTAACCTCCTTCTAACATGACTCATTCAAGGGAAACTCATAGACTGTTTGGCTTCAAACTATTAATCACAGTAGCATATAATTTTTCTCAGTTCTAAGGACTGTGTTGCTTCTAAAAAAAATTGCATTATAAATTTTGCAAAACACCCTATTGATTTAAGCAAAGGATGTCATAAAGAGTCTGTTGTTGACTCACTGTCAGTTACAGCCAGAGACAAATCAACATATTTCCATGGAGAATGTCTCGTGCTTGCAGTTTAAAATCAATGAGTAGGACAGAGGTGATAATATGTGGCACGTTCTGCTGACACATTCACTTTGTATCCTAATAGACCTCTGAGACAAGTGACAAATGGCTGAAAGCAGAAACACTGAGAGAAGACATTTCTTTTCCCATCATGGGTCATGGAAGAAAAGAAGTAATGAAAGTAGGTATCCATAACCTTTTGAAAGATAAGAATGGCTTAATGTACCCTATTATTTGTAAAATATCATTACAGACGAATAGGTTACTTCTATACATGAAATCCAAAACACAAACACTTGCCTTGGTACCAAGTTCTAAAAGATTTTTTTAACATTTGATTGCGTTTTAATGATGTTTTTTAACATTTTTTGATGTTTTTTAACATTTGATTGAACTAGATTTTATAGTACGTCAACCGTTACCTAGATGTGATCAGTTTGTTATGTTTATGAACAACATCTGGTTATATACTTATCAGTGACTACAGGCCACTGGAACCCTTCCATTGCTACGAACTCAGGCTTGTTCTCAACAGAAGAAAAAAACCACGAAGGCACAAGCAGTAAATTGGAAAAATAATCTGAAGGCCAGACAGCTGATCATGAGAGACACATCCTTGAGACTAATACTTATGGCCACAGATCCCATTTAACTTCATTTTTCATTTCATTCCATTTCAGTTATCTTTAAGTTAAAATATATGTGGTGGGTTTGTTTTGTGTTTTTTTTTTTTCCTAGCATGTGCTTTCAATGTTTTAAAATACGAACTGAGTATAACTTACATTCTGACAGCTAAAATAATATTTCTGGCTCTATGCCATCCTTTGCTTGCAGCCAGAAGCACTCCCAAAATGACTGCTCCAGGGGGCCTGAGAGTGCTAAGACCGCCTGAGCAGAGGATTTCATGGCAAGGGCAAAAAAGCCTCCTGCACCCTCCTAACAAGAGGTATGCAGGTATATTGCTTTTGATAATTATCACTGCTATTCCTGGCTACTCAGGGCAACAAAACAAGACATTTCTGCTACTATTGTATCGCATTTTATCTGATAAAGCTGGTAAGAGTTGTGATCACTTAAATGGGGCATGAGACCTGGGATGCGTGGATAGATTACAGGCATCCCAAATAAATGTATGTGACTCAAACCCCAACACATTTTATTTGGAACTGATTCTGTGTGCTTCAGAGGAGCATGATCATGATCCACAGCATGTGTAACACTGTTCAATTGCTTAATGCAATTCATCTCTGAGAAGACCGTATTTCAAAATCTACAGCAATGAAAACCTATTCCAAAAATTACAAATGCCTTAGCAAGGTTACAATACCAACTGCCTCTCTGAAGGGAGCAGGAGAGGGACAGGATGTGCAGTTCAAAAAGAAAATTAAAGTGGCGAGTAAGTCTTAAAGACCAGGAGGAATACTGTATTAAGTGACCTGGCACATAGACATGGCCTGGAGTAAATGCTGATTTACTCCTTTTAAAGATGCTTTTTTCAATCAACTAGCTTTGGAGCTTTTGGAGGAAGACGTTACTCTCTGACCTAAAGCTTGATCAGCATATAACCACTTTTGTCTAAGAGAGTGAAGCCGGGTTTGTCTCCCAAATTGCAGATTAACAAGGCCAAAGAAGCTGAGACATTAGAGCTTGCATATGTAGATCTTGCCAGTCTTACAGGTGAAATCTGTCAAGCCTCACCCGTCAGACCAACACCACACAAATATGACTAAACTACTTCCAGAGCCAGGCCACACCTGAAAGCAGCGCAGCTGCATGCTGGTTTCAGAGGTCCACATCAACAGCCCACGGAGCCAGCTCGATGTTTCGCTGCTCACCAGAACAGGGGGCTACAATTTGATGTGTGACTGTGCAGTCAGCCTAGTCTGTTACAGCTGAACTGTGAGTGGGTCGGTGCCGTACCCGCAACTGAACGGAGTCAGCTTGGCTTTGCCGCTCTGTGAGGGCATCATGCAGTTCCCTTCCTGGGAACTTGAACACTACTTACTATAAATCTTTGGAAATGGCATGATGGCTGCTGCAGTACAGACGAGAGCCAGAGAAGGTACACTCTATATCTAGGAGCAAAGAATGCAAAAATAAAACATTTCGAAAGTACCATAGTCAGGCCAAACATTAAGGGTAAGAGAAACAGTTTTCCAGCAGTTATTTCACTACCTTTCCCTTTGTGATACTTGTAATTTTCTCAACAGTAGTATTTTTTGCTCTGAGACAAGATGTTAATGTGGGAAGACCAAGCCAGCAAGAGATGAGAAAGCCACTGCAGCACTTCTCCATTTCAGAGTCCTCTTCCTGAAACAGGCTATGCCAATGACAACATACAATACAGTGTGAAGTAAGTGCTCACTGTATCCAATGGCCAGAAGTGGTATCTACTGCAGGGAGCAGAGGACAGTATCTAAAAACTGTAACTGCTGCTTATGTAGCACATGCTTTTTGTATTCCAGACCTGCAAAACCAACCAGTCAAAGCTTATCAAGAAAGAAAATCCACCAAAAATAAAGCAAAAGAAAGAACGCAATGAAAAGAAAAATTAAAAAGATAAAGACAGACCTCAATGCATATACTGGATGAAGGCAAGAGTATCAGGAAGATATCAATATGAGAAGGCATACAAAACAGACATAGTGAATCAACTATAATTTTAAAATGCTTGATAATTATAGATGAAACAAAGCAGCAGAATGAGATTAGACTGGGGGAAGTCAGTCTAATAAGATTATGCAAACTAGAGAAAAAATTAGTTACATGTAAAACAAAGGAGAAACAGGATGTTACACAAACACTCACCAGAAGTTGAGTTTTAAACATAAACAACAAGCATATGAGCATTCAGTGTAGTTTCAGTATGAAGACACTACTTTTTTTTTATTTTGTGGAATAGAAGGAAAGCAGCAGCTTCTGATCTCCATATCAGTCTTAAACATTGGACTAAGAATAAGTTCAGAAAACAATGGATTCTTCTTATCCTACTTATGGCTGCTCTTGGTGAAACACTCTGTCCAGTTCTTCAGCTGAAGTCTTTCAGCTCCAATATTTTAGTTTCTAATAACTGTGCTACATTGACCATGTATTGTCCCTCTGACAAGCATAATAAAAGAAACAGAAACAGCAATTTCCGTTAACTCTGAAAACTCTGGTCCTACTATCTTTCTGAGGACAACTTTTTGTTTCTGCTTCATCGGTACAGTGGAAGATGACAGATATTTTCAATAAGGAAAAATACGTGAGGAAAAAAACATTAAATATGCAAGAATTGGCAATATTATATCTTTCACAATTATTTTATTCAGCTGAACCACTAACAGCTGGAATTACTTGCTGAATTAGAAATTTATAATCTTAACACTCCTCAAAGTTATTTTAAAAATTACTTCCAATTTTTATCTTAGCTTTTTGTCTGCCTATGATGCAGTATCAAGTACTACTTACCCAGATCTTTGTATTATCCCGCTCAAGCCCATTCATCTGAATATATAGAGAGGGTCTATGCTTTAAATGGAAATTTAACCTTAGCTTTATGGATCAGGTTATCTATTTACATTTCCATAGATTGTGACATATTCTACATTGGCTCATCTCTATTTTACTACTCTATTGGGGTATTTTTTCACATGGGCTTTCTGGACTACGTGCAGACCCAACACGACATTCTGTTTTATTTTTTTATTTAATTTTGTGGCCTTCAAAAAGCAGCAGTTGAAAAACTCAGGCAGAAGTAACTTCCAATAAAGAAGGAGTCCTGATTGTTAGATCTCAGGGCCACCATCAATTAATTTTTAATTATTTTTTCTCAAGCTAACTGAACCCCTACATAGCTAGATACTAATTATAACAAACATGGTTGAAGAAGTTAAGTGGTGACATTCAGAACCCTTCTTCAGATGTTTGTCAGTAGGGAAAACAAATAGCAGGTAACGCACAGAACAATAAATATCCATAATTAAACCAGCTACATTAGGATTTGTTTCTATGTCTTTGCACACAGGGTCTTTTTCACTCATCTAACACAAAAGCCAAGGCAAAAAAGGAAAGATAGAATGAAAAATTACCAGAAAAATCTGATTTCATTAACTACAGAAAAGAGAAGAATCAGAAAATGATCACTGTTTCAAAATGAAATGAAGTTATGAATATTTTCTGAAAAGTTGTGTCAACATGCAAACGTGTGCACCACAATGTGAAATAACAAATTAGAAATAGAGCTAAGGTGTACGTCTCTTATATCCTTCTCCTTGCATTAGCTTTCCACAGTTAAACAAGCAAGTAAAGAAATTCTTACTTCATATGGATAATACTTAAGAAATCCAAACCTTAAGAAATCCAACAAAATATTATACTGTTGTAACTTCATTAAAAATAGACTGTATTGTAGAACATAAAAAATATTTTAAACACTGTCAGCTAAAGCTCCATCAAAAATTTTACAAGTTTAAACTTTATTCAATTACCAAAATGGCACCTATCACTAAAAACAGATTTTTAAGAAAAAGACTTTTTTTGTATGTATTTCCTGTAGAATTTGAAAATATTTAAAAATGGTTATTCAATGACACAAAGTTGAAACTGACTCAAACCAAGCCAACTTAAATGCAATGATTCGTAAATGGTTTTCATTAACTAAACTGAGATGTGCAAAAATATAACTAGTGTAAATTACACATTATTGGCTAGTTCTATGTCAACAGGACTACATTCAAGGAACGCAGTTTGTACCACTCGACTTTTAATCTAATACCATTTTTAGGAAGGTGAAAATGCTGTTTCAGTCTAAAGAGCAACTTTTTTAACATAAATAAAAAATTAAATATATCTAACCACTCAATATACATGACATCATCTTTATTTAGAATAGTTTTCATTACAAATTCCTGTGCATATCTAATTTTCTTTTCAGTATGGTAACAGTTAAGTCTCAATACTTAACCTTAATTATCCCTTGTAGCAAACTTTAAATTTAGCTAAAAAAATGGCAATCTTGAATATATATTTTTCTATTAGGTGTCTGAATGTTATAACCTTCACCAGCAGCACAGAATGAAGACAAACTGGAGTCTTCCACCTAGTTCCGACTTTCTTTATTTGCATGATCATGAAAAAACAACAGAGTATCAGAACAAAGTACTGAAAGAATAAATAATGCTTAAATCTGCAGAGACAGTAAAAAAAAAAACCCAAAACTTTTATAGAATAATCAAGTTTGGGGGGCACGTTAGCCTACAAACCCCATTATTTTATGAGGGTAAAAGGATGTTCACTCTACTTCAATAAAGAAGTGCTCTACATGGGTTTTGAACTCAGCTAATTTACACAGAACTTTGATGGGTCTGTCACGTAATACTTAAGCTGAGATATGTTTTTTTGAGAATATTACCTTAGATTCAAACAAAAAGAAAGGTTGCCCAAGTTAGGCACATCTCAAATTTAAAATAATGTGACAATAAATCTCTTCCGCATCAAGATGCGGAAGTTAAATAGCGCACCTGAAAACATGCACCTTACTTCTAGTTTGACGGTGGATGACGGGAGTTAGAGCAGAGCTGGAGAATTGTACATGCTTGAGTAGAATTTTCTGCTAGACCTGAATGCTGAAGCTGCTTTTCAGCTCTGAGAGAAGATGGCAGAATGACCTTCCTAATTGGATGTCCATGTCCACTGTAAATGGAAAAAAATGCTATCAGTTCAAGCGTAACATGGTAATTTACAGGGAAAAAAGCTATCAGAAAATTCCCTTAAAATTAAATGAGCAAAATATGGCCATAACTTCTGTCCTGAGTGAATACTGATTAAGTGCACCTTGTCTGACAGGTAATAAGTATGTGTTGGTCATGCATGAGAACATCTAGGACGTGATAGAAAGAGAGGGAATGAAAAACAGGAAACACTCATATGTACAATAGGCAGGGAATTATACGTACTTATTCCATCTATCTAAAAATTCTTAATAGAAAAAATATTCAATACTCAAAGCCAGCAAAAATTATTTAAGTTTACTATCTGATGGCAAGGCATAATTCAATGTGAAAATGGAATTTGTTTCTCCTCCCCTCCGTTTTTCTCATGCAAGGTGGCATCAGTTACAGCAGTAACAGTATAGCAATTTGTACAACTATTTGAATCCCTCAATCCAACTAACAAAAAGACAGAATTATTTCTCAGTCATTGCCTAGCAGAAACTCTCCCCCTTATATTTACAATTACCTCCACCTCAGTTGTTGCCATCCACAACCATTGTGCGCTGCAGGTATTCCAAAAACTCTAATTCTGCCCCCCAACAGACTAATACTTACTCCTGGCCTCTTACCAGCTACATTTTTGTGTACTTCCATTTCTCAGGGCTTTTACTTAGAAATCCTGTTCCACCAGTACTCAAATTTTGGCTAAAGCTCAAAACTTTATGCGTCTCAGCTGCATTTTGCAAAACTCTGAATGCTTAAACCACTCCAGATTAAATTACCATTCATTGAAAATGTCACCAAGTTACCTAAATTGCTGCTTTTATTGTAACATCCACTCTGAGGTTTTCATATCCAGTAGCCTGAAATCCATAAACACTCCACCTTTTGCCTGACCATTTGGTGAACGCGAACTTACTGTTCCACAAGTGTGTTTATCAACCATTTTCTGATCCCGATCTCCAGTGTTTCTCATTCCTTTCCTCAATGGAAAACCCATTAGCCAAGCTGCTGCAAGTCCCGACACCTGTGCCTACTTTTAATTCTTCAGCACACCAGATGCAGCCTGCTTTCCCCGCTCTCCGACGCCCCAAATCTCACATCATCCCTCCAGCCCCCTTTGAAACCCAACATGAGATGAGGCCTTAGAGACCTCACTCCAGGCCAGGGCTCGGAACGACCCAGTATTTTTGATCACCTCAGACCTCACCGGCCTGCACCAGGGCCCCCGGCTGCCTCGACCGCCCCCTGCTCCTGTCTGTTCTCTTCCACAGTACTTTCTCCTTTCCCAAATTCCTTCCAGCTTTCCTTTGGACATCTCTTCCTCCCTGTAGGTTTCCCGCCCCCCCCGCCAAACTCTCTCATCTTTCAGAGCACCGGCAACACGGGATTCTGCAGCCCCTTCTCTCGGGCCGGGAGCAGCGCCACTTTCTGCCTCCCCTTGGGACAGGCCCTGCAGAAGGATCCGAGGAGACGCCGGCCTCCCCCTTGCCTCTGCTCCCAGGAGAAAGCCGAAAACGCCTCAAAAACGGGAGGCCTGGCGAAAGCAGAGCAATTTCGGGTCGGCACCGGGCACCCTGCGCGTTTTTTAACAGCCGGGCCCGATGAAGCCGCCTGTCCTCCTTCGCCCTCCCGCGGTGCTGCCGCTCCTCCTCCCCCCACGGCCGGCCCCGGCCCCCCGCTGCCAGAACCCAGTCCTGCTTTCCTCCCTCAGCTGCTCACGGGAGACAAGCGGGCCGCCTACCACAGGCGGGGAGGGTTACACGGGCGGACGGGGGAGGGCCGGCCCCCAGAAGAGGGGAGGAGAGAACCTGCGGGCGGGCGCTACCACCAGGACAAGAATCCCTCCCCACCTCCCCAGGCGACTGGTGACGAGCGCCGCGAACGCCGCCCTCCCATTGGCTCTCGGGCTGGCAAAGCGCGGCCAATCACAGCTCGAAGCAGAGCGGCTCGCCTCTCAGTGGCGCGGAGGGGGTTTGGCCGCCTGCGGAGGCAGGGTCACGTGACCTTCTGTTTACATCCTCTCAGCTGTTGGGGCCCCTCCTCCCCGCGCCGTCTCTCGCACCGACACTAACGGCGGCGGCGGCCCGCGGACCCCTCCGACGTGCGGGCCGGGGGAGGGTAGCGCCGACTCCCGCTCCCTCGGCGATCGCCTCCGCTGCGTTCCGCGCGGGCGACCGGAGCGTTCTCCCGCCTACCTTCCCAACGCCGCCCCCCCCCCCCCCCTCCCCCTCAGACCCCGCCCCTCGTACGCACGTACGGCGACACGGCGGCCCCGCCCCGCCNGGGGTGGGGGGGGGGGGGGGGGGGGGGGGGGGGCGGGCAGAACTGCGCTTCCCGGCTGCGTCGTGGGGCGCGGAGGCCGCCGTCCGGCAGCCGGGACGGTGAGTTGCCGGGGGGGAGGGCGGGGGGAGAGCACGGCCCGCCGGCCCCCTGCCCTCCCCTCGCCTCCCCGGCCGGGCGCTCCGGTTCCCATTGTGCGTTGGCCCCGCGCGCAGGCACGCAGGCGCGCGCCCTTCTGAGGCGCGGGGGAAGGGGG
>RSEF01000002.1:121447163-121465714 GCA_003993805.1 Himantopus leucocephalus | reverse complement strand
AAAAAAAAAAAAAAAGAGGGGGGAAATACCCACAGATAAAAATCAGACTGTGTCTTATGACAGATTAAGGTCAACCAGGTGAAAAGTGATATGAAAGGAAAAAACACATACAGTACATATATATACGTACTATATGTGGTGAGTGTTATTTTAGTCACAAAACCTGAAGTGTAGGAAGACAATATTACTGTCACCCATTTAATATTTTTATTGCTACCCAAGTCCTATCCCTTGCCCCAGCCCTGCTTGTTTTCTCTTCCTCGGCTAGTTTTCCTGACCTGCCCCACTTCATATTCTGTGGGAAGTGGTGGCCCTCGCCTACAGGGCTTTCAGTTCGTCACGAAAGGACGGGAGACATGAGAAGTGCCAATACCATGATCAAGGACCCGGTGATTTGCAGGGGCATGTGTTTTGGCCAGGGTTAAGATTTCAGGTGATGGACCATATACCAATGCGACACTCGCATGACACTTTAAACTACCCAGGACCTCAGTGAAGGTGCAAGATGTGTTCTCAGTCTGTCTCCCAGGGCTGATGTTTCTTCTACAGCCACTAACTGCACTAGGTCCCAGCAGGTGACAGGATGGAGGAGGAAGATGAATCATTTGGATTCTGCTGCCATGGACTGACTTATCTCTGACTTATCTCTGAAACAACTGATGCGTCCTCCCAGGGATTTTGCCTGCAGCCCCCGCTCCAGGACTGCTTCCCAACACGAGGCCTCTACTGCCTCCACCTCCTGTGAGCATCATCTTCGTCAGCATGCGGTCCAGTGCACCCCAAGCTGATTATTGGTAAGATGATTGAGGATGCATTAAGCCCTACAGACTTTGCTTATGCAGCTCATCATACTGAAAATTATTTTTAGTCTCTCGTAGTAGCTTCTGGGCAGACCTATGTGACTAATCACAAAAGCAGAACTGCAAAACTTATTGTTCCACTTGTGCTCCTTCGTTGTTTCCCATCTGCTTGGCTCTGTGTAAACACCACATGCTGATGAACATATGGCTCAGGCGGGGTGAGACTAGTAGGTGGGAGAATACCCCACCAGAGCAAAGTGCTTCCTGCACTGCAGCTGGTTAAGCCTTGGAAAGACAAAAATCCTAACTTTTTACTCATTTATCAACAGTTGGAAAACCTTTTCTTTCCTTTTATATAAAAATATTTACCTTTTCTTTTTTTGTTAAAAAGCAAAAATAAACAAGTAGTAGGGATGGTAGACTACGTTTCCCACCTGGCAGCATTTTTCACCCTGTGCACAGGCTGGCTCATTGTCCTAGAAATTCCCTTCTGGTGTCTTAAGTCCTGCGCAAGCCGCCCCTGGCACCCCAGCAGTCCCACCAGTCCCGTCTTGTGTTGGCTCAGAAATTGTGCTCTGCCGCCCCTCTGCTCTGACCACGTTACGGGCGAGCGGCCAGTGACCACTGACACCCAGGCCCTGACAAAAATACAAAAAGCACACTGGTATTTTTTGACCCAGAGCAGCACGCTGGAGAGATTAACTTCGTTACAAGACCACTAGGTGGCAATTTAGCAGCCCTGTTCTAAATGTTTAATATATTCAATTTCTGTATTGCATTAGGCACGAACTTGATGAATAGCAAACTGGACAAAGTTCTGGAAGATCTGGACTGGCTGTTCCTGCCAAATATATTGAAGTCTTTCTGCTTACCACACCCCTCCCAGATATTCATTAAATTCAGTGAGTGCCTCTGAACACCTCAGTGAACACCTCTGGACAGGCGGCAGAACAGGGAATTATTGATTATCATGGACAAATAAGGCTCTCTAATGTATACTTGCTGTTGCAGGCTATATATGAGTTGTAGCTGTATATGCTGTGAGGAGACTGACCCTATGCACAGCCATAGCTATACAACCATGAGGTAGCTGTCTGCATACACTGAGGGTGAATTTATACGGCAGCGCACCAAAGGCAGCAGGGGAGCTGCCGTGGCCTTCCTCTGCACCTGCAGTGCGTCTGCAGTGACTCCGTGTGCCCCTCTCCCTGCAAACCAAAGATCAGAAAGACGGTATGAACTATTTTCCTGGAAAATAAAAGCTTTTTTCCTTACAAACTATGGTTGTCTGAGAGGATTGGAACTGCTGCAGAAAGCATTTCAGGTCTGGAAGATTTAAGACTGGCACCTAAACAGAGAGAGAGAGGAGGTGAGCAACTCAAGTATATATGTATGTGAATGTGTACAGTTATTTTCATTACAAATGCTGTATAATTGATAGGAAAAAAAAAGCATAATCTAGATGGCAAAACATTTACAAAAGCTACATACAAGAGCAATGTTTTGATTGCATACGCCTTCACCTTTGGCATAATGTTCATTTTTAGTCCCCCTCTTCAGTGTTGAGAGTTTTTATGGATTTTGCTTATCAGCAAAGTGATGCTCAAATGACTGATCCCAGAACTTTCGTGAGAAGTATTCTTAGTAGCACCCACGGTTTATGATTCAATAGGGAGACTTACAAAGTATTTTTTTTCCAGTGATCTCAAGTGACACACACTAAAAGCAGGGAGCTTTTGATGTGCTGGCATTTGTTCCTGAAAAAAAATAATAAAAGAGCAATAGCATATTGTAAAATCTCAGCCTTCGGATGCTAAAAATAGAGGAAATGGAAGAAAAGGATTGCTTTAAGTCAGAAATCAACAAGACAATATGTAGTGCTTCTGTAGCTTCAAAGCAGGCTGACTCAGAAGCTAATATTTTGGTAGAAAAGGTCAAGAAGAAAATGGTTTATGATTCTCAGTGATCTTTATATTAAGTGACTCTTAGGTCTCCAATTATGGAGCTGGTACTTGATCCAAAAAAAGTCAACCAGTCTGTTAATAGCAGAAAATATTGCAAGTGAGCACAGCCTACAATTGCAGGGTGCAGGGAGGGGGGACAGAAGAAATAAAATTGATGAAAAGTAATGAAGGGTTTCGTGAAGAGTTCCTCAACCCAGATGAAAAATAGAGCAAAGGATGCTGCCAGATAACACAGTACGAGGAACCAAATTTGTCAATAAGTAACTGTATGAATAATAAAGAGATTGATACCACCTTAGCATTTCTTTTTTTCTGGGTTCCCTTTCAGTTGTGCCTTTCATCTTTAAAGGAGCTGAGAAGGGGATTCTCACTTAAGGTCAGAATTAAAGAGAGTTAGCTGATGTGAGGGCAGGGTGAGGAAGGCAAAGTAGCTGTTCCCAAACCAGCTAGGAGAAAGGAAAACTTACTTCTTTCATCTGTAGCTTTGGAATTGCACTCCTTTTTATCGTTAATGAATGTGAAGGAATCAACAAGAAAAAAACAGGGTTTATTGGGATAAGACGTTTTGAATAGATCTGAAACTGAAGAAGATCTTAAGCTTCTGAAGTCCCAGCTCGACACCTTGAAAGTAAGAAGAGTTGTGCAGTTGCTTTTCACACTGTGNGGAAAAAACAGGGTTTATTGGGATAAGAGGGTTTGAATAGATCTGAAACTGAAGATCTTAAGCTTCCGCAGTCCCAGCTCGAGACCTTGAAAGTAAGAAGAGTTGTGCAGTTGCTTTTCACACTGTGACTGATAAAGTGCTGCTGCTTCCATGTCTGCTCACAGCTCTCGGGCGCTGTGACCCTCTGGCAATCCCAGCGCCATCGATTGGAGATGTGCGTTTACTGGAAGGTACCAAAGTACTAAAAGATACTACATCGTTTAGTTGTTTTAATGTTGGCATTGTTCTACAAGGATTCTTGTCTTATTCTTCTGTAACGAAGAGGCTCAACCAGTACCGCCCAGTAACAACCAGTCAGAGCAGCCGCAGTGGCCAGTGCAGAGGCGGCTGCTGCCAGGACCTGCACCCCCATGAGTCCCCCGAGTGAGCCAAGGGCTCTCAGGTAGACCAGCTGCCCCATGGCTTTTAAGGAGTAGACTCTTGTTCCTTGTGCTTTGAAGCATAGAGAAGCCCTGCAAATATTTGATATTGTTAACATTCCCCACCCCCTGCAATGATTTTTACAGCTTAGGGAGGAAGAAGTCGCACAAACTGTCTCCCATGGGTTTGTTGAGCAACAGGTAAGAGGGAAGCTGAACAGAAGCTGCGAAGCTCTCTGGCAAAGGCTTTCCTTATTTGACACTGCTTCTTCACATTAAGTAGTTGTTAATTACACTTGAAAAGGCTCATATTTGAAAATGTTCTTATAAAAACTCAATTACAAGCACGAAAGGTATTTTTTGCTTGTTTATTTCCCGTGTGCAAACTGAGAAGCTTCATGTTCAGTCGATAACCAGTAGCAGTAGGAACCTACTTTCCATAAAAAAGTCTTAAAAAATTCTTTCATCCCAGAAAGTGTTCTAAAAATAAACATTTTCTTTACTCTGAGGAAACAGTGTGGGGATTTTGTTTTTGTTTTTATCAAATAAGTGGATTTTGAGTCCTTGCAGCTGTTTTTTTCTTTAACAAAAATTCAAACAGTTTCATAACATTATCATTTTGACAAAGTAATAATTTTCCAAACACCCTTTTCTCCCTTTAAGCCAAGACAAGTTAGTATATATAGGCCTTTCAACACATCTGGCTTTAAAACACCCATTTTTAATTCTTTTTATAGGAATTGCTGTGTTATTTGTTACCTACATTATTTCTTCTCTTTAAGTCAAAAAGAAATAACCAACCAATAACCTCTTCCATTCCATATCTGAAACCCATTAAAAAAAATCCCTCAAATGCACAGTTATCTAAATAACATACTTAAACCCTGAAATATGAATAGAAATTAAAGGCCATAGAGTATTTTTTTTCCTCATTTTTGCGAATTATACCAGTTGTCTTCCTACTTTATAGCTGTCTTTTATCTTCCAGCAGTGACACCCACCATCTGACTTATGATCTCTCCACAGGAAGTCATTGAGTGACACAATAGAGTTAATGAATTGCTCTTTCACCTCCAAAAACCTGATCTAAATGCTAGCCTGAGATAATGAGCATGATGGAGTTCAGTAATGTCAGCAGAGTATTAACTTCTGTTTAAAGGAAGAATGAGCACTGGCAGGAAAATGGATTTTAAGAGAGATTTGGAGCAATTGCACCTGCATGCATTATGGCAACTCTAGCCTTCCTTCATTAGAGTCATATTCACATTATCTCTTTGCTATTTGAATAGAATTTGGCAGAGGTTTATCTGCAGAGCGTATCATTTATCAGGGATCTTTCTAGATATTTAAGTTCCTTACCACTGTAATATCTAAGCACCACACCTTCAGTACCTGGCGGCTCAATATCAGGGTAGATCTCTATAGAGGATCAGAGAGGAGCATTTAGCTGGTCAACAGTAATATTTCTTATCACAGACATACATAATGGCAATATATTTCAGGAAAAATCCCGCTATCATCTAGTAAGCACTGGGTTAACTGCAGAAGTCGGCAGGACTGGCAGCGTGTTCCTCTTCCCAGTGCAGAAAGGCCAGATACAGCTTATTTCACTGAGGATCTCTATCCCTGCTGAAGGTGGATTATTGGGATGCACTGAAGGCCTTTAGCACCTGTGAAAATAACTCTCTTGTTTCTTTTTGGAGGGACTAGTAAGAGGTCTGCAACAACTTGCCAAGCACTTCATCTTTCACAGACGTACTGCAAACTGTCAAAGCATCTGGCCAAAGACAAAAAAAAGTCTTCAAGTTTGTTGGCGTATTAGCACCATCTTTCCATCTCTCCCTCATTGTTCTTTCAGACAGATCCCACCCGCACTCTCACGGGTCACTTTTCTCAGTCTAAAGTGCAAAGCATCTCCCATACTTCTCCCCAAATTCTTGACAGTTTTGTAGCTGTGCTGGTCCAGTGATGTTGATAATCATGTTAAGGCTACTTCGAAAAGTACAGCATCTGACATAAAACAATCCATGTGCCCATACCAAGTGCCCCCACCCACTCCCAAGCTTCCACAGGCTCTGCAAAACAATGAGGATGGTCTAGTTGTCTTGTCAGTTAAGACAGATTTCCTCTGAAAAGCAGCAGCGCAATGACAGATTGCAGTGTAAATCAGTTATTCTCAATCTGCACTTCTGATTTCACTTCTAGATGCACCTCTGGGAGGAGCAGCTGGCTGCCAGCGAGCAACAGGGAAGGCTGCCGCTCCCTGGCTGGAGCTACATCAGGAAGCCAATCAAAAGAGGAAAACCCCAAGCAGTAAACCCCAGAACTCATCATCACCAGCAAAAATAAACCCAAACCAAGTAAAACGCTAATGCAACAGCAATCCCTTTCCCACTTTTATCCCCACTGAATTTCCATCCCTGTGAATGCCATGTGCCTTGGCAGAGAAACAGCAATTTTCCTTAGTGCTCCACAAAACTGTACAGGAGATACCAGGTTTTCAGAGCTGACAGGGTAGCTGCGCTGTTGCCCTTGCTCTCATTTCTTTTCTTTACACATTGAAAGTCAAGCTTTCACCTCAAAAAACCCCAAACCGAAACAAAAACCCTCACACAGATCAGGTATTTACAAACTAACCACTGAAAACTTTCAAGGCAACAAAACCCTGAATACCCTAAGGAAACCAGGATTTAGAATTGTGAAATAGTTGTTACCAGCATGTATACGCAGAAAATACCACCTTCACCTCTTAGCCAAACAAGCTTTATTTTTTTCTGAGTGGCAACAGCATCTGAGTAATTTGTTCCCTGAACAGCCGTTCGCACTTCACGCTCTCCTGCAGATTGATGTTGTTTATACATTCACTGGTTTTGTGTCCCTCTGACTTTAGCCTTCCAGTCCCAGCAAAATATATCTATTGATTACAGCAGGCAGAATGTAAACAGTTAACAGGTTGGCTTTCTGTTGCCTTAACCATTACCATCTTTTTACGTTCTTCTTGGTTTTTTGGTTGGTTTGGGTTGTTTTGTTTTCCTTCACAACTCTTGATTCACCCCTAACTTCTGTCTGTAAATAAATAGCTTTGATACAGCCTTGTCCTTCTCTTGCCCTCTCCTACCTTCCCCTCCGCAGCCACCTGCAATTCCCACCGAAAAGCTGGTTCAGACCCTCACAGTTCACATGTCCATACCCATGTTTAACTGAACCCAGTTCTATGTCTGTCTCCAATCAGTAGTTAATTTTAAACCTCAACAGATGTTTGTCCCCAATGTTTACACAGTTGATCTATTAAGAAGACAAATGTTCTCTTGGCCTTTGTTATTCTAGATTAAGCAAGCCAAATTCTCTTTGGGTGTGACCGATAGGGAGCAGGTAATGGTGGTTTTGCTCAGTTGGTGCCCAGGGCCAGTGGCAGACCTGGACGTGAAGCCACGGACGTCTCTGTGTGGGGGTACCTGCTCAGTGCTGCACTTGCAATATTTAGTCCTGCCCCTCAGGGCCTGCTCACACCGACAAGGGTCAGTCCGGGTCCACTTCTACACTGATGCAGGTATATGATTTTCAGTCCTGGCTGGCTTTGCTTTGATCAGAATACGAATGGAAAAAATGCACCTGGATGTGTGAAGCAGGACCTCAGTCTCTTCTTGGACACGGTCTCCAATCTCACAGTTTACCAAGAAGATTTTCCAAACATGGCTGTTAAACAGTTGAGCTCTCTTCTGTTTGTGGAATATTGTTATTAGCTCTTTTATCCTTAAATTTGGTAAAGCTGAGATGGTTTCTGATAGGTTTGAAGGTGTTATTTGTTTGTTCGCCTTGGGCTGAGGCTCTGAGCTGTAGCACTCGCTATAGGTGACTTGCCCCAGTGGTATGACCCCGGACTTGCTCACAGATTGCATGAACAGAGCACTCAGTGGGGTACCGATGCGTCAAAACGCTGAGCAGGCACCACTGAAATGCTGAATGTGGCACATATCTCAATGCCCTCTGCAACAGCGGCTGACTTGAGAACAGCCCAGGAAACACTGCTTTAGAGTGCATATGTATGGGGGCAAAGGAGGAATGTAACGATGCTTGGAAAGGAGTTATCTTTTGCTTTTAGTGTCTGCCTATTCAGTCCATTTGTTCTGTGCTCCAGCTGAGAAGGAAGCTCTTAGGTGTACCAGTGTGTACTGTAATGGCGCATTTGCTCAGCTACATTAAGCTTTGGTGTATTTCTATCTCTCAGATGGCAGTCTTTTTTATTTTTAGTTTTAAAGGTACATTATGATAAGATTTGGGGGATTTTTAGGGGATATGGGGAGTGTGAAGTTCATCTGTTCATTTCTTTCAAAAGCGTATGGCAGGTCAGCAGAAAGGAAGTCTCCTGGCCTCATCCTAGCTGCAGCGCACTGAGTCCTCCTCTTCCTCCTGGAGATGTCATCTTCCCCAGAAACTTCTGGATATGGCCAGAGAGAGGATTCCCAGGTGATGGACAGGCCAGACAGGAGGAAAAACTGAAGAGCCAGAGCCAGCAAGGAAACAGCACGACAAACATGGGTGGGTGACTCCTGAGGAAAGCAACATCAAAGCCACAACCAAACAGGAGGTGGGAAAAGAAAAATCACCCTTTCCTAAGGTTTGAGAGAGGGAGATGTGGTGACTCAGAAAGTCACCGAGTTGTTAGTTTGAAACTGAGATTGGAGGTGGAGGCCGGCTCTGCTACGACACTCAGGACTGGGGAGATCCTCAAATTCTCTTCTGTCCTCCGCTTCCATTTTGAGTTTTCTTGGATTTCAAAGTATGTTATTCTAGTTTTTGTTTTGAAAAAAGAAAAGGCTTACAAATATTAAAAAGTCCTTTTAATGTTCTGGGAGTGACTACTTCCAAGGAAGAGATTTATGCATATCTGCCCCAATGTCATGCCTTATTCAGGGTGAGCAGTTCCAAAATATATCTTCAGTCCTGCTTGGTGGTGGTCGCTGCAGCATTTGGCTGTGCTCGAGAAGGAGGGGGCAGGTTCGGGCTCTGCAGCTTCATTCCACTCCTTGTTTGCTGAAGTCAGTTGACTGTACAAACTGAGCAGACAACTTGAATTGTAGTTTACTTGTTTATGCCTTCCTCCCAGCTGGGTATCTTGTGTTCACGACTGTATTTCAAAATGTAGCTATCCAGGGTGTCTCATGTCTGAATATGCTCAGAGCAAAATAAGAAATGGCAGAGCCACATTTTACATGGTGCTATGGTCAGGTTAATAAACCTTGCAAGCTTTCCAAATACTATGTTGTTGTGCTTGAGCAGGGCTTGCCACCTCAAGCACAGTGTCATCTTAAATATTGTTATGTAGCTTCTGCATCTTCGAAGATTTGTGTCCAGTCAGCTGAAAACGCCAAGTGACCAGGCTCATTTTCATCTGCAGAATGCCAAGTAACGTGCCCTAAAAAAAATTGTATTTGTGCCAAAAACATGTACACAGAAATGGTAGCTATATTTCCAAGCTTTAGGTTTGGTTTTAAGCAAGCTAAGAAAAACAGCTTATTTTTAAAATCAGCAACCAGGTCTATAAAAAGATATGATACACCAGAAACACACTAGAATAGCCTTATGTGAATGCACAGTATGCTTCCAGTGATAATACTAACAATGTGTCCTGTGTACATAATCTTATTTGCATGAAGGACTAACAGGGTTCTGCTTTATGTGACTGTATACATGGTGGAAAATTGACCCGATTAATGTTCACTTGACAAGCTGAGATCTCAGGTACACTAATAGGTGTTTTAATGACCAGTGTAAACAATGCCTGTGTTTTTAGCTGGCAGTGAAACGTCTTCAAACGTCCTGTGAAACAGGAACGGAATACAGGCTGTGTTTGCTGAGGATGTTGAGGATAGGAACAAGGGAAAGGCAAGCAGTACTTATAAAGCGTGGCTAGAATGTTTCCTGTACCCAAAGTCAACCACAAAACTGAAGAAAATGTATTTTTAAACTTTCTTAAGTAGTGCGGCACACTCTGTTTCATAGGGGAAGAATCCTGGCTCAGCAGCTTTGTGCTATGGCAATTAGGCTGCTGCCAGCTAGCAGGCAGCTCTCTAAGCCGCCCAGCAGTTAACGAAGAGGCTGCAATGCAGGTATAGACTGGCTACGCTTCCTGCAGTAGGGAAGCTGCCTTTTGTTTCTTGAAAGCACTTTTCACATTTTTCATATGTTCAGTCAGAAATCCACCCAGAATTTTTCTTTCCCAGGAGAAATTCCCATTTTTGTGAACTTGAAAGTCCCCATAATTCAGGTAGAGAAACAGAAACCAGCTGTGAGGAGTTCGGAGATTTCAGTCAGAGATTTCACATCTGGAAATGCTGATGAAATTCCTGGGAAATGTGGAACAGTTCATTTGCCAGTTTTCAGACCTCACCAAACTGAAGAGATCTCAAGGAGCTCACCCCAGTCCTAGAACATGGGGCTTAGCTAATAGCGCCAGTGGTGATTTTTGAGTGACCTCTCCTAGCTCAAAGCAGGCATCTCCATGTTTTCAGGATCTGAGAGACAGGTTGCAGTCATTATTGGGTGAGAACAGGATTGTTTCCCTGTAATGAGCAGGAAAATCTGCACTGATATCCAGAATGATGAATTAGAGAAGAACCTCCTGAGCTTCTGGCAGCACCAAACAGAAACCTCTGCCTCTTCAGTTTACTCTGTCTGAGACATGGAGATAAGTTGGGTTTGTGATTGCCTAATATTGGTATTGCCATACTGCAACATGCATGTACTTGGGGTTTCCAGTATTTTAAGAAGAAATTCAGCATCCAGACTCCAAAATATCCTAGGCTGCTATTTAATATATGTTTTTAAGAGGAAGGAAACCCAGCAGCCTGGTCAATATTAAATCTCTTTGTGTTGCATGCAAAAATGGAAAGTCAGAGAACTTATGTTTTATAGAGTACGGTTCTTTTTCCTGAACAGAAATCCATTTTCAGATGATAAGGACCTTGAGAGAGGTGAATGAAAAATTTAATATGTTAAGTTTTCTAGACGTTCTACTGGCAGTGCTAATTTTGATGGAGAAGACGGAACTTTCCAATTCTTTCTAAATCTAGGAAGACAATAGATCTGAAAGAGACACTGTTAGTAACTCTGTGGTCTAGATTTTGACCTTTAGAGTCATGCAGTTTGCTATTTTTAATTTATATTCCAGTAATTTGGTTTCCATTTTTTAGGACAAAAACCAGATCAGGAATACACCGTGTGGTTTTGAAAACTTCTTTGAAGTAAAATTTGACTCATGCAGTTACTTCTATTGGTTTTGTTGCTTGAACTGTCTGAAGTAGATTTATTGAGAATAAATTCTTAAAACCCAATCTTTCCTAGAAGACATATAAAAACAAAGCAGAGGAAATAAATATTAAGAGGGGAAAAAAAACTATAGAATGTGATCATACTTAATAACATAGAAAATTATGGAAACCATCTTAATGGTGTCCTTTCCAGTTATTTAGAAAGGAGAGATCATTGCAACCCAAGAAAAACTCCTGTTACTACATCAGGATTTATGGCTAAAGTTAAAGAGGGAAAAAATGGAGGTTTTAAGAATTTGGAGAAAAAGATATGGCATATTCTGGAAAATAAACCAAAGCTACTGTCTGCATTGTATATGGTAGACAATAGCATGCTGCAGGACATTTAGTGAAAGAACAACGTAACATAATGCTTGCACTTCATGTTGACACCACTCCCTTGCCTGAAAGCTCATGGCCCAGTGGTACCTCGGCCCAGGAAGGGACAGTGCCGTTCATTGCAAAATAAATGACACCGGTAAAATTCAGTTTGATGGGACTGTTACATTCTGACTCTGCTACATAAAAGGGAAACACACATATGTTCATTTTAACTTGCGTATTCAACTTCTTCCTCACTTCGTTTACATAGAAAAACGTATTACCCCACTGTCCCATGAATCAATTTTGTCACTACATTTTTTTCATTGCTGGAAAAAGGACATCAAAGTCTGTGTCTAAGTTTAAAACTTCCTTGCCTTCACTGAAGTCTTCAATATAGAGAAAACCTTAACCTCTGTGTACGTTTACCCACAACAAGTAAAAATTTCCAGAAATACGTTTTTAATTTGAGTTCAGAAGCCCTGTTCAGAGGTTTTCCTGCTTTATGTTGTTAAACATAAGAGCTAAGCTAAGCTTGAAGAATTTATGTGGCTTTTGCAAACTACAAAGACAGCTTGCCTCTGCACATTACACAGAGACGAAACAAAACCATTTATGTGGTGAGGGGAAGAAAATAGGCAGGAAATAGCAGACAAACCCAAACAAGAGAAATAGGGGCACTAAAAAGGCAAATAGGTTTCAGGGAGCCCTTTTTCGTGATCTAAACTGATTCTTCCTCAGAGAGCTGGCACAGCCTGCCCTGTCCCTGCTACCTGCGGGTGCTGCTTCAGAGTCCCGGGGGGTGAGGAGCAGCTCCAGACAAAGCCAGAGCGCCCAGCAGCACCACTCTGATGCTGCAGGGCAGCAGTGTTGCGACTGTCCCCTGACTTCTTCCACCAGAAGCTGCTGAGGGACTGCAGACCTCACTTGCACTGCTGCATCACCTTCTCTTACGGGCTGGAGGATGAACACGCCACATCTGCCCTTGGTGAAGCCTGGGCAACACCAGTCGATTGGGGAAGGCCTGGTTGGAGCTTTGCATTGTTATGATTAGGAATGGTCTTTGACATTGAGAACCTGGAAATGAGAATTTCAGAATCACGGAAGACTTTCTGCGTGGAAGTGAAGAGCACATTTGTTTCTCTGTACTTGCCAAGTACCTGACTGTTGAGGAATGAAATGAGGTGGCCAAGTAAGTCACCTCAAATGTCTGTCACGCATCAGAAGAAGGGGAAAGGCAGGAGGAGGGGAGGCAGATTAAGAGCAAGATCAAGAAAAGTGCTTTGTTCCAGTGCCATTTTATAGGTGCTTTATTATATAGTCCAGAGGTAAGAAGATGGCAGGGGCTACTCCTTCATAGGCAGAACTAACAACTAGCGGAATTGTTGTGATAAAATACCTAGGAGAATCCCTAAGAATGGAAGTGAATATTTGTATAGATCCATACACATATTCCATTTACTTTACTTTTTTTCTTTTTTTTTAAGTGCATGCCATATGGACATTTGAGTGCTTCCTGCTAACGGTATATATGTGCTGCCTGTGATCATTACCCTGGAACGGGAAAATTGGAACTTAGAAAGGATTTTGTTAATAAGCCTTTTCTAAATGACACTTTTACAGTCCACCTCTCAAAGGAGTACAGTGCCAACTTTGTTGTGAGGCAGATGGTAGTGAAAAAGGTGGATGTGACTCTGATCATTTAGCAGGGAAATTAATTTATGTGATACTAACCAGCCTCCAAATTGGGTTTATTGGCTCATTACAGTTTCTCCAAAATGCCAAAGCTTTATGTTTTAAAGAAGCTGAAGGTTATTTTCAGGATATTTTTAAAAGAGAGAGAGAGGAGAAAATTGACTGAATGACTGAGGCTCTGTATTGAAGGTAAGATGACAACTTTATGCAACTTTGAATGAAGGACTTTGCAGATCAGTGAAAGACTGTTGAGGAAATTGTCCTGTCTGGTGGTAAAATGTGTCTTTATCCAACCTTGGATCCTCTAATATGAATGTTCTTCGCTTCTTAGCATCGCACTTCTGACATGCATACACCTTTCATTGAACAAAGTCAACTAAATACACCATAGGCTAGCGTTAAAGCATATAGGTGTTTCACAATTTCTTTTTACAAACAAAACGCTTTTATCCCCTCATAGCAAAATAACTCTGTGTCTATTTAGTTTACTAAAGAGAGGAAATTCAGGATGAAAATTGGACAGCAAAGAGAAGATCGTTCTTTACTTTTCAGTGTTTTATGTCAGATGGGTAATCTTTATATGGCACTTAAAAAGTTCATTCCTGGCTGTGGAAGCATTGCAAAGAATATAAAAGGTAACTAATGGGCATCATGTATAGCTTTAATTTTACTAATTTCTGTTTGTGAGTAATAAATCAATGTCTGTCATATTTCTCGTGCCACATTGGTGTGTTAACTTTTCTTTCCTAAGTACTATGTTATAGTTCATCAAGACAAGATTGCATATTTTATAACAACTTGTTGCAGTCTATGGTACACTGTTGTGCTAAGGATGATTAGAAGCCTTTAGTACCAGCCTGCCTGAGGAAACAATTAATAACATTCCTAGATCTGGTGCTTTAAACTTCCTTGCTTCACTTCCTTCAAAGTAGTTATTTGTGCTTGTAAATAATCTAAGATAAAGAGGATTTTATAATGTGTTACGATATGCAATCTGATGAGATTTACAAAGATTCTTTAATATCTTAAAACTCGTGAAGTTTTATTAGGCTGCTGTCGTCAACTGTTATCTTTAATTATTTTTTGACATTTCATGTAATACGCACACTACAACTACAAGTCTGTACACTAGTCCATAGTTTGGTTTTAGATCTTTTTCCTTAATTTGTGTTTACCTTAGTATGAATTATTTTAGTGGTATAAAATTAATTTCCAATAGATTTTTTCAAGAACAAGTGTTATTTTGGGCTTTCTATTTTTATCACAACCATTTTTTCTAACTTCATAGAGTGGAGACTTTAAAAATGTTAGCAGTTTGGATCCAGGCACACCTGCACAGAAGCACCAGTTGTGATGTGGGTAATAATCCCAGATTAGGCTAACTCCTTCATATCCGTTGGATGGGCTTTTTATAGATCCTACACTGCAACCTGAAATTTGCAGGATGCACATGATTGCTCTAGCCACTTGAAACAGGGGCACTCTCATGGTTGCCTTGTTTTCATTTGGTGAGCTGGTATTTATCAGTAGAAAGAGAATTGTATAAAATTCCCAAAAAAGAACAAGATGCTGAGAGCCAGAAACCAGTTGTTTGTGGCTTTTGAAGGTTTTGGGAAGTGCTACTTATATTATCAGAAGAATTCAGGTTCCTTTTAAAATAATGAGCGAAAATTTCTGATGTTTTTTGGAAGTGGGAATGTTTCACAGACACTCAGATGTGTCTTCTATTACATTTCAGTCCTCTACTAATACTCATTTTCTCCAGAACAGATTGTCTGTAATTAGTTGAAATAAATACCTGCTATGGAGTTTAGGAAATCCTCCAGAAGGACTTGGCTAGAATGAAGGATTCCCAAATCCCAAATTGAGACCTAAAATAGTTCTCCCTAATCCTAATATTTATGTTTGGTAGCTGCAACCCTGTTTGACTTGGAAGTTTTCAAAGCAACTAGAGCTCTGCTTCTAGTCCCCATAAATGTTTTTAATCGTGAAATGCAGCATGTATTCTGCCTATTGTTAGGATTCAAAAATGAAGTTTGACTCCACTTCACCCTGATTCTGCCAACCTGATTTGGCTTTTCGGAAAGTCTTGCGTGCAGGATGTCCCCACAAAAACAGCTGTGATCACTTTAGGTAGCAAATGGGAGGAAGTGGTAAAAACTGTGCCAAAACTTAGAGGTCAGAGCATCTCTGTAGGTGACAGCCACACACCTTCTTTACAGGGAACCATCCCCTCCCCTGCCGTTACAAGGATAAAAGCTTTTTCCTCCAGTCCTGCTTCAGGTGGCAGGTGTAGATCAAAGCGGTCGAGGTGGTTAGGATATATTGGGCTAATAAGAACAAGAATTTCCTCCCTGTTGGTTAGGCTTTCATTTCAATTACAGCCTAATTCATCCATATTTTATGCTGGAGTCTCTCTACCTGTTACAGTTGCCTGACTTCTTCCAAAAATCAATATGGTTGTAAACTTTTAAAGGGCAATTAGAGACAAAAGAATTACTTATGAAGCCAGGTGAAATGAAATGGAGCAAGGGAAGAGAAGGACAGCTTATCAAGCGTTTTCCAATAGCATTACTGGATTGCGAAGTAGCTCCCTGTGAAAAGCTGTAGTAGTCCTGTAATCTGTATAAAATACAGTTGTTGTGAACAAGGGCTGCATGAGCACATCTTGCAGCATTAGCTAACCCTGGCAGTGAGATGAGTGTGAATTTATTAGAACCTGAAAAAAACTAATGTCCTCCTGCATGCCCCAAGACACACTACAAGTGGGAAGTGGAACCATGCTTGGTTTATGGCCCCCCACAAAGCATTAATCCAAAATCTTTATAAATATGAACTACTCATTGATCTTCTCTTTTACAGTAGATGGCTACGAAATTAGAAGATTCTGAGGCTGATTTTATGATTACATAAAATTTATGTAAAAAAAATTCATGTAAAAAAATCTATGTTAAAAAAATAAAAAGAAGTGTTTCCATAACCTAGAGTCATCGTCCCCAGATGTTTTCCTTTTGCAAACCTACTTTTGATTGCTGGTTCTGGTTTCTACCAAACTAGCAGAGGTGTTTGAGAAGTAAGTGCTACAGCTTTCTTTAAGACTGAGAAGAGCACGTGCTGCTATCCATAGCACAGGCTTCTGTGTCAATGCATCTATTTTATTAAAGATTACCTAATTTTTCATCAACCCGTCCTAGCAGTACTTTGAAGGAGAACGGCAAGGGACAAGAGCACTTGTTTATTCAAGATAGAGACATTGTGGGCCAAGTGTCCAGACTAGAGCTATCCAAAAGTGCTATCAACACAAAACTTGTCACAGGATTAACCAGAAAGCACAATTTCCCTCCACATCAGCTCATGGCATAGCAACTTCATTGGTCTTTCCCCAGGTCAGAATGTTTTCGTCTTGCCTTTGTCAAAAAGCATGCAGGATGAGTCTCGGAAAAGTCACTGAAAAGCAGAAAACAGGTAATTTTCAGTGCAGATCACACCACTTCTTGCCTGTGAGGTAATTAAGGGCTGACATTGAATGTTAAGATCTGAGCCTCTCCAGATTTTGAGGTGGAACCTTGAGGAATGCAGTAACAAGCACCCAAAACTCAGCTGATAATGGCTTACGCTTTAGGGTGGAAAAAATGCAAAGATAGGGCCTGTTACATGAAATGCCACAGGCTTTCTGCTCCCCTAAATCTATGGCAGTTGCAAGTGTTCACTGCCTAGAAAAGCTAAGTGGACCTATGATATCAGACTGTGACATCCTGTGGGAACATCTAGTATAATTGATTTGGTACTGAGCGTGAACAATCTGGACTGAAAAGTCTACACACCCCTTCCAAATATGATTCTTTTCCTATTCAAATGTGAATCTTCACTCGTAATACTATATTCTCATTTGATAAAGAAACATATCAAATACTTTAAAATGGCTTTGAAAAATCCCATACACCATGTTCTGGATGATCATCGTTTTAATAGATTGTTTTTTAGTTAAAAGGACTGTGTCATTTCATAATGCCCAGACCACACTTTTCAGAGTCACCTAGTTGTCATTGGCACCCCAGGTTTTAAGTCAGTATTCGAGGCACGTCAAAGCCAGACTTTCAGAAAATAGCAACCTTTTATCTAAGAAGCCAGATCCGTTTAAAACAAATTACTTTAGTTACTCCAGAACATTTGAAGTGAGGTTCCTGAAACATTCCTACAATAAGCAGCAGAGCGACAAGGTGTACTCACCGTTTCACATGGCATCATTTAGGCACGTGGTTCAGCAAGGTTTACTTAGTGGCTGCAATAACACACAGAATTATTGTTTCTGCTCGTGCTTTACAGCATTGCAGATCTGGGAGCGTGAACACCCAAGGAAGACATGCAGAACAAGTGGCGTCCCTCGCTAATGCTATAGGGAGCCCTGTGCAGACACATCAGAGCAGCTCTCTCTAGAGCTGGCCTGTGTCTGCCACCACTGGGTATGTACTAGAGCTAGGAGGATGGAGTGCATCAAATTACCTAATTCCCACTGGATCAAGCCCAGTTCCTAAAGAGCCTTTGGTTTGCCTTAGCACTACAGTCCATCACGATACATGTTCTGGGAGGATTATTCGCTTCAGGGCAGTGTGTGATTTGAACTTTCTCCTTGTACAGGTGCTGTGCTTCAGTCTACCCCTGAAGATAAAGTGTTGGCTGCTACAGGAGCCATGCACAAAAGTGGCTCTGCAGGATCCCCCTGGAGTCCCGAAGTGCTAGCAGCGAGTCAGCACTTAAGAGCCCAGTTGGCACCACACCACTATTTTTCCCAGAAATTCTTTAGCATCTCTACTCTTCCTGGTATTCTGCTGTTCTGCTATGATAATCCTGTTCTCGTAGTATGTGACACCTTGTGCTTTTTGCAATATCCATATTAATTCCTCCCCCATCCCAGTATTGCTTGGGCTTTTTTTGTTTCTTTAAACCCAAGAAGCAACATTAACCATGTTTTTTCATTGTCAGGGACATATACTATCAAAGTCCTTAAACCTGACTATTTATTTACCTTGGTGTATAAGATTGACTGTTTGCTGACATTAGGAAAGACGTGGGAGTCTATTTGTTAGTGAGTTTTTTCATATGCATCCTGGCTTTGTTAAATGGGCTAAAGCCAACTGCATTCTTGACTGTCAATCACCCATTGTTTTGGTTCATTACACAACCCATTTCTTAAGGCTCACCACAGCAGGAATTGTTTTCATTTTTGTTCTGCTAATGGAACCTGAGTTGGAAAAACTCAATGGAAGTTATTTAAGGAGCCTTAGCTTCAAATGAAAAATATGAAACAATTTACTTCTCAGTGGGGAAAAATGTGGGTTGGAGAAAGAAAAAGGCAGTGAAAGAAAGAAATGCAGATA
>RSEF01000002.1:121417719-121447063 GCA_003993805.1 Himantopus leucocephalus | reverse complement strand
TCTGAACATCCTCCCCTTCCTTCTTCTTCCCCCAGCTTTATACACTAAGCATGATGTCATATGGTATGGAATACCTCTTTGGTCGGTTGGGATCAGGCTGTGTCTGCTCCCAACTTCTTGTGCACCCCCAGCCTACTCGCTGGCGGGGTGGTGTGAGGAGCAGAAAAGGCCTTGNATTATCAACACCGTTTCCAGCACAAATCCAAAACGTAGCCCTGTACTCGCCACTATGAAGAAAATTAACTCTACCCCAGCCAAAACCAGCACACCTTAGCATATGGGTTGCAGCAGAAGCAGGACATTTGCTCTTTGCAATTCACTTTCTCTAACTATATAGGTAGGTTTTGGTTCATGGATACTCAGCACTGTAGTATCAAAACACCTTGTATCAACAAATTTTTTTTCAAGGATTAATTCTCAGAAAAAAGTCAGGAAAATATCACAGTTCTAAGGATTATAAAATTGTGGTTAAACAGTTACATTATTACCAGTGAAAACAAAGTACAGCATTCAGTGTTACTAGGTTGACAAGAGTTTCATCCACGTTTCATGTGAATTCTGTGAATTACTATGTCTTTTTTCAAAAACGATGGTAGCACTGGAAATAGTATGTAACATAGCCAGAANTGTTACTAGGTTGACAAGAGTTTCATCCACGTTTCTTGTGAATTCTGTGAATTACTATGTCTTTTTTTAAAAACGATGGTAGCACTGGAAATAGTATGTAACATAGCCAGAACTTAAAAATTAAATAGGCAGGTCAGTCAAAGCCAGTGTTAAAAGAAAAGCAGTAAGCACTAAAATATTTGAATCCTTCTCTTAAGGTGGTGGTTGGAAACCATGAGGAAAAGAGTTTAAAAAAAGCCTAAACCAGACTCCCTGTACTGCTTTCTGATCAACCTACTAAAGGCCAAGCAGAAATTCTACCACACTCAGAAAAACTGGGAATTTCTCTGTGTCCAGCTCCACCACTGGACTGACAAATCTGACACTGAACTTCCACTCCCTTGGTGAGGGCCCTATTGCAGCTTCTCACACTGGGCAAGGTCCTTCAGTGTGTCTTTGGACCATGACACCACCACTAAGCCCCCAGCCATCAAGTTTCTGCATTCAGCAAAATCCAGATGGATTCATGAGTCGAGGATATGAAATAATTAACCTTGAAATCTGTTTCCGTCCTCTTACTTTGAAGTCCCATATTCCCAACTGTCAGAAAGTACAGGTAGAAATACTGCTGAAAATACGAGCAAACACTTTCTGTGCTTAATGCAACCAAGGTCGCTTACTCCAGAGTACCTGCTGTAGCTGTGGAAGGACACATTGCCTAAGGGTTTGAACTGAAGGAGAAAGAGTTTGCAAAACTCAGTTATATTGGTATTAATAGAATATAGCCAGATGGTGCAGTCATCAATAATCTAAAAATATCCCTGGTGCATAGTCAAAAGCAAAGTAGCATGAAAATTAAAGTAAAAAAATTGCACTCACCGATCATGTCCTAAAAAACCTTTAATGGCAACTCACCCTATGTTTGCTGAAAGGTCAATGCATAGATACAGTGAAAGCCTTTTGCAAGGGGATTTATTCAGAAATGCAGCTTTTCGATATGGGAAGTCATTGAAAGAGAATCTTACCATCACCTGACTGATTTTAATGTTGTGTGCTTATGCAACTGAGTTAGAATAAATACTTTATAGAGTGGCTTTAAATGACACCAAATTTTTGTTAGAAAAATGCACTCATCCTCCTGTATACTTGGCCCACTAATGAGTCAAAATTCTTCTGACAAGCCGGATTCATCATTCTTGTGTGGGTTTTGATATTGTTTATACACCCTTGTGCAGAATGGGCACGAATTTACCATTCTGATCTGGTCCTATTTGTGCAGCTATTGACAACTGTCTAAGGTACAGTGGTAACCAAAATAATTTTCATCAAAATAAAACTATATTTATTTGTATTTATATATAAAGCTATGAAATTACCGTAACTACTATGTATATGATAGTTGCTCAACTAATAGATACATATCTATATACATATATACATGTATTTGTAAGCAGTGATCCACACTGCCATCTGCATAGAAACAGTTCTCGTCCTCAGCTGCTACATTTTTGCATTACTATGAACCTCTCCATCTAAGACTCTGGTTGATAGCTGAATGATAAGAGGGTAAAATAACCACCATAGCAAACATTTATTTCAATGTTTATTTAAATGCTAATAAGATTTTTAGTATTTTTATAGACATTTATGAGCAAGTAGTCTACCAGTAAGACTTAGAAATTAGTTAATGCAAGCTTTAAATTTAGCAATATTGACTAGAAAAAAAATATTTACACATTTTTTAAAACACTTACCTGGGCATAATATGGAGGTTTGGTTTTCTCTATGCCCAGGGGAGGAAATGCCACCAAAAATAAATCAATTTTCTCTTTGCTAATCCCCAAAGATAAAAGCTGATACAGCACATTTTTATTTTGTGCACATAAGCTATTTCTCACTAACTCAGTCTTTTTATAGTACACATCAAAAGACAAGTAGGATGGGTTTTGTTGTTTTTTTTTCCCCCCCACAAGTATTCTCTAACAACGAATTTGGGAGCCTTTGTTCTACACAAAATCAAATATCTACTGTATGCCTTCAGAGATCTACATGCACAGGCTCTGTAAAAGAAAGAGTACACAGAATTTCTCAGGGCATGTCAGCTTTTATGAGACCGAGCATCTCTTGAGTAACAAGAGAAGCAAATGGAACAAGACATGGCAGGAGATTATACTTGTCAAGTGGAGGAAATAGCACAAGTGCCTGCCACAAACCCACCTCAGCCCCACAACCGCCTCTATGGCTCAAAGAGACAGCTTAGACCAGTAATGCTTAAAGCGGAGACGTACAGGAAAGACTCAATAAAACTTCAGAGAAGGTCTAAGAAAAATCTTCTTTGTTTTTGGGGTTTTTTTGGGGGGGTTTTTTTGGTTTTTTTTTTTGTCTTGGCTCACTTTGCTCCCCTGCTGTGTACCACCAACCTTCTCACAGATTCTGCTTCTCAGAGGCAGCTCTGGGTTGGGTTGCCGAGAGCCACACGGGTTGTGGGAGAGAACAGAGCACATGGCTTTGGCTGTGATGGGTTTCCTAAAGTGACAAAAATGATCTTTTTAAGAGGAATAGGCACCATGAAAGTGGGATGGGGCATGGAGGTTGGAATGTAGAGTTTGGGGCATGCTAGAGGTGACGATACACGTAGGATATTCAGATATGTGGCCATAAGGGGGGCCCAGATTATTAAAGAAAAAAGCCCAGTTTTAAAATGTTTGAGAGCTGCTGCGAAGAAAAGCATTTGAAGGAAATGAGTAGATATGCAAAATATGCTTTTGCTCAAGGAAGCAAGCAACTAAACAATACCAAGACAAGGTGTTCTGCTCAGCCTCATATCACACCATAGGTGCTTCGTATGGAAATGCAACAACATCAGAAACACATATAAAAATGAGAGTTGTGCTGATTTTTCAGTGGCGTAACCAACACCTGAATCTAGCCCAAATTTATCCAGTTCTGTCAATGATCTTCAATAGCTACTTCTGGGAATGATACTCACTTCTTTTCTGCAAAACTATTCACTCCTTGAACCATTTCAGAGTAGGAATGAACACCCTTAAGTCACATCCTTGAAAACAAAAGACTAGCACGACCCAAAATGGAGGTAAAACATATCATTTTTATAAAATTTTATTATTTTTCCATACAGAAATAAGACTTGGGGTGTTGGGAGTGTTCTTACAGTAAAATACAGCAGTTATAAAACACCCGTGACTTCTTTTTAACATCACCCAAAGAAACAATTCAAAGGGCCAAGATATCTTCATTAACAGGATCCTTAAATCAAGTTCCCAGACCACCCATCAGAGATACTTAGAAAATATGTTGGGTTTATATGTTAAAAAATTTAGAAAGAACACATAATGTTTTTTGATAAATGAATACCTATTCATTTTAAAAAATTCTGTGATTCTGTGATTTTAAAGTGATTAATTGGAAAAGCATAAACACCAATACGGTTTGGGGCCTGTTTTATGCTTCCTTTTTGTTTAGACAGATGGTGATACCCTTATTTTTATGAATAATTTTATTCATGCACACTTCAGGTATAATTTCACAAAGTTAGCAGAGGTACTTGGGAAGGAAACCACTTTCCAGCATCCCCCTTTTAAGGGTAAATTTTTCAAAGGCACATAAGTGACTTAGGATCCTACATAATTTTCAAAAGTGATTTAAGCCCCCCAAGCCTAGTTTACTCACAGCCAGCAAGATTTAGGATTTGAAGGGATTTATTTAGATGGTTTTCAGCATCGTTTGGCAGAGGAGCACAACACAACTCCTCGTCCGCTCACAGCTTGGAATTTCAGCACCAACTTGAGTGCCTGTTCGCAGCTTGGGATCCCTATACGGGAATTGTTAAGCTTGTAAGAAAGGGATTTTCAGCTTTTTAAGGCAAACAGCTGAGCAGGGAGCTGCCTAAATTAGCCAATAGTGCAAGGCTGAAGAATGGGGCTTATGTGTCTAAGCAACTGATGTGATGCCAGTTTAGAGGTGGCTCCCCTCGCTCAGGATCCTTGGCTGCGAGCTCTCTGCCGGACGCGGGCACCGCAGCCAAGTCAACTACTTAAGCAGCCTGTGTCCTAGTTGTCAAAACCTCTGCCTGTCTTGAAGGCCGTCTCTGCTGAGCTTATTCTATTATTCTCATTATCCCTAAGCCGTCACGTAGGCTGGGGTTGGGCTTTCCTTCCATCTAAAGGTGGTCTGTATGTATTTTTCTGACGTGGTCCTGGGAGACAGCATGCCTCAGGCATGCTGAGGATGCTGCTGGATGGGTAAACCACTAATGAAAGGACTGTTTTGGTATCCAGGATAAACCCCTGGTGTCAGGGCTTGGAGGACCGCTGTTTGAGGCAGGGCTCAGAGCAGCTTGTTACTCTGGTTCTGAGGTTCTGATTAGGCTGATTTGAATGTGCCAGATAGTAGCAAGTGGGAAGGTATTGTTACTGATTTGCACCAATGGTTTCACCGCGACGTGGTTTTAAAACTCTCAGTGAAGCCTCTTCAGGTGCATACCATGGTCTTATGATCTGGCTTGAAGGAAATGAATTTTTTTTGCGAATGGGATTTATTATCATAACCTATTTATGCTGGGGTCTCTAAAGGTGGTCAGTATCATGTCAGCATAAGTAACTAAATATTTTGGTATCTAAGTATTTCTGTGAACCTGAATAGTACATGCTTTAAAAATCATGGGTGCCTATCAGCATCCTCTAATACCTAAATGCCCTTACAAACTCCCCTGAAACTTTGTTTTGTTTAACTGGGAAGAAGTTTTTGTGAGTATCTGAACTGCAGTTCACAGATTGAACATTGAATAATTATAAACATATTCAAAAACTCCAAAAAGAACTTCTGAGTTAACTATTAATCTATTAACTATTGAGACAGCTGCGCTTTCTATTTTAAGCTTCCTTATAATGGAACATGGCTTTATTATTTCACATTTTGCTTTGAAGTCCTGCCACCTATTGGTTTATCAGAGCAATGATCGGATTGGCTGGATTTCTCCCTGTGAAACCACAAAGGAAAATGTATCTTACAGTATCAGTCCCTAAGAAGTAAGAAATATAGTAAGTGATCAGAAGTAATTTAGTCCCTTTGCAATTGCCAGATAATTTTCAGTGCTATATTAGCACCCCATCTGGACAAGACAATTGCTAAACTTTAGTTTCTGTCCTTCTGAATTTGGGAAAAAACCCAACCCTCTTCAAAGATCAAAACACTGAAGCCCTGGAATCTTATTTAAAGGATTCACAGACTTCCCTAGAAAAACGTACATATGTTTATTGATGCAAAATAGATTTAAATATACAGATATGCATGCACTACATTTACTTGTTTCGAGCCAAGTCGCACATAAATAACTCATTTCATAGCTGCAAACAGATCAATCATTCTGCCTTTATTTGCAAATGCATTCTTCTACACCACCAACATGCCGCACTGTGGGAATATTTTAGAATTCTCTTTTAGCTTATGTTATCCTGGTACCACATTACTTTCAAGATCCTTACTACAGCCTCTAAAACTGTTTATAATGTCAAAAGCCTCTGAGGAACAACAGCAGAGCACAGACAGAAGCTAAGAGGTACATGAGCAGTGCAGGACAACAGTCTAAGGAGTAAGCAACAACTGTATGAAAGTAGAAGTAAAAACTGTTTTTTTCTAGACCTTCTGATACTTATATTTCTGAAATATTGTTAGGAAAGTGAGAATTTTTCAAGACATAGCTGAACCTGTTTTAACCTTAACTTTTCTTAAGGCTTTGTTCAGGAGATGCTTCGCTCTTGCATAGTTACCTTTGTTGCCTCCGATACCCGATTTCTGCCTGGTGTCCTCCAGGGCAGAATAAAAAAAATAATCACCTAAGGAGAAGAGTTTTGCATCTAATGAGGGACAGGCAGCCAGCCAGCCAGCCCTCTGCTTTCCCTGCTAGTACCAGAGCTGCACAGGCACAGAGGATTGTGCAGAGGTAGCAACGATCAACTCATCACAGCTGCAGCATAGGCTGTATAAAATAAGGCGTCATTGTCAACATAGCTTGCCCTGACAACTCAAGCAAGTTGTGTTGTGATTATTCATGCAAAAGGGTCTGGATGGAGAAGACAAAATATTTTAAGAAAAGGGCTTGAAAAATACATCACCAACAAGAAACTTCCAATCTGTTAACGGTTCTTTAAATATTGGGGACGTGAAACTGCTTAATTCACAAGCCTCGCTGTCTTCTGTTCATTATTTTGTGTACCCAAAAGAATTCACTAAAGTGCACTCCACACGATGACAGTGTGACAAGGGCCAATTTGTGAATAACTTGTCAACAGCTTGAATGAAACTCTAGAAATCCATAACAGGTGCTCGATAGCTATAATCGAGTGACAGATGGATTAGATACATGAAACCACAACAAACTGACTGAATGGGAGAGGGAGAGAGAATGAGGGTGAGAGTGGGGGAGGTTCATTAACTATAGAAGAGAGCAAAAATACATGAATTATTAAAGAAGCGGCGTGAGCCAATTTGTGTGGATGCTTCCTGCTCATCTTCAGCAGGCCTGGGAAGAGGAGCTGCAATGCCAGCGACTACACACAGCAGCAATGGTCTAATATCTTGACTCTAGGCAGAGATGTACCAGAGCTTGGCACTGGCCTTGATTGCAGAAATCACTGTTATATTTTAGTGCACGCATAAGAGCTGATTCAGCAACGTACTTCAGCGCACGCCTTGCTGTAAGCGTGTGAATAGCGCCATTAAGGTCAGCAGAACAACTGTGTTCAACTCACACTAACACGTTTAAGCATCTTGCCGATTTTTTGTTCTCTGTTGTGGGATTTAAAATACACGGGGATGAATCCCAGCTAGTATGAATTGTTCCAAGCCCCCTGGAGCCCTGGGGTCTGCTGCCGTAAGAGTCGCTGCCAGTGCCGCTCATGCATGGGCAACGATGGACCAAAGCTTCTCTGCAGTCTGTAAGCAAGTGGGTTGGCCACCCGGGCCCAACCTGGGTACTGCTGATCTGTCCCCGTGCCAGCAAACCCAGACGGCCTCTCTTGGGAGCCAGAGGCTGCCTGCACCCACTCCACAGATGGCCTGCAATGCCATCGATGATGGATATCCTGTGCTTTAAGCACCCAGCATCACCGGTAGGTGCCTGCTGCCCACACACCTTTGTGCCAGGTGTCAGAAAATTATATTTAGGCTCAGCAAGGACCAGTTCTCCTTAGTTCATGCCCAGCCTGCATCTTCCTCCTGGCCCTGACTGCAGGCAGGAGCAGGGCTCCCATTACCCCTCTTCAGCTCACTCCCTCTCCCTCTCCAATGGGTTTTCCTTTAAATTAAATTTTTTCCTTTAAATTAAACCTTCCATTTCCTTATTTTCCTCCTGTGCACATCGTGTAATGCTACAACCCCGGATTTGCAATCATTCTATCCAAACAATGCTTTTCCACAGCTACCTATTAAGGGAACAAGCAAAACCTTGACAGCTGGTTTGCTTTTATAGAGTGACCTATTGGTTTTTTTCCTCACAAATCTTGCTGTGCCTAGTATCTTCCCTCAGAGAAAAATTTGTGAAATTTTGCAACCTGTTTAGGTAATGAAAAAAACACAGTTACTGAATATTTCAGGTGCAAAAGCAAGACTTGCTCTTGGTAAAAAAACTCTTGTAACTTGATTTCTTTTCTCTTCAGTACAGATGTCATGTAAACAAATGAACGAAACTACTGCTTAGAAAAGGAATTTGCTGTGTAGTCATTACTGTACCACAAACCACTGTGATAATAAAATATGGCCATTTTACAGAAAGATACAGGATTTGAACTTCTGACGTAGTTTAGTCTTCTTGCACTTTGGCATAATTCTTATGTTTTATGATATATTAAATCCTGTCATAGTCAGGGTTGGTCTTTTTACCTAGAGTGAGACTGTGCTCTCTAGCTGCACGGACAGTGATCCCCAAAATGTCACACTCATACTCACATGTTAACCTTGAAACAATAAATTCAAAGTGTCAGAATTAACCCAAGGAAGGCACTGTTTCGTACTTGAATGCCTTTCAGCTCATAGCAATGAAAAAGAAAGTTGAGCTCACAGATCCAGAATGTAGTGAAAAAGCAGTCCTGTACAAGCACACAGGGCTTATGCATTAATTAAATCCCATTTTATCTAATTTAAGCTCTACTTCATAGGCTTTCTGCAGTGTATAGCTGCTTGTCTTGGATGAAAGAGTTCATTGTAAGCCTTTTTTTTCTTTTTCTCTTTTTTTTTTTTTCTGGCTGCAATAGTGTTCATGTATAGATGTGACCAAGAAACTGAAAGAGCGTAAGGTAAGAGAAGAAAAGATCATGAGCTCTGATGAGGACGTTCAGCTGTTACCACTAACCTGGTGGTACGTAGTGCTAATACAATGGCTAATGCCCCTGCCTAAGACAGAGCAGGCAGGCATGTGTAACGAGCAATAAAAGTGTATGAAACCAAATTGCAAATCCGTAGAGAATCAATCATATTTCAGTCTCTGAAAGAGTTTGGGTGCCTGCGGTAGTTCTTAACCATTGCTTCTATAGAAGCGAAACTGACACTGAAAATACTGACCTTAGAAAAAGTGAATTTCCTGATCTCATTCAGATCTGACTAAACGTTCCTCTATTTTGGCTGAGAAACCTGTTTTGTGTATATTAGCCTTGGATCTAGCAGGGTTGCCCTGTTCCAAAGTTAAAAACCCCCAAACTGATTGCGTGCTCTTATGACTATGCCTCCTTTGTAATGCACACTGTAATTATCACAATGTAGAGAATTTTGCCTGTCTACTCCACAGCTGCTTGTGGGTGAAACAGCAACTCTACGTGATCAAGTACACAGATGTTCAGCTATTGAATCACTTCTTTGCAATCCAGGCCTGACAGTAATTTCAGAGTCAGTGATCTTCAAGCATCTGATCCAGCGTTGGCTTTCTTATTTTGAGAAATCAAATCAAACTTTGGCCTTGCGGATTTTAAAGAACTGAAGCAAAAAAGTGAACCTCCAGGATAAATGCATAGACTGGGAGAGACTGGCAGTTGCACCTTGGAGCTTCAAGGAGATGCTTATGTTGAATATCTCTACTTTGCCTAACCGTTTTGAGGAACATCAGTAAAACAAAGTAGGCAATGGGCCACTTTCACCGGAATGAGCATCTATTGAACAAGCACTGGACAAGTTAGATTTTGGGGGGTTTTGTTTGTTTGCTTGTTTGGTTTTTGTAGCTGGTAAGCCAGGTACAAAAGCTCTGTCTGAGCTCCCCAAAACTTTGTGAATGGCTGTATCACTGATTCACACTTGGGCGCATCCTAGAGACCACTGCAGATCTTGCTCAAGTCTACTGCTAACAGCAAGGTGAAAGGAACATTATTAGTCCCCCCTTTTCACAGATGGAAGGTGAGACAGAAGAAGCACCAACTTCTTCACAGTTGCAGATTCATGCACTTGTGTAAACAAATGGCAGACAAATGCCTGCACAAATCTTTCAATTCTCCATACAGAGAAGTGAGAATTTGCACATGCACCATTTGCACACAGTAAACAGTTTGAAGTGTAAATGGTATTTAAACCATGCCGATTTGTTTTTCAGACTCATCCTGTTAAGAGACTTCCCCAAGATCTGTAGGATATAAGTGTTAGAGCCAGGAACAGCTGCAAGGAGAGTACCTTTTCCCTGGCATTGTGAGAGCAGCTGTTGAAAGAGAAGGTGTTCTCTTGATTGGATACTGTAAACAGAAACTAGAAACAATTTGAAATGCATCACATTCCAACTTTTGCAAAAGCCACTCACGTAGATGATTAACTTCCTAGTAGCCCACATGAACAACTGAAGTGCTTTAGAAAGCCATTACTTTAGCTTAAATAACATTTTACTTTAGCTGATCTGACCTGAGGACACCAATTTCTCCACAGTTTGATTTGGGTTAGTGCTTTCAGCTTGAGACAGAAGGGAAAAGGAATATCAATGTCACACAAAAAAAAATCCCTCATAATTCACCATCTTCCTAGCCAACTTGTGTATACAATTTCTATGTCAAAATAAAGGAAGCATGAGAGCACAGTTTTCACCCAAAAACATTTCCTGTAGGGGTTGTGTCTTCTGGGCAGAAAAATCAAAAAGCATTATAAAAGTTTCCATTAAAACACTCATTCTTTATTGTTAGTATGTGTCACTGATGTAGGGATTCACCCTAAGCAAGGACTGGGGCTACGTTCTGAATTTACAAAAGTTGTTTTTAAAACACCATGAAGCCAAACATAATAAGCATGACCAGACCTCCTCATATTTAAACCAGAAGTTGAAAGTTGCCCTTAAGCAAAAATCCATGTGTAAATTGTAATTTCTAGGTCAGTTTGAGACCTGGAATAGCAATAATTTGCTGGATCCTACATTTCAGTGTTAGAGCTGTTCCTATATTACTGGGGTGTATGCGCAGAAGTGCATGAGGGTGTATTAGGAGAGGTGATGTGCAGACTTCATGCTAATCTTCAGCTTTTCTGTATCTTTCTGGGATACGTTAACTTACTGACTGGCTTTGATATTACATCTCACTCTGAAGTGGACAAGAAATCTAAAGGATGAAAGACCTGAATCAGATTTCAAAGATAAGTATTCATTCCATAGGGGAAAGAGGGAGATGATAGTATTAAAATTTTGGAGGCTGAACGCTTGTGCCCCCAGGCCAACGCTGTACGTTCAGCAGCAGGCTGTCACACCCTAATTGCTAGTACCCCTTTGTGAATCAACATCTCCGAGAAGCCAATTCTCCGTGATGCTTCTTTAATATACATCTTCTCATTTGCCCCACGTATATTTCAGTTTGCCATCTGATAATTGGAATTGTGTGGGTAGCAGCCGGTACCATCTGGCTTGTTAATAAGTAGAGGATAAAAATGTCTAATGCCTTGCTCTACATAAATACAAGAATTACCCTACAAATAAACAGCTCCCTAAAACCTCAACCGATGAGAACAAAAGAAAATAGTGTCATCTTAGCTCATTAAAAAACACTGAAGAGAGAATGAGTGAGCAGTGGGAAAGCCTCCTCACTTCCCATCTGAAGTTTTAGTGTAACTAAAACATATGGGAAAAATAATGTAAAATTAAACGTGATAATGCACTTTTCACACCAAAACATATTGGGCCACTATACAAATGATGCAATTAAAACTGCTGCCTTCAGGAGCCAAAACCTAAGCTGAATAAGTACCGTACAATTAAAGTTTTTGATTTAAAACCAGTGAAAGATTTATCATAATGAACCTCAGAATTGAGATAATATGACTTGGGGGCATCAAAGCTAAGCTATAGAAAGCCACATGTCCTACAACGTGGAGTTAGAATTGGAAGACTGACATCAGCAGATTTTAGGGCACAGAAAGGCTTACAAGTTCATTTGCATGTGAATGGCCAAGACCATGCAAAATCTTGCATGTAAACAGTGCGGTATTGTAATCAATACTTTAATTAACAGGAAGGCAGTGCAAAGCTGTCTGCATTGGGGAAATAAACTCTGATCCCGTAGGCTGGATGCGAAAGCCGCGCTGTTGTATTTGGAACCTGCTGGAACTTGTACAGCGCCTTATCTGAAAGGCCTCATACACATCGCGACAATGTCCTCTAATCTGGTAATAAAAAGGGCATCATGAACGGTGGCAGCCAGGCCCAGCCAGCGACGGCTGCAGTCACGCTGTGCTCCCAAGATGGTGAAAGGAGATTTAAGCCTCTTGCGGAGAAAAAAAAGGGGACCTGGGTAGGGAGGGGGGAAAAGCGGGGAAGCGCAGCTGGGCAGCTGCTGGGGACTGCAGTACCTGGGGAGGTGCTACCAGGCGGAGGAGAAAAGGCACGCAGCAAGCACCTTGATTCATCCCTGCCACCAGCCACCCCCACGAAATCTCAGCCAGCGGAAGCAGACGCATGGGCCGGGCAGAGTTTCGCGCCGCTGGGGAGATTCCACGGCAAGGCATTGCCTGCTGCCGAGCAGGTGCTGTGAAATATTCACCTTCATTCTTCCAGCGATAAACCCGTCTCGGGGTGAGTCCGAGCTCAGAGGTAGCGTGCGTTTCCCCAGGAAGCAGGGTTCCTGGCACTACTCGTGACAATTATTTTGGCAAAACGGGAAAAGACCTGGATTTGGAAAACAGACCAGTTCTGCACCGGGTGGAACTGACGTAGCCTGGCACCCACTGGACACCTGAGGACTTCTGCCCTGTGCCCCTGACCCCATCACTGTCACTATAACCGCAGGACCTATAGTCACTGCTTGACTACTTCCTTTCTTGCTCAAATATTTATACTCATGCATAAGGCTTGCACTGCTTTACATCCTCTGACGCCACACCAGGCACAAGAGTGCGGTTCTCTGGCCAGCCTTGCACTAACCCTTGCTCCTCGTCTGGGTCGTACATCGTGCTGATCAGGAGCCGGCCTTTGCCAGTCTGTAACAGCTGAGTCTCCCTCCTCTTCCCTCTTACGGTGAATCATAATTTTGCTCTCATAGCAGTCAGCTGATTTTTCACAAAATCTGTAGGAGCTCCATTATCTCAATAAAATTGCTTCGCTTTTATAGCCTTTGCTTCTGTTGTTTTGAAACTTAGCTTCTGCATTTGGAAAATTTAGTTTCAGACTGACCAGCAGCACTAACTGGAAGATATCTTTAAGGGAAAAAACTTAAGAAGCGTCAGAATAAAATGAGGACTGTAATAATGCCTTAGGAGGGGAAAAAAAAGAGCTAAACCTACATGATAGGCTGTGCGTAAGAGCTGATAGTGTTTGAAGTAGGAAATGTGGGTATTTCTAGGGAACCTGTGGCGTACACAGCAGAGCCAGTTCTGACAGGCAGAGGAACTAAACCAGAGGCAGCAGATCCGAGTGCCTTACCTGGTACCACGCGGCGCCTCTCAAACACAGGGGACAAAGTGATTGCATCAGAGTTATAATGACTGCCATCGAGGGATTGCACATAGAGCGCGGTATTGCAGATATGTCTCATCAAACGCAGCAATTACTGTTGTGGAATTGATAGTATACTGCCAATTGTATAATAATAGCTGCTGTACGCTCTTGCACATGTGCTCTGGCTCTTTCTCCCCCCCCAGTACATGCACACATGTACTGCGTGCTCCTTTGTAAAACCGGCGTTCCCCATACACTTCAGAGCCTTCTCGTTTCACAGATGTGAAAACAGAGCGAGAATCACGTATCTTGCCCGGAGTTACCCAAAAGGCTGAGCAGGGCCCAGGGCTGGGGTTCCTGAGGTGCCATTTTGTCTCCTGCCAGCTGGGAAACACAAGACGTCCCCTCACAGCCTTCAGCACCGATGCTCTGTGTGCGGTGCCTCTGCCACAAGACGCCTGTGCAAAAAGCTCGGCTCTTCAGTCTGTGGAGATGGCACTGCATTTCCTCTGAAGGAATTCATTTTACGTACATTTTCCCAGCAGGTTTTTATGAGCTTTTTAAAACCTTCACTCCTTCCCTAAAATCTTTTTGACCAGACATCAGGATTAAAGAACCTGACTCTGTCTCCCAGTTCTAGGCAATTCCCTCCCAAGGGAACTAAGCTCATCCTGCTTCTGAAGGATCAAATGAATTTCGTCCCAATAAATTTGAAATCAGCATAGAACCTGGGTCCTAATCCAGATTTCGCTTATTGTGTCAGAAGTTAGCAGGGGGTGCACATGAGATGCTATATATGACTGTAATTAAGATTGAGGGCCAGATACTTTAAGCCCCAGCTCCAGCTTCAGCAGCAGTGACAGGGAACTGTTTGGACAGATGATATCTTCAGTTAAATAAAGAATGAGGTTCGGTCCTTTGGTTTTTCTTCTTGTTTTATTTTCCATCAGAACCTCAGAACAGGTGTGGACAGACAGTAAAAGAGGGGTTTGGAAAGGGTCAGAATTAGGCTTGGGGTAACATCAATGATGTTTCATTCTTCAATACCTGGGATGGGTACAAGTACCCACCTGGAATTTTATGGTGCATTGTACATGCAAATAGGTGTTAACAAGATATATATAACAATTCTATGAAAGAACAATATGGAAATTTAGTAGCTAGTCATTTGGATTGGCCAGAGAAGGGAATTTTGAAAAGGCTGTGCTTGGCAAAAATAGCTGTGCATTTAGCTTCTAAAAATGAGGCCCCTTCAAGGGATGTGAAGCTGGGCATTAAAATCTGGTGCTGGGCAGCAAAAGCTGGTTTGGAAAAATCTTGTGCAGTAGCAGTTTTAGGAGTAGATAGCGGCAACCTAAATAGTAATCGTTATCACATAACTGAAAAGTCCTGAGATTTACTTGGACAACGTCCCTGGGAACATTCGTTAAGAATGAAATGCAGTTGAAGCAATTTGTACCATGAAGTCAGACAGGAAATCAGACTAATCCTTGATGAAATTATGTGTAAGCTTGGCTGTCTAAGACTTGCTAGAGCAAAAGAGACAGAAGAAAACCAAGCCAGAATGAGATACTGAAAGGTACTGAAACTAGGTCACTGCCCTACATTACACAAAAGCTAAATGGAGCTCTATCATCCCACAGTATCCTGAGCGAGGTGAACAAAGGACTTTGTCTGGTGCAAATCTCCTAGCAGCATCCAAGTTATACAGCTGCATAAATCATAAAGAAACTTTAAGCACAGCAGAAATGCCAAGACAGGTAAAAAGTATAGGACTGAAGGAACACGGGAGGAAATGAAGGGGATGGCTTCTGTCATAACTCTGCGTCATTGCACGGTAACAAATTCCCATCAAGAAATCCTGTGACTTATTAAAAAAAAAAAGTACAATATGAGTAGGATGAAGGGGCGCTGACTGGAAAAACCATGACATAATTAGACAGATACATTAAGCCAGCAGGAGAGAAGAGGTGCTTAATTAGTAAATAGAAGTAAGACTGCAGTAGAAAACAGAATCTGTTTTCTACACCATAGACTCAAAAACCTTTGTCGTGATTAGTTAAGAGACAGAGTTCCTGAGCTGATAGGACAGCAAAGGTTGACTGTTCTTGCTCCCCTTCCTTGTCTTTGATATTTAAATCTTCAGATCTATTAAAGTTAATTCAATCAGTGGAATGTATATGTTTTTACTGAATTAAGCACTTTTCCCCCTTCTATAGGCACAGATACAGAAAAGATATTAAAAATTGAAACTTCAGAAAATGGAAATGGTTTGAAAGGTTATTTCAAGCACAATGGTTTTGTTTTTTTTTCTGTTGGGTTCTTTTTCCCCCCATGGCTTATGTTAGTTTAGTAATGAATATGGCTTAACTGTTTACGTTATTCTTTTTTAATGGAGAAAGACCATCATTTCAACACTGAAATAAACATTATCAGAGCAAGTTGTTTAAAGGTGAATGCATGAACAGTCTTTAGGTAATAATAATTTAATCACTTAACTGGGGATATCATATTTCCTATCCAAAACACATATTTCCTATCCAAAAGTGTTTCTTTGCTGACAGCCCCTATTTCAGTTTGCTGGAAATATTTGAGAATGCAGCACTGTTTTGTTAGGTGTACGTAGAGCCTGACATCCTCATACCACTGCCCTCCCCCAATATTATAAACAGCAGATAATGAGAATTAGTATAGACCTTTAAAAAATGAGGGGTAGGGAACTGCCTGTCAGAGAATAAGGCTTTCTAAATTTGTAATTTGAATTTAGGCAGTCAGACAAAACGAAAATGGTGGCCTCAGTCTTTATCTGTTTAGCATTTTAGCACATTGCTACGAGACACCTGTTTCTACTTCATCTGTGATGTGTGAGAAGAGACTATCCCATCAGTGTCTGCTGACCTGAAGGTCTACAGCTAAAGTTAAACAGTAATTTTAAAGGACCCTGAAAAAAAATTAATGATATTCATTAAGAAATATTAGGAAATATTACTTAGGTAACTATTAATTGCTAAATAAGTGGTTCATGCTGTCCTTGGGTAAGTGCCCTAGAGCAAAGAAAACACTGAACCCAGTGGAGCAGAGCTTCCCAGGACAGGTCTGTCTCCATCCCAACCCTTTGCCGACTCTGCAGCTCCAAATTCGGCAAGATTTGTGAGTATCCAGGATTCACATCGTGATCCAAATTTTGAAGCTCTGCTCTATTTAAATGCAGGACGTGTCAGTTTTTCTAGTATCACAGTCCATTTTTGTTTATCTAACTACATCTATTCAAACAAATAATTACCAGCTACTTTATGGGCTTTAATTTTACCTAATTTTCTAAATGAAAATTATTCTTGGTCTATCCATGGGAAGTTGGAATTTGAGACAAGATATTCTCCTGAAGCCATTAGCATGCATTCTAAATAAAGCTGGCCTGTTTTCACTGCAACGAGCAGTGAAAAAAGAAAGTCCATTAGATACTGGAAATATTGTCTTTCTAAAACCAGCAGATTTTTATTTGTGCAACGTCTAAGCACTGCAAATCTCAGCAGAAAATTGCACTGGAACAGTGGGCGGTTCCAAATTGCTGGAAACTTTACAATGGCTTTTATGTTTAAACATCATTTAGCAGCTGTTAAAGGTCAGCACAAATCCTCTACTTTATCAGTATAAATGAAGTCTACAACTGCCAAGAAAAGAATGCATTAAACAATGCAGTGATTATTATCTTGATTTTTTTTCCTTCAAAAGTGAAAAGGACCTCTTAAGCAGTTCCATTTTTCTCCTCCTTATTTCAAATTGACAAAGTAAAACACTAATTAAATTATTTATACCAGAAATTTACTTACAGGGATGACACATTTTGTACACAAAGCAAGTAAAACATCTGACACATTGTATAGTGCCAGGTGCACTTAAGAAAGTGTAATACAAGTCGGCCATCAACTTACTGCAGTTTCATTACCAATTTTATTTCCTACCATACACCAAATGTACAGCACAGAACACAATTTTGTTGTTTTGATGTAAGAAATATTAATTGTATGAAGAAACAGTATACAAACTACTCCAAATTAAAAAAATGCATACATCATTGCTCTTTACAAAAGGTCTAATTTACAGTGTAGCTCATCAATGCATTTAAACACAAAAAAAGAAAAACAAAAAGAAAAAAAATCAGTGCACGTTACAAAACACATCAAGTACAAGGGAGGCAAATAAATACAAACATACTTCACAGAACATCCTGAGCAAACAACCAAACACAGATAAATTAACCTGAAGCCATAGTAAATCATAATAATAAATACATAGGTCAGTAAGAGATTTTTTTTTACTTAAATAAAATATATAACAAATTTGTTAAAATATTTAGTAAATTAAATTTTAGTCTTTGTAATGAGTGAACTCATTTTGTATGCATTTAACAAGTATAACAAATGTTTGCTTTTTGTGTTTTTTAGCAAGAACAATAACTTTAATAGCAAATTTTTGTTTGGTGTCCTCCTATTTATATTAGACAGCACATATGGTAGCTTTTGAAAAATCAATTTAAAAATAAACACAGCTCCTAAGAACATACATTTTCCCCTGTCTAAACTAAGATTGGAGAGCTGAATCAACCCTCAAACAAAAAGCAAGCCCCACCTAATGCAGAACAGTGACCACAGTGCATGAGAGTTGAATCACTTTTGAATAGTACTTTTGTGCAGGAACAGTAATAATATAATTGTATATGTCAAGCCTGTGAATGCCATCATATTCAATCTAAATATAAATGAGGCTAATAAAAATAAACACTTTCATTATAGCACGGAAAAATTAAACACACGCTAGATCCATGTATACATTTACACTGAGGCACATATGCACATGAGGTGTGTGTGCATACAAAAAAGGCAGTTTAGCTGGTTGTTTATACCTTTTTCTTAAAAAAAATAAATATAAAAAAAACTTTTGAAACAATGCTTAATTACTTACAATCCCTGAAATAGACATTGCCTCTGTTATAGCAACCGCTACTTTCTGACGGATTCAGAAGTTCCACACCCAGGCTAACCAGATACCGAGGCGCACGCCGGCACCTCCGCTCAAGTGCTCGTCTGTCCGCACCTCCGTCTGTCTGTACGCTCTGTAGCACTTGGTACCCTACCGAAATATTGGTAACAAATTCAGTATCAGCCTAGTCTTAGTGAATAAGGATGGGAGAAACCAGTCACGGTGTTGCTGCCGTTCGTTCAAAGGGAAAAGCGGCCACCGTTGCGCTGGAGTGGTATTATTCCTCTCCAGACCGCTGCCTTCTCAGCTGCCGTTAAGTTCAAACCAGTTTTAAATGCCATTTCAGGGGAGATGTGTTCGATTCGTTATGTACAAAGCCTTCAGCTTGGGATGTGTTTGTGTTTTTCAAATCCAAATCCATAGCAATACTAGTCACTTGGTTAAAACCTCAACGTCTGGTACTAAAAAAGTACCAGTCCTATCAAATTATCCTCCTTGTTTAGAGATAATTGTCATTTCCCTCCATGAACTAACTCTGAAAAAAACTGCAGTGGTAAAATAAATCTGAAGTTCTCTTGAAACATTTCAAATAATCATCCGCATAGGCTAAATCACACAGCCAAGTCAAGTGCTTTGCTGATTGCTATATTTCATTATTGCTAACGTATTCTTTAACACACTGTTTTCCAGCATACTGTGCTTTTAAGAGCCCAAGTTCCCCACTAGTGGGCACCATTTATCTTCTCATTCCATGCATCTTCACATCTCATGTTCCAGCAAACCCATTCCTGATACAAAGCCATTATAAAAAAGCAGGATGTGAGGAAAATAAAACCAGAACCACGGTTCAGTCATTTGTTACTTTCATAGTTTTTTTTTTTTCTTCCTGTACAAACCCAGCAAGTTATTTAATTTACAGTATAACTTTTCAGTCTATTTAAAATCCCATTGGAAAATAAATTAATAAACACATTTGTAAAAATATGGCAGGCCGCAAAAATGCTGTTAAAAGATAAAAAAAACAATTCTTTGATTAGAAATAAATAAAAAATATAAAAAATAGTCGCACACACTTTTTACATTCACTTTACAAAAACTGAGTGCAAAAGAAGAAAAAAAAAGGAATTGTACTGAAATAAATACAATATACTAACAGAGTGCATTGCTGTTAATACAAATAGTCTGTTGTGTTTTTATTCTTTTTTTTTATGTCAGCTGGGAAAAAATTAGTGCAATGTTGCAATTGTAAATGCAGCATGGCAACCTACACCCCTTAGCAGTACATGAACTCCTAACAGATCCATCTGGAGTTTACTGCTGTTAAGTAATTTCTGTTGCCCAGCAGCTTTCACATCCTACACATGGATGCCCTTCACTGCCTGTTTGATACTTTCCAGCAGAGCTTTGCATTCGGGGGAATAGTCCCGTTCCAGATTGCTGTACATGTCTGTGAGTGTATTTACATATGCTTCGAAATTCTGCTCACTGATTGGCCCCTAAATGAAGACAAAACAGATTATAATTGTAGGAGATAAAATTAAGGCCAAAAAAACCCAACCACCCAACCCCAAAGCATGGAAAAGCAGCGATATGGCAACTGGGGAGAAGTCGTAAACAGGGCAGCCGTCCAAATTAATGGAGGGGTTGTAGAAACGGAGGGAGCTGCATGTGCTTGGGGAACCACACACTCTCCAAGCAAGAAAAGGGGTTGGAGATGTCATCGTCAGTGTCATTTGCTTTTTTATTGTGGCCTGTTTGGCTCTGGGATTGTGGCTGACATCGCCATAACTCTCCTCGCCTAATTTCCCAGTGACATTCTTGAGAGTGGGAAAGGGCACTGTAATTCTGGAGACCCCAGTACCTTTGTGTGTTTGGCCTGCGTTTGCAAGTAAGACATCAAGGACATGGAGTTTTTGAGAAGGTACAGCTTTGTTGGCTCCAGAAAGATCACCTGTATGAACCAGGTTAAAGTTTTGATCTAGGAGCAGAGTAAATAAGGATTCTCAGCGCGAAGTTTTCACTCTTTGTGCAGGGTGGACATTCAGGTAGGGAGGGATGAGGGAAAACCCTGCCCTGCACAGTGCGGTACAGCGCAGAGGTACCAGGGCTGGCTCAGTCCTGGAAGCAACTGCGCCTGCTTATCACACAGATTTCATGATGCAGCATCTCTGCAAAGTAAATTATGCTAAAAGGGCTCTCTGCTAATGCAGCTCCAGTGTTCCTGCTGGTCCCTGAGCTTGCTCATCTGCTTCAAGTGCTGGCAAAACAGTCTCAAAGAAGGTGCGAAGCTGCTGGCTGTGGTCTTACCATCTGTGGAAGCTGAATGTCAGCGAGGCTGGAGATGAGGGCTTGGCTTAAGCCAGCTAACTCCTTCAACAGGCTCTCGTTGTTCTGCTCTATGAGTTTGTTCTCTTCTTCTATTGTTTTCAAATTGCTCTCCATAGATGTGATCTAAAAGACACAGGCAGGCACAAACACACAAAGAGATAGACCCTTGACAGTGTTGTAACCGCAGTTTGAACCCAATTATGAGAGGGGCCATGATGGATCTGAAACTCAGCTATGGTTTTTTTTAGGACAGACATAACGTCTCCACAGAATATTCAGAGCAAGGAAGAGGTGGTATTTGCTCTGAACCGATGGACTTGGCTGCTGGTTTACGGAGAAACCTTGTGGCAGTGAGGCACCGGAGGGTGCCCGGCGGCGGGAGGAGGGAATTGAGCTCACAGAGGGAAGGTCAGTGTGGAGCTGGGATGGAGAGTGCGGCCATAGGGCTGGCAGAGGGAAGGAGAAAGGAGACTGATGTTTACATTACTGTCCTGCTCTTACAGCGTCCCTGCTGATCGACCACAATAGCAAGGGCACGGGTATTAGCAGTTGTGCTACTTTCCCGCCCTGCTCCAGGGTGGAGGGTAGAGCTGTGGGTTGGCTGGGAGTAGTGACAGGGCTGGCACTGGAAACAATATGGTAAGAACAGAGTGGAAAGGAAACTAAGAGGTTGAGCGCACANAGGTAAGAATAGAGTGGAAAGGAAACTAAGAGGTTGAGCGCAGAACAATCATTGCAAAGATGATCTCCGACCAACAAGGGTTTTGGAAAAAGCAGGAAAAAGCATCCACAGTAGCGAAATGGTAACTTTTTAGCGTGAGAGCGCTGGGAATATACTCAGATCTGAAGGCTTATGTGTCAAAAGCAGTACTGAAAACCCAAAGGCAGCAAGGGCAGGGCCTGCTTCCCCACTGCCCAGCTCCTTGCCCTGCAGCGGGCACCAGGGCACCGGGGCAGGGCAGAACCAAGGGCTGACACCCCTGCGCCTGGCCACGGCTCCGCAAGGCACAAAGCCATGGAGTCACATCCACGGCCTTTATGCCCACCCTCTCCTCATTAGGATGCACATCTCCGCACCACTTAAATGTCTCTTGCTGTGGCCACTTTGCTTCCCTTCCTCACACTCCCTCACACATCAGAACTGTGCCCAGTGGGATGAACCCCTTTTTGCCTGCCTGCAATCCACTACAATCCCTCCTCTGGAGGTGCTCACAGCAGCCCAACGCCTGGCGGGGCTAGATTAAAAGGAGATAGAGCAAGCCATGCAGGGGACGTGTTGCTTCAGCTGTGGTTCAGTTCAGGCTTTGCTGGTCAGACCGCCTTCACCAGGGAGCAAGTCCGAGGAGAAGTCATCTGACTGCATAAATTGGGCGATCTCTGTGCAAACAGCACAGTGATCACCGGAGAGAACTGAAATAAGTCTCCTGAGACACTGAACACCACCCCCACCCCCTCCCTCACTGCAGTGAGATTTGGGATGGATCCTCACAACCTTTGCGGTGTGAAACCAAACCATTTAGATCCAGCACAGATAGCATAAACTTCACTCTTATTTAGACCGTACACGCGGTGGTTTTTGCAAAAACAGCATGAATCAACACTATTCATTCCAGTGTGGTACAAATACAGAAGGGTACTGTTACATTCAGTTTATTTTAGATCAGTTTAGACTTATATTCAGTTCCCAGATCTCATTTAGGAACTTTTTTCACAAACTGTTATTCCTAAAATTTTGAGCAAGCTTCTGCTCTTATTTTACCTAGTCTGCCCAGGTGAACTCCCAGGTGCATATCCCTCTGTAGGGACGAACATATTCAGCTCACTCCATAGAACAACTATCAGCGTCTTAAAGCCGATTTAATCTCACCAGTGCACAAAAGAATGAAAGAGAATGATTCTTTTCCACAGCTTCCCGTCAAACTCGTCTGCTACACAAATTAGCAAAAGGCATCCATTCGTTACCAGGTGTTGCCTGGAGGCAAAATTCAAACTATTTGAATAACTGACAGTGGGTCAACTGAATCAGGGAGAATTTCTTAGGTAAGCATAACAAAGTCCACTCGCATTAAGAGTTAGAGTGTCCTGGTAAGAGGTAATATCCTCCCTAAAAGCTGCAGTCATGGGATTCTGCACAGTTTGTTCAACAGTTTGGTCAGCAAAAGAAAATGAATGTTTTGTTGGTAAATATGGTTTTTCTGCTTGCCAGGGTTAGCTCAAAACGGCTCTGAATTTGTCATTCACCAGATCTTTAAGACAATACCCAGGAATCTGCTGCTTATTTACAGAAAACAAACAAACATAACTGACAAAAAAGCATGTAGGACTTTGGTACTTTTAAGTGCCACAGACTGATGGGAAAACAAGTGCACAGGAGACTGTGTTTAAACATAGCGCTTACACAGCATTTAATTTATTTACTGTGCTTAAATATAGCATAAGGAAAGGTAAAACTTTCATGTTGATGTCATACCTGGGTTTGAAGTTTCATCATGTCAGCTTCAATTTTAAGATTGGATTCATTCAATTCTTTTATTTCCTCATCCAAGTGTCTGATTTCTTCATCGCTCTCAATACCTGCAAAGAGTTGAAAATACCAATATCAGATTTAAAGTGCCCACATGTAAATGGATGTATGAGTAACAAGCTGCTGTGACTGAACAAGAGGAAGATAAGAAGCTTTTGATCAAATGATTGATCCTTAAATTACCTCTTGCTTTGCCTTTACTGTCAAGATTGTACCCTAGCTGTAAAACATCTATATGAGCTGAAACATAGAAGGGGATTTCTGAGTATTTGTGTTTCACAATTCTTTTTTTCCAGTGCAACATGCAACTACAAGCTGGAGGATACAAAAGGAAAAATTGCCCAGAAAGAAGAAAGTTTATCATAAAACATGAGGGAGTATTTGCAATGTTGGGTTTTTTTGTTTGTTTTAAAAGAAACAGAACAGCAAAACCGGGGTAACATCTGCACTAGTCTAATTGCTGACTTTAGTAAGCCCAACTGCTTCTGATCTTGCAAGGAGTTCTGTGGGTGCAAATCTCTGTGCAGTATAACTTCAAGAAGCACGTGATAAATACGCGTGATAAATAGTGAAATTTAAATAACAGCAGATGGGAAATTGTCAGGAAGCTAACAAGCATTACAGGAAAAAAAAAAAGGAAGGAAGACTTTTACATCCCCACAAGTTAGATATAGCAACGAAAAAACCCATCAGGTCTTTAATGAAAGCCTTGTCCTGAAAAATACTGAGCAGCTACAGCTGCTGGCAATAGGTGTCCCTCTCTCTGCTTAGTATCACTCTGAGACCAACTCTGCCTAGAGATTTCTGCCGCTGTTGTTACTGCTTTAAAACCTAAAGCCCTGAACTGAGTCTACTGGGGAGCCAGCTTGGGAAATCTGTAAGCAGCAGTCCCTGCCCCAGGAATAACATGGATACATGGAAGCAAGCTCGTTTGCCCAACATAACACAACCATTTTTCCTCAGCAGTTGGAGGCATAAAGACTAAGTTCCCTGAATCCTGGCTCAATGCCCAACTTTCTAAAGCATGCTGTATGAGAAAGGAGAATACTACATATTTCTCCCTGTAACTATTTGTTAATTGTTCCTTTACACTTGGGTTAGAAAAATTGTCCAAGTACTGCACAGATGCTAAAGGACATAGTATTCAAGATTAGGGAGAGGAGTCGATTTCTGCACCCAATATTTATTCCTTCTTACCTAAGTCATCAGATAGCTAAGTCTTCCTGATCTGTCGCTAATAATTTGTTAGTAATAACAATATTGAAAGCATCTCCACATCAAAAAATAATGCTCTGAGACAAGATGAGAGCATACCCTCAATGTTGAGTTATCATGATGTAAATGAGGATAATTTTATAATCTCTCATGCAAAGATTTTTGTTATTCAAGATTTGTTATTGCTAGAGACAACCGAAAGGAGTGAGAATTAATGCCAGAATGGCATAAAGGGGCATAAGTATAAATGGGAGTCAAGGCCCTTCTATCTAAATAAATGTCATCATCTCTTACAAATCTCCTTACCACCACTTGCTTTAAGCTTGATAGTCATTAATTCTTCTGAAATTTTGCCCTTTTTTATGGCTTGTGCATTCAGAGGACAACCAGACAGGCTGAAACGGATAGGAAAAAAACATTAGCACCCACTTGAAAATGGCAACAATCCTTTCAGGCAATATTATCATGCACTTGGACAGACCTCTGTACCTAAGGTCACATCAGTATCTCCATTATAGCATAGCTTCGGGGAATGACATAACTCATAAAGAGCCATTTAACTATATATTCCAGCTTGAAAATTGGCACGGAAATCTCAACCTATAAGTAAACAACTCTTAAGCATATTTCAGAATAATCAAAATAGCAGTGGCAGCTACTGTTAAGTTATGTGAAGATGCATTTACGGAATTCTTGAACTCTCTATTGTTTTTTATTGAGGGTTTGTGCTGCAGAGGAGTGAGGAAGTATGATGGCAAGTTTACTATCCTAAAAAAAAAAATTAGTTAATGGCATGATTTCCAGGGCGCACCACTATTGTATCATTTTGTTGATACATAATAATGATCAATACAATAATAACTCTGGATATACCCTATAGACTGTAATAGCCATTTTGAATGGTTCTATTATATAGTCAGTTTGCTTTTTAACCACTGTTCACATTAAATTACATTTTGCTATTTCAAAGCTTACAATTTCATCAGCTGGTAATTATCTGAGGAAATTTTTATAGCCCGCTAAAGGGCTAAGATGAATTGCACTGTCTTAACACTATCTTTATAAATGACAAAGAAGAAATACCCATATGCTGAAGAACTGGCAGAGGATTTGTATTCAGATGTAGCCAAGTAAAGAGTGAAGGAAAATTTTGTTCCACAGGAGAAAGGTTGATTTTTGTGTGTATGTAAAAATTAAAAACAAAAATCCTAACAGATATGGTGTTTCCACATGGGGGGGAGGAAAAAAAAAAAGGTTTTGCAGGTTAAAGCTAGCTTCACACTGGCTTAGCTAAAAGCTGTACAGGGAAAGATGCTCATTCTCCAGTTCTAAAGTGCTGCTTATTATCTCTGCCCAGAGCAGATAACTAACTGGAAGAATGTCTCAAAGCCACAGGTTACTTGTTATGTTTCAAATGTCTTAGGAAGAGATATCATATCATAAAGCTATATTTACTGCCTCCTTTTAACTAACATGATCTTGAGTGTGATCCAGCCTTATGTAGGACAGAAATCATCTGTAGTATGAGTTGTAACCAACTAACATACTATTTATGTTATTTGCTTAATTAACCCCAATTTAAAGCAGTGTGCTAATGTAAAGACTTTAATGTGGGATGTAGACCATAAAGGTAGGATAACTCTGGACTCTGACTGAATTTGTTCAAGTCACCTTGGACATTCTTGTATTGGAGAAGTTGGTTTAAACTGTTGGAAAGAAAGCAAAGAAGGTACAGAATATAGACTTATTTCCTTGTACAGACAGAAGGCCAAACTTTGCCAGGTATTAATTCAGATTCTATAGCCAGATTCTTTGTGTAATATTGATTGAATGTGGTCAAATTATACGAGTGTTTTCACAGTGATAAATAAATAGTAGTGTTTATTGTTACTGGTTATATGTGCAATGCCTGCTTTGTAAGGACAGTTTTCTTTGTAAGATTGTTATAACTTCAAACTTGTGTAATCCATATGAGTTCTACATGTTTACTTTTTGATGCCGTTCTAGCTATTTAAATGCAAAGTTTATGAAAACAGCTTTTCCACTGGTAAAAGATGCAATGAATGCAGCCATTGCTCTTGCTAAATCTTTTCTGGTGACATTTCAATGATATTTGCATTTTCCGTACAAGATACACAGATGCAACTCCATATTTGCCTCAGAAAGAACTCTATTAAATTTTAAACCATATAGAAACTGTGCTAATCTGAAGAAAAGACCTTGGAAAGTCACATTGCAATTAGAACATAGCAAAAAGTTGATCCCAACTCTCTGAAAGCTATTCTGATCCATATTACTTCAACTGCAAAGTAAACTATGTTGTTACTTAAAGACTTCAGCACAATTTATTCAGACTGTAACCTCACATGTTGCCAATTCAACAGTGGAACGTTAAGGAAAAATAAAAAGAGAAAACACAAAGTTATACCTTCTGTGGGTGACAAAAACATTATTAACATGACCCAGCCCGTTGCAGCCTGGCAAAGGACAGTGTGGCAGCTCTTGTTTGTTCAGTTTCCAGGATAGTGAAGACCCATTGACGGGACTCTCCTTCTGTCTCTTGGCAGCCAAAGGACAACCAGAAGCAGTGCGATGAGAAGTGTATTTACCTGATATGTGACCTTGGCCATCACAGCCTATCACTGGACATCTACAGAAACACAGCAAAAGAACCCTCGTTTTCACTGGAGAGAGCAGGCGAAGACAGTCTCAAGCAAGTCTGAGAAAATCGTTCCAGCTGCCTGTGCCACTTTGCATTAATGGATTAAGACTCGGTCCCCAGAGACACACTGTACCTGAGCATCCAATTCATGTCAAGCTGAGTTATGGGGGTTCAGCTGATCATAAGGCAATTTAAAATACAGTCATACAGCCTAAGAAACTAAAACACTCATTTAGATAGTATTTTGCCAGAAAAGAAAATTGAAATTCTATCACAGGCAGTAAATCTCACTTCTACAATTGTATAGAAAGTCAACATTCTCTCCTCTCTGTCTAGGTTTCTGACGTGAAGCAGAGGGTGGGTTCCTGTACCTGGAAAACTTGCATCATCTCACACAAATACTTGCAAAGAAAGATTTGGGATGGTTTTTTTTTTTTTTTGCAGTGCTCTACCAGTGTTATGCAGCTTGTTATATGTCATTAGCAAGTACTAAGAACAACATTGTTTGCAACTAAGTCTTCATATCTATATTCTGGCAGCTGTCTTTTACTGACTTTAATGGAATGTGTGTTCAGGTCAGGAATGAAGTAAATTTTTACTGAGTTTCCAGTTCTCACTTTAAGCAAAATTTTATTTTATTTATGAGACATATATTTAAGTTCTCTGGGACACATTTTTAAGGTGTCACTCTGATTTAATTAGCTGACATGTTAAGATTTCATTCCAGGCAGAAATAATTTATTTTCCTTGATTTTGCCAAATTTTCCAAGTAAGTGGCACTTTCATAGCATCATTTAAAATAATTGGACCAACGCAAGCAGAAATAGCAATCCTTCCTCACTGTTCAAGCCTCAAGGTGACGGACTCCACCAGCTTCACTGGAAGCAGAAACACCTGGTTTGGCTCCAGCTCTTGGCCATATCCTCACGTGGCTCAGACTAACTGGGACATCTCCTGTGGTGCCCCGAGTCCTGGGCTCTTATGGGCTTCTTTCCCCCTCCACTAGTGGTAGACTTCTGCTTTTGTACTCACTTAAGTTCAGGGTCTTCTTTTTCTTCCTTGGTAGGAGTCACTTTGATACCTCCTTTCCTGGCACGAGGACAACCAGATAAGCTGAAAGAAGCACACAGAATAAAAGCCACCTCTTTCTGCTGCTGCTTGCAGAGAACCCCGAGCGCTGCAGCCCCATGCGATGGGATGGTTTTTACCTTCTGTGGGATGCATAGTTCCCTGTCACGTGGCCAGAGCCGTCACAGCCAGGTGTCGGGCACCTATGGAATAATACAGGGAGCTTACAAAATATGGCTTCAAAGGTACACAATGAATAATGTGTACATTCTACATTCTGTATAGGGTGGAAGAAAGAACAGCAGAGGGTGTTTTTTAATAATTAAAACTAGTCCTTGTTGATTTTTTTTTTAAACGAGCAGGCTCCTTCCATATTTTTTTTTCTTTTATAACAGAGTTTTAGTAAGGGACGTGAAATATATTGCATATGATGTGTAGATTTAATTAGTTTACAACACTGTGTGCACCCAACATTTTTCCTTGTGCAGGATCAACATTAAAAAAAAAGCAGCTTGATATAGATCTATTTGTAAATTTACTGTTATGTGTTTGTTTGTTATTCTTCTGGTATTTTCAGGTACAGATACAAATAAGCACTTTGCCAACGTTTACAGAAGGGGAAATGGAAGCAGAGAACAGTTTTACTTTTGGGCATCAGTAGATGATAGCCAGAATTTGAATTTAATAATTTGTATATTCTAGTGCCGAAAGCATACAACAGGACTGTATCTTTCTAGCACGAGAGTCAATTGGGTATTCAGCTTGCCAATTGGATTATGCTTATGTCTCATAGTTAAGGGGTTTCTGTGTGTGTGTGCAACAAACAAGCCTTTTCAAGTATGAATGTTTAATACTATACCACCCATACAGCGAAAGGAAACAAACCTGCCTGTTACTGTGTTTTTGCCAGTGGTCTGAGAGGGTGGGCTTCTTTCTTGCTGGTCGTATGTGGAGAACGTGCTCCAAAAGCCTACTGGAGTCTACAGGTCTTTCCACTGACTTCTGTGGGGTTTGGAGGAGGACCTTACTGGTAGCAACTTATATCTCAGAAGTTCAGATTTTT
>RSEF01000002.1:121373554-121417619 GCA_003993805.1 Himantopus leucocephalus | reverse complement strand
TTAAGGAAACTTGCATTGTTCAATACTCTCTTAAGAGTGTCAGTTGTTACTGAATCTTCCCTGAGGTGAGGAGATGGGTGATTTAATCTAGTCATTGGTAGGCTGCCATGGAAAACACCTACAAATATAATTGTAATAGCACATCTGAGTGTGCAGGTGTATCTCTTCACAGAATATTTAAAACTATTTTTCTGTGAACAATTAATTTGTCAAAAATGTGATTTCTTTTGGACATGACCAAATTTATTCACTGAATCAAGTAGAATTCAGCAAATAATTTCGGCTGAAGAAAGGGGAGAGTTTTTTTTAAAAAAAGGTAATGTCAAAACATTTCATGATGACATTTTCCGAACAAAATATTTTGGCAGAACGACATGACTCACACTGACAGCGAAGGTAGAGGTGTGGGTTGCAGAGTGCCAGATATGCTCGACTGTGTAGAGCTAAATGTTGACCTGTCTGAGTGTGGGACAAGGGCTGGGCACAATGTCATGTGGAGCAGGAAGCCAGGGCAGATGTCTGGAGAGTGTGAAAGCTCATAAGTAAATCCAGAACACCTGCCAAATACTATGGCTATTATTTTTGGCTACTTGTTTTATCAGATGATCACAGATGGAAGAGCTGTCTGCATAGACTGGACGTGGATTTTAATTCAGTAAGAGCTCTTTGTGGGAGACATTCAGATCTGAGAGTCTGAGAGTTATGGACTTAAAAAAGACATTGAACTAAATTTAAATCTCCCCATCTGTATTACCATGTCTGGCAGCAGATGGATTTCACAACCAGATTAGGGTCCAAAGTATTCTTGAGGTCATTAAAGATTTGAGGCTGTGATATTATCAATACCGATGAAATTATAAGATGATATTTCAGGTGGGCTACTGACAAATTAGTAAGAAAATTCACTAGCAAGATTCTCAAGCTTGACCACTGGGTTGGGTTTTCCAAATATTGGTTATATCTTCGTATGGACTGTGAAATTCCACAATACAAGATACACCAACAATGTATTGCCTTACAGTCAGTAATACTGTGGATCTTCATCAGCTTTTAACTGGCTGATGAGTTTGGACTGGTGCCCCAGCTTAGGGAGTCATCCTCTGTTATGGATTCCTGTGCAGAGCCAAGAAAATCAGATTTACATTGGAGGGCCAGAGGCCTCAGGAGCTCAAGCTAAAAGATGTCAACTCCCAAGTGGATGTAGGTTACAGATTCTTTTACAGTTCGTCAAGTTTGTTTTCCAAGAACAAATCTCTCTCAGTGATTTCACATAGAAATTCTTGTAACTGTGCATCGAGTACCTTCTATTTTGTTCCCTTCTCCAAGAGGATTGCCTTATCTTTTGGTAGATGAACTACAACTGCATGTAAAATTGATACACTGTGCTGCAGATCTAGGAACATTTCTGGTACTTTCACTCCCTAGAAATCTCACAGGTATGGTTGGATATGAACTGTAGTTAAGGCAAACCCACAGAGGTCAGCTGAGAAAGCCATTGACTGAAATATGTCATGTTGCCTATTGAATATGGATCAGTATCAATGTGTTGTGTGAAATCTATCTTGAAGAACTGCTAGAATCTCTCCTAAAATTGACAATTAACCACAATTAAACAACTTGTTTAAGGATAGCACTGACTACCTATTCCTTAAGGTTTCTGAACCGTAAGTAAATATCTTTCCAAAGTACACTTTTAAAATTCCTTAGGGCTTGATAAACGAGCTCTTTGGTGAAATAGGAAAATCAGTCATAATTATCCCTTACAGCATTAAAATCTGATTCATCATCAACTTTAGTATGTTTTAATTTGACCACCAATTGCTCTGTGCAGCAAGAATCTCAGATAAAAAATTTCTTGAATGTGACTCAAAGGCTCACTTTCTGAACAGATCTTCCTTATTTCCAAACTGTAGATCACATGGAAGCCTTGTATCTTTGCTGGCTTAGAGTTTCATAATTAAAGCCAAAATCGTATCTTGATTCTGGCAAATTAAATGTGAATAACATTTGGAAAAAATAGACAGTTTTTTCATATTCATGCCTAACTACATGAGAATACTTTCGTGGCCTGATTCTATGAGCATTTATGCCCTCTGCTCACAAAGAAATAGTAATATTAACTATTGATATGAATATAATACACCAGTGCAAGTACAATTGCAGGTTTTGGCATAAGATTTCATTTAGCCAGCACTTAGTAAAAGCAGAGCTTTTTTTAAAATTGCACCTGTGCTATGTTTGCAGGAAGCTAAAATAAGGTGGTGCATTTGTGGAAAATAATTTTATTTAGCCCTTTTTCCTTTTGCAAATTGTCTGTGAACAGATTTTGATTTTTGCTCTTTTTCTAGTTAATTGAAATTAAATGCTAAGTGCGTTATGCAACATATTTCTGTCTGTGAAATGTCCATGAACTTTGACTTTGTCTTTCACAACTCACTTATTATACATGGCGTACAGTGTGCAGTTTGTCATTTAAGTCATATGCTGTTGCTCCTCTTTCCTTATGGCATGACCAAAACTCTAGAAGCTTTAGTGGAAAAATAACCATATTGGTATGCAAATTTCCTTATTCACACATGAATATGGGGGGGGGGGTTGCTGCATGAGGAGCAACTATTCAAAATATTTGTGTGAGTGTCTATGTATGGCAGAAAGCCAACAAAAGCAGGGACAAATACATATGACTCAGCAAATGATTTCAAATTTGTCAGCATTTTCGGAAGTCAGTTCCTTGCTTCTTATGCTGTTCTTTTTAAAACGAACTAAACCTAAATTTTATGCATTTGAGACTCAGTGATGAAAAAACTGAAGTGTTGTGCCAGTGTGTCAGTTTACCTACTGGCTTTGGGAACTGCTTTGAACAGTTGCCCATATAAATCGCCTTTCTTTGCCATTGCTGCATCTGCAGTAGGTTCAGCTCCATAGCTCCCATCAGTTCAGCATTTTGTTTATGATTCAAGTTGTGAGATTAGGGGATAAGACCACTAACATTCGGTCTGGGAAAGCTAAACACTGAGTCAAGCCTAAATGTAGTCACTCCTACTATTAATACCATTGGAACAGCATAATAGTGCAATGATCAGACTTTGTTTTCTTCTATCTGGACTAGGGATTAACCTAAAGGACAGAAAGGACAGTCACGGGATTCTCCCCTTTTTACATGCATTCATGAGTTTTTCCAAGCCATCTATTATGGGATCCAATTTACAAGTTGCAGAGGGAAAGCTATGAAAGAACTCTAATTATCCTTTCCTCTTCCCCACATCCTTATTGACAAAGCCAATTCAATAACTAGATGACTGGTTGCCAGTGCCTCTCTCGACTACAGATTTCTGAAATATTCATATGTCCCTATACATCTGTCTATATAGCAGAGCCTGCATAGTCCTTTTGTAAGTGACATTTCATGGTGAGAATTATGCCAGCAAAAAATCATATGACTTGATGTCTGTTTCGGTGACATTAAACTCATAGTATATGGTAGTGAATGATAAAAAATGATTTGCAGGAGTTCTGGTCTCGTTGTTAGATTTATTCTAACTAGATTTATTTCTAACTAAATAATTCTAATTTATTCTAACTGGATCAGACTGAGTTATTTGCCAGATTTGTCTTACATATTAGATATTTTCTATTTCTCTCTGATTCAGGAATACTATGACAGTAACATCTCTCCTAGTGTTTACAATTTTTTTTCCCAGGTCCTGGTTAATTCATGGAAATGAAGGGGTACAAAAATGAAGAAAGACAAATGGAGAGAGATAAACTGTATTATTTCACTCAAAAGCTTTCAAACCAATTCACTTCAAATTTTGGACAAAGGTTTGACGCTACTCAGAGCAATTCAAATGAACCACTGCATTAATGTAAGGAACATGTTGATCAAAGATAAATAACAATAACTTTTGTCCTATTATCAATACTTACTTAAGCTCCTGAGAGTTAGCAGCCATAAGGGATTTTAATGTCTTGTCAGCTAATGGACACCCAGAAACACTGAAAAAAGAATGATATGAAATGTTTTAATAAAACAGAACTATTTTTTTTTCTTAAAACAGCAACCTCCAGACAATCTATGACTTAGAATGGGAAAAAAGAGATCCTCAAATATTTGCTCTTGACAAAGGAGGAGCAGCCAATATCAGGCTGTAGTTCTTAAATAACTGGAAAGATATACAGTTAGGGCCAAATGTTTCTAAGCCCCTGTAAAGCTTTGCATGGGGACACAGTGGTACACAGACTCGTTCCTTTATGTTGCCTACATGAAGGACAGGTAGAGCATTTGGTCCACGCGGCTGGGAAAAGGCAGAAACTGCTTCCATCCTGGTCCCAAAAGGAAAGTAGGAAATTATTACCTCAACCCCTAGGTTGACAGTAGGCTATTCTGAGGAAAATATTTAGCGTCCTCAGATTACGTTAGCAGATCTATGAATTTCAAAGCCATTCGTAGAGATATCTGCAGAAACCTCATTAAAATCTCATGCACCAGCATCTGTACAGAGAGTGCTTATACACGTAGAGAAATGAAAACTTTACTAAATGACCTATCTACAGGTCTCTGCTAAGACATGCAGCTACATAAGCATACGCTGCTTAACTCCATCAGTCTATTGAGCTCAGACCTTCAGAAAATATAACAAAACCAGGACAACCAGCCACACTTCTGTATGGACTATTTTCTGCAAATTAATTTTGAATACTTATCCACGGTTATTATAAAAATGTTCAAAGATCACAGTAGCTAAATGTAGCTCTATTTCCTGCTTTAGGCTTCCTGTTGTTTCTCACCTGCGGTGTGAGGCATAGTTTCCTGTTACATGACCACTACCATCACATCCTGGAGTTGGACAGCTATGCAAAGAAGATGCAATGAGAAATTAGAGTATGTCTATTACACCCCGCAGCTCACCCTACCCTGCAGTGAATTATATAATGATCCTTAGGGTAATCACATTCACCATTACATTCATCATCTCAACACTATTATGACACTACAGAAAACTAGCAAAACTTACACAACACTTCTAGTTTTCAGTTGTTACTTGAAGCACAGATGGAAAAAAGTTTTCCTATTTCCACCATGCAAAAGAGTCAAAACCTTATTATTTTTTTTTTTTTTAAATCTATATAATGTGAAACCATCATGCTTTGAGGAGATTTTTGGTTACAACTTGGGTTCTTAAAAGGACAATTTCATTACAGGTACCAAATTTTGACAGCATTTCATAAATGATAGGGATGAAGTTTCTGATCTGACCTCCTGTATAACACAGGCCAGAGGACAGTAATATTCTAAATAATTTCCTTGACTTCTGACTAAAATAAGGCACCTTCTTTAGAAACACATCCAATCGTTATTTGCTGACACAAGTGATAAATTAGGTGTTAGGGTTGCTTGCAGAACAGAAAGCATGTCAAGCTCACGCAGCTGAAGTTCAGAATGAGCACAAAAGTTTCCCAAGATGTTTCTCAGCTGAACTGAGAAGCGATACAAAGGTGGTGTACATTTAGCACAGCAAATATGTCCCTTTATGCCAAGAGACAGAGGTATGTTTGACCTGGAGAAAGTTTTATAGCTTCTGGTTTTGCTCAGCCCTTCTTCAGTCATAGCACTGAGCTCACTTATCAAATCGGGATACAGTCCTCTGCAAGAGGGCAAAGATATCAATAAATGCAATTTGTGCGTGGAGGGGGAGGTGAATTAAGTATACCTTTCTACAGCATTTTACAACACTAACACCAACCCTTCAGTCACCTTATAAAGGGTTGTGTCTTCTTTCACTGGGCCCATGGATAAGAAGGGCAAATAGAAACTGTACAAGAACTTGTAGCTGGTGCTCCATAGCAATGAGCAAGGGGTATCCGAGATCCTCACCTGGTTATTTTCTCTGAGCTGGCAGAGTGCTAGGAACTTTTTCAAATCTGTAAAGCAGCCCTAGGAAGACATCAGCTACATTTTCACAGCCCAGTTCAACCTGAGCAATGCAGTTATGGGCAAGAGAATTAACATGGAAAAATAGAAAGCACATGCTAGGAGGTAGTATTTATAAAGTAGTTCACTGCAAACGAGCTAACCATATCAGAAAATTTTTTTCTGCAAGTGCTTATGTCATTTTAAAAACTTCCTCATGATGGAGCCACCTGTATTGAATTGTTCTGTACAAGTTCTGAGCTTAACAGGGTCATAGAAATGCAGTCTGTTCCCTATATTACCTGTAGATTCTTCTGTTAAATTAAAACTAGGGGGTTTTTTTATTATGTTCTGGACAGCTACATTTTAGATACCTGTTTCTACTCACTGATTGAAAATAATACAGTAAAACCACTGTAAACCGATCATTGCCCTTGTATATACTCTGGGAATTATTATTTAGGAGAGTAGAAAAGTATTTTACAGACATCTCAAAACAGATCAATATCAGGAATAAATATTACAAAAGAAAAGCCATTAGTCTTCAGCAAATAAACTCTCAGTGGTTTTTGTACACATTTGTTTTAGAAGAGGCAAAACAAACCTGACCTGTAGCAATTTAGGTCATGAACTACAACTGCAGATATAACATGGGAGAGTAGACTACACGCAGACTGCATGGCATGAGGGGAAAGAATCACTCTTCACAGCAGCTTGCCCCAGGGAAATGTAATTTCTAGAGACAGAGGCGGATCTAACTGATTCAGTGCCACTGAGTCTGGGGAGCAGGACACAAGGTGACGGGATGCTACTCATTTATTTATGGATGAGCCTGCAGTGATACGTTACGGACTATTATCACTAAGTGATACAGAGTGCATTTGTCCAGAGAGACCTACTTGGGTTTGGGACAAAATGAAAAGTGCTATAAATCATTGCTAAGTCCTAGTTGACTGTTACAGTGAAAACACTGTATTGGTATCAAAATGGTGTTGACATGAATCCAAAGGAGTTTTGTGAAGAGCCTAGATGAGATTTTAAAGTGACTAATGTTACAAGCTGGTTGGGACAATTTTACTGAATGATTATAAACTGAAACACGCTGTTGCACGCAGAAAGATTTAATGGAATTTCTTTGCAGTTTTAGATAGTAAAGTTTTGGAACTTAAGACAGCGCAAGTGAGTCTCTCTACTTGGGAAAAGAGAGTCTATTCTAAAGATTAGTCTGTTCGCCCAGAGCGTGAATTGGTATATCCATTGGATTTTCGGCAGGACAGAATAACTAAATCTTCTTTGAAGGAAACAGATGAAGGACTTAAACATGGATTTCCTACAGGTTAGAAAACCCTGTGGCAGTTCCTGTCTTGTGTTTTATCTTTTTATGAACTGTGCATGTTTCTTAGCTGAGAAATCCTGAGCACTTCTACGCAAGCTCTCAACAGTGGATCTATAGTGAAGTTTATTTAATTCTGTAAGCATTAACACAGCCAATCTGTACCACGCTAAAAAACTGTGTGTTTTGTAGAAGGAGCTGTTGCCCATTTGTTATGTATCTGTCTAAGGAATAAGGAGTGATACCCAGCATAACATTAGTCATGAATGTCTCCAGACCCCCAGGCCTACCCTGGCTTGTCTCAGCTCCAAACCTCATGTCTACCCCGTTGCATACCCACACCAGGGAACTAACTGCCTGCAGTGAACTGTCATGCAGGTCTTCCTGCTCAGCTCCTGCAAATCTGATCCAAACCAGCTCTGAGAGCAGCAGCATAGTCAGTCTGTACCAAGGCAGAGGAAAACGTGGCGTTTTTTGTGACTCACGTGATGAGTTCCTTTTTGAGATCTCTTGAATGGAGCTTGGGTTTAGGACTTGGTATGGAGACATCTCCTGGATATTTCTTTTCCTCTATGTTTTCTGGTGTGCTCACTGGATCTTTCTGAAATATTGGATGAGAATGTGACAAAAGGTTTCTCTCTTAAAGGCCTCCCATATATTCAACAAATAACTTGCTGTGGCAAGAAGAGAACCTCTTGGAAAACATTAAAAAAAAAAGTCTTAAGAAATGATGGAGAGAGATGAAGAAAGTTTAGTACATCATAGTTTCAGGTTCACATAGGTAGACTTTTAAAAATATTGTGAAAGTATTTCTGAAGGCAGATGCTGGTTTAAGCCTTATATAGGGAAAATTTGGTTTCGATTTATAAAATGGTGATGAAGGCCAAAGAAAAATACACAAAGAAAATAAAAGTAGTTATTGAATATATAAAGCCAGGCAAGACTTTGGAAAGTATGTTCTGTTTTTCTGTGCAAGTATATCACTGAGTTTTGTATACAGTTGAAGTGAGTACTCTTGTACTGTGAATTACAAAATTACAATTATAAATTAAAAAAACCTATTGTACATAAGCATATGTAAATGCAAAGCTTTTAGAATTGAACAACTTATCTTATCCAAAGAGCAGATTCTTGTTAAAATAAAAATCAAAAGAACAAAACCACTTTGAAATTTTCTTAGTAGCAGACTTCACTGCTACAGTGCTGTTTGATGGGTGGTAAGGACCATGAGTATTCACTCCCTTGGGAAGGCATTTTGGAAATCTGGACTCCTGAAAGGAAATCACATTTTGTTTTCTGAAAAATCTTCTTTCATCGCTTCAAAATAACGTGGTTTATACTGTTTGGAGAATTAAGGACTTCAATTAATATTATTTTTATGAAGGATAAGTATTTCCTTTCTGGAGGGATGCTCTGTGGATATTGTATCATTCAAGAAGTCTCCAAAGCCCATAGCATCAATTATCAAATCTCTATTAATCCCTGCTGGGACTTCATGTTGGTTTTGTGACATCGTTCCAATAGTCAGGTAGGTATCGTCCAGAGATTACCATCTGTAGGAGCAGAAACTGCTGCCTGTGGTTGAGGGGGGAGAAAGTCCCAGCTCCTGCTAAACTCATGGGGCTGGTGCCATAGATGCTCTGGGCTTGTGCAGCTGACAAACGTGCCAGGACAGAGGGGCAAGGATGTCTGCAGAGCTGTTAACACAGAGCAGAGGGCTGAGGAGAATCTGGACTGAAAATGGAGATTCTGCCTAACGGGACTTGTAAGCTCTGCGGGGGTGTTTCTTCTGATAAAGCTTCCATATGGTCCTCAATTCTGGCAGCTCATCTTTGCCTGTTTGGAGATTGGATCCTCAATATGACTTCCTTCTGCTTTCTGGTACTGGCTACCTACTGCCTACTGAAACTCACACTACATATACATATAGAAACCATGCCATGTTATTGCTATATCAATTACTACTGATTTTTGCAACCACATTTGTGGGGTTAGTTTGTCTCAGAATAATCTCATCTGCTACAAAGATAGAAAGCAAAAATACTTATACCCAGCTTTTCTGAACACTTTTTCATAGTAATTGTCGAGTAATTTTTTTAAATGAAAAACCCACCCAAACCTGATATATTTCAGGCTTTTAGATTTTCATTTCTAAAGGAAAACTTCAGATAAGGAGTAACAGAGAAAATTAAAAACAATTATAGGTATTGTTAAAATGTTAGTACAGAAACAATAAATAGTTGAAAGTCCTCCAAACATGGAAACGAAAATGCTAAAAAGCAAAAGTGGAAAAATGAATGCCAGCTTTGTTCAAGATTCAAGAAACCCCAAAAGCTGTTTTCCAACACTGAGTTAAATCCTGGTTCTAGTAGCATATGGGGGTGGTTTTGCCACTGCAATCTGCAGAATGGGAGTTCTAGTTCCTGACTCTCTCTGTCCACAAGTTCTCACCTGCTTTTCTTATATACACGTAAATGCAAGCTCCTACAGGGATCACGACCAGTGTAAGTCACTGTAAAATCAAAAGCTCCCAAAAGAAGCAACAAAATGGTAGACTTTCTGTTGCCATCTGCAAGGGGTCAGATGTCAAAATAACTTCAAAAAACACAGGTAAGGTGTTTCCATGTAATGTAATGAAGCTTGATGAAGGCTGGTTTGTCAGCTTCTTCTCTAACAACTAACTCTGGTAGTCTGCACCTGTATCACTGAACTTAGGACCAATGCTCTGTTTCTAAAAATTTAGTACATGCCTTGGCTGGATCCTAAATATGTATCAAGACCAGACACACATCAGCCTCTTCCACTCCTTGTCGAAGGTCCAGCTGAGAGAGGCCTGGAGTAGACGGTAGTGGAAAGACCACTCTGGCACTCCACTGGGATCCTGAGCTATATGATGTACCTCAGGATGCACTTGTAGCAAACACGAGTAGCTGTAACCATTCGTGCTGCAGGGTTTATTAATATTTTCATATACATAGCTTGTGTTCTTTATCTCAGATGAAAGATATCTCTTAATCTTCTGCTGGTGATGGACCAGAAACTTGTGTGTATGTTATTCATCATGTCACAGCCTGATACCTGCTGCACAGAGACGACTGATGGAGAATTATGTATATCAAGGCTTGACAAAATACTACAGTATTGCAGTTCACAGCTTCATTTAGTGATGTTTCACTGAATCATTTAGCAAAAATAAGATTGCAAGATGAAGGTTTACATGAGTACATCTACAGCCACCAGCATAACTGATACTAGAGGGTTTAGAATTGCAGTATTTTCATTTCCTATCTTTGAAATACTTTATTTTTTTAAATCTTATTTGTGAATTTCCTAAATTGACTTATTAAGATTTGTAATTTTTTTAAACCAGTAGCTATACACACACGCATACATAAACACCTACAATTTCATAGTAACTGCTTTTTTGAAAAAAAAAAAAAAATTCTAATAACTACCAAAGTGGGAACATAGCTTGTTTCTTAGTTAACATCCATTAGTATATTTCCCAGGACTGAGACATATAGGCATTTAAACAGGTGGTTTCTCCCGCATTGTCTTAGCACCTTGTGGAACACTCAGTATTATTCAAGCAGCATGAAATCTTCAGATGTGTAGAAGCTGCAAAGGGAACACAGTGCAAAGGGAATGCAGGCAGAATACTGAAAGTCTGCCTCGCTAGGACCTTACATCAGTGCATGAGGCCCAAAAGGGGCTGCATCTGTCTGAAACTTGTAGGTTGGACCTAAAGACGAAATATTTTTTGGTCCTCTGCACGTAGGACTGAGCGCAGAGCATCAGACCTTGGCTTGTGTGCTTCTGCAGTGATTTAGCTTTAGAGGGAGAGATAATCCTTTGGGAAAACACCTTTAGCACTTCCCGCTTTTTGGCCTGTTAGGTGGTGTTCATCACAGCTAGCCAAGTCCAAACATATGTATAATTTTTCCTTTCCCATTTGAACAGATTTACAACTAAATGCTATTAAAATTCTGAAGAATTCCAGACTAAAAGAAAACCCTGCACCAGCCCAATGAGTCCAAACACTACTATTTTCTGCAAAGAGCATGTGGGTATTCACGCATGCACACTGCAGAAAGAAAGCAAGCAATGAAACTCCATTAATGTACAGATGGAAGTTTATATTGATTTCAGCAAAGACCAGAACATAATGGTAACATGAATAACAGATAATAGCATCTGGCACTTTTAACATTTTTAAGCCCTGAAATCTTTGGAGAACTGACAGTTGAACTAACTGACAGCTCTAGTTATTTCTCGGTGCTTTCCTTTTGGAGAGATTTTGAGCTTTTTCCAAATTCAGAATTTTTTTTTTAAGGGGGCATCTGGACAGGCTATTTCACTGAGAGAGAGAGAGACAATATTTTCTGGAAATTACCACCAAAATTAAGCAACTGTTGTGCATATGAACCAGATAACAATGAATTAGAAATAGATATAATCAGTCATTTTCTTTGCATGAGGATAACTGCCAGTCTTCGGTTTGCAAAACACAGCCTCTGGCCCTGAGATCGCTGGACATCTCAACGGTCCCTGGGATGGCAAAAGCTCACAGCAGAGGTCTGGGGACAGATCCTTGATTAGGGACAAACTGCACTGTGTCAGAGCATCCAGTGCGAGGGACAAGAGTGCCTGAACGTGGATCTTTATGTCCTGTCGGGTCACCTGCTGATGCCTCCTGCTCCCTGTAAGGGAGAGGGAAGCAGCCAGGCACTCATTGAGGCCTTCGGGAAGTCAAGCAGGCACTGGGGGGGGGACGCAGAGGTGCTCCTGCCGTGGCTCTTTTGCTGAGTTGCGGTGGCAGCAGGGAGGAGGAGCAGCAGGACAGGCCCCCTGCCAAGTCTGCGACACTGATTGATCCCCTGCAGCAAGGCGGTTCTCTCAAAGCTGGATGTGCTTGCTCATCATGCGGCATGAATGGGGAAGAGCCTGCGCCCTCAGCCTACCGCCTCGTGTCAAACCCACTCCAAACCCCTGATACAGGGACCGTGCTCTCATTGCTGAGGTAAGGAGCATCATCAGCCCTACAGAGGTGACTGCAAAGGGCTCTTCAGGACAACCCAGCCTCCAAGAAATGAGCGTCCGTGGTGTAAGCTGTTTCAGCCGTCACATGACAAACCACTACCCAGTGCTGACAGATTTTTTTCTTCACACAACTGAATTATCGTTTATTTCCAGGTATTTTTGGAATTGGAGGCCTGGATCCCCTAACCTCAGCCCTAAATAGATTTACCCCTGTCGGTGTCTTCTTCAAGTGCAAGTTTTGATATCTGGACAAAAGATAATTATTTAATAAATATAATGTTCAAATGCTATTATTTGATATATAGAACCAAATGGGGAGGAAAAGTATTCGAAGCTGCATAAAAACTCCAAATTGGGACATCTTTCAGCCTGCTTCAGAAAGCTATCACTTAGGCTTGTCTATGTTAATTACCAAGATTTTACCTAATTAGCCTTTAACGGTGCTGGTGGTCCCTTCCTGATTTAAGAAAAATGCACAATCCATATTCTAACAGCCAGGCTCAAGAGAAAAAAATAAAATAAAACTCATCAGCAAGACATAAGGATAAGAAAGAAAGACCGTAGGAGACTATGCTGCCTTGTTGCCAAGATAGAATAAACAGACATGAAAGACCAAAACAGAAACAAAACCAAAATCAAGACAGTTATCGAGTTCAAAGTGGCAGTCTAGAAGATTAGCCATAAAAGTTGGAAAGTTACTGAATAAAAGTATTTGCTGAAATTTTAGTTGTTCATCTTTGTTCCTGCACCTGCATTTTCAAGTTTGGGCTTTTACATTTCCTAGGACAGGTTGAAAAGGGAAGAAGTGTCTGTATACTCATCTAGTTTTTCTATGTTGTTTCTTTGTCAGATAAAAAATATCACAACTGGTGGAAATTATGTACCTATCCTCTCATGCTACTTGTTGTAATCAAAACCTTCAAGAATTCCTAACAATTTTGTGTTTCTGAGTTTGTGCTTTCAGACCGTGTTCTGGACCACTGGATTCACTAGTGAGATCTAAGACTCACTGGCAAAGATTTCTTGAAGTATGTTGAATGTAAAATAAAAAGATTTCCACTGAAAGAATATTGCAGGCAAGGTTCTAAGCATGTGTTTAAATACTTAGATAAAGAGTTATCTACAATTATAAAGAGTCAGTATGGAAAAATTATTTTTTGTTTCGGCATGAAAACAACTGCCTTGGTTTGGTTTTCTTTGGGTTTTTTTGGGGTTTTTTTTTTCCCCTCTGAGTGATCCCTAGGCCATTTGGTTGTATGTGCTACAGGACTGAGCCATTAGGAAAAAAATTTAAAAACTAGTCTGTAATGGTAGATACCTTTGATTTCCTTATCTTAGAGACTTATAGACATTCACAAGTAGGCTCTGAAAGCAAGATTTTTTCAGAGTAAGTAGCAATTTTTTATGCCACATCTGAGAGGGCATTTAAGCCAGCTTAATGTTCACAAACCTCTACCTGTGGAAATTGATTCCCTTTAAATTGCACTAGATAGTCAACCCAAAGACCATCATATGGCCACTCATCCAAGGGAAAAAGTCGCTCAGAAACTGAAAAAATACCTCTTTTTCTTCTTCTTTCCTGCCATGGGTCTTGCTGTAGTTGATTGGTGTATCCCAGCCTTCCTGTTCACAAAGAGCCTGGTAGAAGGCTGCGTTTACCAGGATGCTGCTTGTTTTGAAAGGAGAAGAGGAAGGAGTGGGAAGTGCTGTGCTGGAAGAAGTGAGAGGCATAACTTTGTCTTGGCTTCGGTTCTTTTTCATGCTCAAATCCAGAGTGCCATTTTCATCCACTTCTATCTCAGCTCCCTGACATGCAACAGGAAACAGAAACATGTTTAGATACGGACATGGTGAGGCTGCAACATAACCATGTGGTGCTTTTAAAGGATAAATATAAATGCACGCTTTTATTTAAATTTATCTGAATCTAAAACCAGCTTTTCGATTTATATCAGTTAATGTCCGACTCTTAGGCAGACTTAAGAGTAGCTTCAGTAATGGTATCCCTGCATCTCAGCTTAAACATAGTAAGTAGAATTTAAATAAGATGCCTCTAAACCATAACCTATACACCCTAAATCTAGTTTTATTTAAAAAAAGTTTAGCTTTAAATCTTCTTGATCTTTTCACTCTTACAGAGAACTATGACCCCAATTCACAGTTAAAAGCATTAATGCATTGTTTAGGTCATCAACAGCATTGCTATTACATACCTTCCCTTCCCCCCACACCCCGGAAACATTACAACATCTGCATCATGGGGGAGAGAAGGAGGGGGGAAGAAATATGCCTAAAAGCAGCACAGTAGGAGAAATTTTCACTAGGGTTTTGTACATCATTCAAAATAACATACTGACTTAATAATAGTTTCACTAGGCCACTAAGGCACAGGTCTGTACTTAGACCACTACAGGAGGAGCCACAGGAGGATCTTAAGGAGGTTGTCCCCGATGGAGACCTTCAGCATGAGTTAACAAAGCCTTTGCTCCCTGGGAAGTACAGCAAAGAGCAGCCTGTGATTGCAGGGGTGTGTGCAGTTTGGGGAGAGACCCAGCTTCTCTTCCCAGGCTGGGAGAAGCTCTCAGAGCAGCTCCTGCTCACAAGAAACGGCAAGTGCTGCTCAGCTGTACAAGAAGAACAAGGGAAGGAGAGCTCACTGTTCTGCCTTACACTGTCTGATCACAGAAAAATAGTACAAACTCCTCTTCTTGGAATGATGAAAAACTCCTGAAAGTGCAACTTACTAATGGAAGCAACAAAAAATTTCCCCTCATGCTCAATATGCAATGCTGCATATTGACATATTGTGTATATAGGAATGTATACGGTCCTTGCTATTGCCATCAGTTACTAAAGTCAAGTAGGGGAAGAGGTGAAAGAGGAGGCTTCTGGAGGAGCACTTGGTAATCTAGTTCTGTGTGTTGCCCTGAATAAAGTGGAAAATTGTCAAAGACTATAGAGATAAATAACAATGTCATAGATCTACACATGTAGAATGCAGTAATTAACACTGCTCTGTCTCTTCCTGTTATTGTCACCTACTTTGTATTTTGTATTTGCATCACCACAAAGCTCAGATACCACTTGGGAATTTGGGGCTACTATAACTGTAGGAAACAGTCATATAAACCCAGACTGACACTTCCTACCTTGAGTGATATAAAAGTAAACCCATAGAGTGAGTGAATTACCCAGACCCTCTGTTGTAAATGGAAAAGAGACAGGTATGTCCAGGGGGTAAGTTTTTTCATCTTTCTTAGACCTCTTCCTTAGGAAGAGATGAGACACTGGCAGAAAGAGTCCTTTTAACTTTCTTCCCATTAACTATTGTGAAGCTTGATGATTAGTCAACCATTTAATGGTGGAAGATGGGGCAGTGAAACTTATCCTTGCTTGAGGACCTTAAAAACAGTTGTGGCAAAACACACCTTGCGCTGACAGTGTGACATGGCCACCCTAGTTGGACAGAAAGCACAAGCTTCCCTCATGCAGCCTTGTCTTCTACCCCTGCCGGTGGTGACTCATTTAAAGGTAAAATGTGTCTGATGAAATCTTTTTAATCCGAAAGAAAATATTGGTAGGTGATGAAAATTTAGGGCCCAACGAGCTCTCCTCACTCAGACAGCCTGACTCCATTTTGTATCCATGGGCCTAGGACAGATGCCCACCTAGATCGAAGCACTACCAAGCCATCTGCTTGCCCCCGGTTCAGAAACTCAGGCACCTCTTATATTTGCTTTTCCTGCGTAGCAAAGTTCACATTTTCAATCATACAGCTTAAAGAGAGAGATGTTTTATTATATTTATGGGAAGTAAATACACTTCTAATATGTTCATACTAAGACGCTTTGGTTATATCTTTCTGCCCCTTTTTAGTAAATAGTTTAATCTCCTGTGATAGTTTTAAGCCCTGAATTTGACAGTGCAGCTTATCCTGGATAATAACTTAGTAACCACAACATCTTATGCCATCTGTATAATATCAAATACATTTTTATACCAGCATTAATAAACCTTAGTTACAAAAATCCAAGATATTAACTATATCAGTGCCAAGCACACACTCCAGGATCTGACAATATAGCTCTGCCATGATCGCCCCAGTGTTTTTTGGCTTCATAGTTGATATGTAACTATAGCAATGAAACAGAGCTACAGTAATCAAGTTTAATGACCAATGTAAAGTAAAATGCTAAATATTGTAGTTGCTGACATTTTTCATAATAAAAAAACTTGGGTTAAGTCTGCACAACCAACATTCACATAAAATTCCAGACCTCTGTGACAGATGGCTTAGCAAAGGAAGCCATGTGACTGGGCTGCAGTAGTTTTATAGTGCAAAACCCATAAATAGTGCAGATTCTCTGTCACTGACAAAATACCAACTACTCAGAAGGCAACACTGACAACAAAAAGTACCAAAATCAATCAAGGTTCCCTCCTTGATGAAACTGTACATAGAAAAATATCAGGAAAGGTATTGTCTCTGAGAAACAGATGCCATTAGACAAAACAAGGAGCTCTGGCTGAAAAACAGACCATTTACAGCATGGATATTTAAAGCTTCCTCAGCTCTTCCCTGAAATTCATGTAGAAGTTGGGTTGTCCAACATGCACCTAATTCTGCTCAGGCAAGGCTGGGTTGTGTGTTTGTGAAGTAGCGTACAGATGGGGTTTAAGTGAGCTCACAGATGCACACAACAATTAAATATAGTCATGGAAAATATATCCCCTTTTGCCCATCGCAGGATGGATCACACGTTTACAGCATGGCTTTTTATTCAGAATGGTATAAAAGCTATCACTTTGCTGCCTTCATAGCAAACTCCAAATGGCAGAGCAAAAAGAGAGGATAGTAGGAGATACTGCTCCAGTTTTCATTCCTAATCTCATCCCACCCTCCTCTCAATATGTCTCCTTTGCTTGTTTTACCATGTTTATTTTTACATTAATTTTAAAATGGAACTAAAAAGACAAAAATGGCAAATGGCAAAAAATGCTAGAGCAGTGCTATGACATGCTGACAGAAAATGGCACTTACTATGCTTAGCTCAGACTTGTAAAGGCTGCATTCTCCTCAGTGAAGGCAAGATCTTATTACTGTCGACTCTAGTGCATGTGTGAACAGGCCTATATTTATCCATTTATCATGACATATTTAAAATATAACTACCAAAACAATGTAAACTGTTCTTATTCTTCCTTAAAAACGTAAGCAAAATAAAGATGGAAATGTATCTTATTATTTCCTAACTTATATTAGATTGCATCTGTGTAAATCTTTGGAGCCTGATTTTGATCATGTACATTTATGTTTGCATTTACATTTACACTGGTGTGAACCAGGAAAAAATCCACTGAGGCAATGAAGAAAAATCAATGAAGTTGAGAGCATACACACGGTAATTGAATTCAGGTTACTCTTTATCTACTCCCACATCAATGACAGTGTAATCACCCTCACAGGTTTTACAAGCAGCAGGAAAAAGGATTCTGGAATAAAAAATGAGAGAAAAATGACTGAAGCATATTTTCTTTATTCCAGGATCTATTCAGTGAAAAGATAAGGTACAAGTAGTACTCTACTATGAATATCTATCTAAAATGAAGACTAATATAAATACGTAAACAAAAAATAGTTCCTATCCTCTTCTAGTGCTTTGTACTTTAAAGTCAAGCTTTTTCATCCTCCTTTATTTTACAACATAAATATTACAGAATATTTTCTAGTACATTATTAAATCGTGTCCTTAGAACTGAACTACATCAGCTAGGACAATGAAGAATGTTGTTTTTTGTCATAAATTACTCCTGCACTTTTTCATATGCTTTTGGTCCATCTGATCACTCACAGCATTTAATACTCTGCAGTGTGTCTCCAGTAATGATTACAAGTTAAGCTTTATCTCATAGCTGGATCAGAAAGAGTGAATTATTGTGCCTGCATGAATCTTACTTCAAACCTGCGACCTTAGGGAGATTGTGTCATTCCATATAAGGGAGGTTTATGCATTCTTTGGTTGGCATCAGCCATACAATTTAATACTCAGTAAGTCCAAAAAAAAAAAACATTTTCAAAGGTTTTGCATTCCCACTAGCACTTCAGTCTGGTTTGGAAAGCTCAAAAGGGGTCTTCAGTTCTGGTATTAGGAGTAACTCTGGAACTAATATCTTGCCATGTGTATGAAAACTACTCGTGTATGAATACTATTCTTAATGTAGCTCCATGCAAAAGAGTACAATCTTTTCTATTCCCAGCTAAAAAAAACACATATACATGATCCTCAGTTCTTCATACTTATATTTAAGTGATTGAGTTCTGCATCAAACTAAGATACTAATTTGTGTCAAAAGAAGAGACCTTGTAACTGCCCAGCAACATCTGAGACAAAAATGAAGTCACAATTTCAGCCCAGAGCAATTCACAAATTAAAAAAAGCTAGCCAAGAATGTAGTCAAGGAGCAATATGCACAGCAGTATAACAGGATGGTACCTAGCGATACTCTTGGCTGATTTTTCATCCTGTATTTAGGCTTTAAGGTATTTGGAGTAAAGGACTGCCTGACAAACGTGCTGAGTACTAACTACATTGTTAAAATAATTGATGTAATTATCACCATCATCAATATCCAAGAATGGAGAGATGACATAATTTTGTTCAAAAACAGAATTTGAACTTTAAACATTTTTAGCAAGTGTCGTTTTTTGTTTTCTTTCAAGGCATAGCGCGCATATGCCATTTTGTCTAAACAGGTGGGAAAAACACCAAAACAGTCAACAAAATATTTGGCAAGCAGTAGTGATGAGGATACAGATAAACTGTGCTGCTTGCAGCTACCTCTGTGAGATGTGAATGTGGCGAGGGATGTAAACAGGGAAGATCCCTGGATGTTATGACGATGTAGACTCTTGCACTGTGCTAGAAACTGCCGGCTAAGCTTTCTAGGGGAGTCCTTCTGTTGACTTCAACAGGAGTTGAATGAAACTACATAAACTGCAAATCAAATGCAACCAGGAGACTGGTTTGGGGTGCTGACCGCATGAGAGTTGGTTGATCAGCATTATATTCAGAAGAGCAGTTTACTTCAGTCCCAGGTGGAGGCTGAATGGCTCAGACAATGTAACATTAATGTAGTATTAATTCTTTTTGAAAACAGTATCATGAAGGTATCTGATGATCTTAGTATTTTGTATGCAACTGATAGATAATTCAGAGAGAAAGCTTAGGATCCATTTTACTGCTCTTTTCACAATAAATTTATTCTTAAAATGCTTAATTTATAAATTCATAATTTTAATCTTGAGGTATTTTGCAGATCACCTTTGTACATTAGATCCCTGGAAGTATTGCTTACCAATAGTACTGTTAATGTGTAATCTGATTTGTCTACCCTTGCTACCCTTCTCTTTCTTTTTTTTTGGCTTAGACTCTCCCTTTTGAACTGATATGTAGAGAATGTGAGATATATATTTGAAAATCCATTAAATTAATGAAATTTGGAACTGCTGTAAAAGATTTTCATTTATTATCTATATTTACAGAAATGTGATGAACATTCAAGGTAAAACATCCAACTTCTACTGAAAAATGGACAACACTCTGGAGGTCAAGGAATAAAATTTGAGAGACAGAAAGGAAAAAGAAATACTTTAGGAATACATTTGTGCTAAAACATGTTTTGGTGTTTTCTCCACCTGCTGTTTTGGTGTTTTCTCCACTTGCTTAAAGCAAGGTGACATATGCATACCTTGAGCGAATACGTGAAAATGATGCTTGCTTGAAATGTTTGAAGTTCAAGTTCTCCTTTTAAGACTTAGAAGCACAATATNTTTAAGCAAGGTGACATATGCATACCTTGAGCGAATACATGAAAATGATGCTTGCTTGAAAAGTTTGAAGTTCAAGTTCTCCTTTTAAGACTTAGAAGCACAATATTTTTACAGCTCTGACAACTGTGCAACTTGCAAAGGATTTCCTGCAAGTCCAGGAAATGTTCTTTTGTCCCACATGTCCTTGCTCTGCCACCACGCTGCCTCCCACCTGCAAAGTGTCACGGCTTGGATTGCTGGGAGGCTGCCTGATGCTCATGTGAGAGCAAACACCTCTACAAGTCAGGGGCTTTGATCTGCTAAAGTATGGACAAAGCTAATCAGGTTTTGTTAGGCAAAGGAACAAGGAAACGCGGCAAGGGGCAGGACTGAGAAGTCTGATACTATGGGGCTCTGAACACAACCACCCCACACAGGCGTTTTCAGACCTGGTGAATGTGTGTGCTATCAAGAGTAAAAAAAGGAAATCGTTAACTCGGTAGTGATCTGCTGATGCTGCATTATTTGAGTCCAAACACTGATAAAGTCTCAAGAGATGCTTTTTATCATCTAAAAATTTGAATGATATTCTAGCAGTTAAACATTTACCTTTGCAGCCAATACCAGCCACAAAACAATTCAGAAACATTGATAAATAGTTTTTTGCTTCATATTTTAAAATAGGAAAGCATCTTAATTGAAGAGAATCTGGAGATTTATTTCCACAATGTTTTGTTTGAATCCTGTATGATAAGAATAATAAATACACAAAACCAAATAAAAATGGGTTTTGTGTGGTTTTGGCCACCAGATCTGTTTGAGGCTTACTTGCCTGTGTTCTGGCCAGAAGCTAATTCTGATTCTTCTGTCAGATGTTTTGTAGCATTATGCCCTCCAGAAAGTCTGGCAAAAGTGGAGGCAGGCAGATAGCAAGGTATGCAGGTGATTTTCTTTTAGGCTGAATTCCTGGCTATGAAAAAGGAGTAAACTATGTGCCCCAAGTGTCCCTCCATATCGTTACTGTTATGTTCACTTCCATTCAAACCTTCCCCATGATTTGGCAACTGTGAAGCAGGTACGGAGGAGAAAATCTTTGGGTTATGCCTGGTCCCTTTACTGCTCTTCTCTGGCAAGAAGGTCTATTGCTGAGGTCAGCCAAAGGCTGCGGCAGCAATTTAATCCAGTCATTGGCATCAATTTCCATTTCCCTGCTAGAAGAAGTCGCTACTGAAGACCAGCGGAAGGAACTCTCTGCAGCAGATATCACAGATGGATCTGTCATCTGGGAAAGGTTCTGTGAGCAATTTTGGGGACAGACAATGTCTGTGTTATGGAGGATACCTGTAGACACACTCTAAAAAATCTACTCCAGGGCATCTCGTAACATTGGTTTCAAGGTCCAAGACTTCACAAGTGGAAATCAAAGGTAGAAAAGTAGGGGATACCACTCTGGAAAGAGGCAAGGCTTGGAATACCTAACAAGGTGTTACAATGGAGGTAAAATAAGTGGTTCACCTCAAAGAACAACAGCTAACCTCTTAGCGACGGTGAATGAAGGCCCAACCAAATTGTAGATCAAGAGCTGTGGAAGTGACCTCCAGCCAGAATGAGCCTGGCGCTACAATAGACAAGGTAGAGCAACACTGACTTGCAGAGAAATAGGTCATCTGTCTTTTGGAGCACACACCATGACTCAGAAGTCTCACAGCAGAAACACACCTGCTACTTTGTATTTTGACAAATACACCTCTTTTCACTCCACAGTGATTTCTTCTCAAGTTCTTGTAATGGCATCCTCTCATCCACACTGAGCTTTCAAAAGTTAAATTGCAGTGGAGAATGTGTGACTTTAACACAAACAATAAACAACAGTGCTCCCACAACCATGGTCATCAGAAGAAAATCTTGTCTATTTTCATCAGCAGTATAATACTATGTAATGGCACAGAAAATAAGGCTCATAGCTCACACAGTACCATTTGTAAATCATAAAGATCTGTGAGGAAACGCAGAGCAGAAACCAAAACATGAAAGCCACAGAAACATCTACGATATTAGGCAGCTTTCCATTATGACAGACTTGCCCAAATTATCTATCTCCAAACGCTGTGGGCCTGCTTCTCCTCTCTTGCCAGCAGAAAGGAGAATTTTACCAAAGTCAGTTGTTATTTCCCTCCCTACACCTTGTCAAACTGTCACGAGCTCCAAGCGCAACAGACTCAATAGGTGTAGTACTGTTCCATTGCTAGCAAAATATCACCTTGATTAATCACATGTGGGTTTTTTTGTTTGTTTGTTTGTTGTTTTTTTTTTTTTAATCAGCCTCCAAAATGACTGTTTATGGCAGGTTTCAGAGGGAGGAATATTCCCTCTTTAAATAGATATAACTCATTATCCACCACAAATGCTGCTGGATTTCAAATATCTTTCTTTTTTTTCCTCCCACAAAACTCCCCCCTTGTACTTAGGGCTCAATTATGAAAAGAGTAACAACATAATTCCCGCTATTTATTTATTTTTATCAGAACTGGTCACTACATTACTGATTTTTTTTCTGCCTCTTCAAAAGAGCATGCAAACAGAAGCCTCCTTTTTGGGGATTTAATGCAGTCACTAACATGAAAGACAGTTTATTCGCACAGTTCAGTAGCTAGCACACCCTCCAGGTTCTTGGACTACCCTACCTTGGCAGACAGACTCTGTGGTTTGTTGGAGAGGATCTCTGCTGCTTCCCTGCAGCGGGTGGAAAGGTTCAGGATAGCAGCAGCTGCTGCTATGTGGGTGTCTTCACTACATTGACCGTAGCTATAAGAGTTGGCATGGCAAGGGCTCTGTGTGTGGGCGCTAGCACTAGGCAGTCGATTAGAAAATTTCACTGGATTTGAAAAATGCTTTGCTGTTGAAGAGAGATTTGATTAGCAATTGCACGTATGAGATTTTTCCCATTAAATAGTTTTGTTTCTCAGACTACAGTTTCATACATTAAAATATTCAAAGAATACATTTAAAACAATCAATTTCCTATTGGCAGTAAGGGTTTGCTGTAAAAATGGCTTCAGAACATGATAATTTGATTTTTACCCGATAAATACACATCTTTCAACAAAGCATCTGAGACTTTTACTCAGATTTTATTCATTCTTTACTCAGGCATTAAGAGCAATGATGTCCAAGAGAAGACTGAACAAGTGTAAGTGCGTTATCGATTATTACCTGACCACGTTGGTGGACAAATGCAATTGTAAATGTAGCCTTATAAAGGCTTCCTCTTGCAGCTCTGTTGTGTAAAAAACCAACAGTGACTTGTCCAGTCTTAGCTAAAACAACACTGCTTACCCTACTTAAATGAATAAGTCCATTATTTAAAAAGCTTTTCTTGTGTGACTAAGAAGAACAAGACAAGGCTCTTGAATGAACCAGAGCAATCAGTTAAGAACATTACCTGTTAGGTATAATCAGTCTTGGCTTTGTGGAATTTTTTAGAAATTTAAGCCTACCATTCAATCAGCTAAAAAAAATAATGACAACAAACATAGAATAAAACTAATCTTGGCTCACTGTCTTATGTTGGCTATCATTTGGAATAATACACAGATTTATTAGGCACAAAGAGGTCAGTTGAGAATACAAAACTAACAGGTGAACAGAAAAGCACTTTGACAGACAAAAGTGTTTTGTGTGGTTCTTTGTCTTCTGCTCCATCAGCAGCACTTACTCTAAAACAGGTAGAAAACTGCTCTCTGTTCTGGATTTTGAGCTTGAGATGTCATTAACTGTTGCAGGGAAAACATAACACCATGATTTCAGCTCTTAAGAAGCAATAATCACTTCTTTTGTCTGTAGCTCTCTCAGTGTCCTACAAAGATAAACTAAGCAAAATCCAATTTCTCAGCCTACACCCAGATACACCAAGAACATTTCTACATATCTCCATCTGCTCACTCCAGAACGATCTGAGCCCCAAGGCTCTGGATCCCTTTGGACGCAGAGCTTTGGCTGAGCGCATTTTAATGCTAAGGCTTGCACAAGACATTGAAAATCTCATCTTTCCTCAAACTTGGGATGGTCTCAGGACAATGCTTGTTTGTGTGCACTCACTGTGGCTGAGTGCTATATTCAGTTTTTTCTAGGTACTGGAGGCAACTCAGTGGAGCAATACATAAAAGCTTCATGATTGAGTTCTCCCTTTCTCCAGTGCAAATGAAAAAGGATTTATCTAGCCTGCTGTAACACTATAGCACAAGCAAGACCTAACTTCAAACGGTATTTAAAGAGCAAAAAAGGGCATTTTCCATTATCCACCCTAAAAGACAAAAAATAAAGCAGGCTATGAGGGATGCATCTTTTGCTAACAAATCAAGTTTCTAAGTGCAGAATCCACAGAGGGCTAATGGTGAGCTTTTGGTTAGCTACATATTTACATAGGATGCTGAACCAATCACTACATCATCAGCTTCTTATTGCCAACTTTTGTATATCTGCATAGCTAAAGCACTCACCTGCTCTTTTACTTTCACCTTTCCATTAAAATAATAGCTGCACGCTGCAATCTTTGCAAGAACAACAGGCTGTAAACTTCAGCCCTGATATACATTATACATAAATTGCATATGTATGGATTTGCATTTGTATAAAAACATTTCAATCATTTTTTCCTTGAAACAAACCTGTGAAATAGAAATACATCTGTGCAAAGAGGCAGCTAATAGGGAATATTCAATTTTACAAACAAAATTGGAAAATCTGCCACCCAAGAAGCTGGCGACGCACATATTTGCTTTCATTTGAACAAGACTATTTTCCAGGCCAGATAAATATCTACTTTTCATTTGCAATTTTAAATAGGGTGTATATATATATACAAACACATAGATACCTACAAATGTATACATACATGTGTGTGTGTACTCAAACATGTACACAAATAAATATATGAATATACAAATTTTATAAATATATAAAACATCTTATTATGTCATATTAGAAGTTTATTATATTATGTTATATTTTATTGTATTATGTATGTATATATACATTTATAAAATTTTCTGCTTTTCTGTTCACCTTACCATGAATGTTCTCTTTTGGTGAGATAAGTGGGATGCAATTTGTTTTCCTTTTTTGTTTTCCTTTACTAAAGTTTTTGTCATGAACAAAGCTAAAACCAACTAAGGAGTCTTTTGTTACATTTGTTTGGAACTATTTTCTTCTGAGCCCAAATATGGTGCAATGAAACCCTTTTTTTCCATTTCTCTCATGGTAACAGAATCATTTGTTTCTTTGAACTAAAGAGTAATTTATAATGGTCAATACAATGGCAGAATCTTGCTGAAGTTTCCCATGCAGATTGTGAAGAGCACCAGCAATAAATAATCAGTGTTCTCACTGTGGTATCTCATTTGTACAGAGTAGTACCTCAGCAAATCTGCAAGCGATGCAAGCAGAGGGATCTTGGTAACAATTTGATGAATTGGATATGTCTGCACTGCAAATACGATGTAGTACAGAAATATGAGATATCAAAATGAATTCAATCCAGACATGAGGCACATGGTCATCTAGGAGGAATAATACCTGCATGGATGCATATAAAAGGTAGCTGAAATGCTTTTTAAAACCTAACTTGTATTTCTCTGTACTACAATTCATTATGTCTTGTGCAGACACATTCCATGGGACTTCTCATGGCAGCATCCTATCACATAAAGATATCACAATTTAGCCAAGGAAGACGGTAACAGATAAGACATAAACCATTCCTTTTTTCTCCTTCTTTCCCCTGATAATTACTTTTAAAGGAAAAATCAGAAAAGTAAACCTCATAGTGATAATATTTAGCATTCTAGCATTCTATATTTAGCAAACTAGTATTCTACGTTTAGCATTCTAACCACAAGTGGTTAAAGATGATTCCTACAGAGATTTTTTAAATTGTAGAAGTTTGAAAGCAGAACAAGCAAAAAGAAAAAAAAAATCATTGACATTTTGCCCATTTTCCAAGAGATAATGGAATTTCAAGCTTACATTCAAGGAACTGGGGTGTTTTTCGTCCCTGTGCCACAGGTGCTATTGTGCGTTTGCCAAAGACTTGTGCATCAAAGCTGGCATAATCAAATGGTACTTTCCCAAACTTCTCCTGTTCTTTCGTCAGGGTGGCTCTGGAGGAGGTGACTGGCTGTGATGTTCTGTAATTATACTGAGCTACCTCAGGCTGCTTCGCTAAATTTGTCCTGCAGAGAGGAGGAAAAGAATGAATGAGAAACACAAGAATATCTTTAAATAACCTTTTCTTGAAAAATCAGGTACTGTTATATCTCAGTGTCAGAAAGTGTGCTGTTACCACACGTGAATCTTACTGGTAGGTATACAAGAAACAGTGCAAACGTGGTGGCTGACCTCGTAGTCAAAGAGTACTTTGACTTCACAAAAGTTCAAAACTGCAGACATAAAAAATCTAGTATTCTCTAGGATTGGTGTGGGCTAATTATAAAAAAGATATTGATTTCTAGATTACCACTGCAGCGTGGTATTTACTTTATTTCTAAATATTGTCTGGATTTTTGCTAGTCAAAGGACTTGTAGTTTTATGCATCACTATTGTTCTCACTTTACTGTGAATGATTATGGTACAAATATAATATAAGATGATCCAAAATAATTGCTTGTGTTATTTGGGAGGAAAGAATGATTTATGGCGTGTTATTCCATTTAGTTACTGTTCAGTAACTACTTGTCTTTAGTAATTTCCTAAGGACTTTTCATATGTAGAGTTAAGGCACGTGCAGTTGGCAGACACATGGACATAATATTCTGTAATGGCTCTGAAGGAACCATTAGAGCTGATCATGTCAATAATCCACAAATTAAAGTGTCCCCAAATAGACCTGAATATAATAGGTTGTAATGGTTGTGGTGCCAATGATGTGCAAATTATGCATGTCTGTAGGGTCCATATAACTCTCAAACAAAATACAATTGCAATAAAAAATGTTTCCCCTTTTTGATGCCATTGTATAAAAAATAAATTAAACTAATTAAACCAATAAACTTAAAATAAAAAAATTCAAAATATGAGTTATTCAATGGTGGAGAAACAGAATGAGCAGAGTTCTCAACACTTTCAGATAATGGCAATTCCAATATAACACGTTACTTGGGATCACTGGAAGATTCCTCTGAAAAGAAGCATGAAATAAATGAGGACTGTGCTGTTAAAAGTGCAATAAGGTCAAAGAGATCTTTAATCAAGTGGCCATTGAAAGTGCCCAAAATATCGTAACAAAGGAACAGTTCTTGAAAAGTGTTTAAAACATTTCAGCAAGATAGGAGGTTTGGTTTACAGGAGAAAGACGTTTGAGAACCATTGATTAGGCTATTTGTGTTGAAGTAAGATCTAGTAGAATACATTTGATTGCTTTTCAAAAGATGTGCCTGTTGTCTTTAATGTCAGCCAAACACACAAGAACCAGCAGAACATGGCATGTTAATTTTGAGATAGTCAAGTCATTTAGAGGTTCATCTTGGAATACTGACTTACCTCTGTAGCTAAATCTGAAATGGGTGAAAGACCTGAGGAGATATCAGCAGAGTTTGTGTGGAAATACTTTGGAGAGACTAGCTCAGTGAGGGCTCCTACCTGTGAGTCTGATCATGGCACTGCCCAGCTTTTGGAGACTCGAGCTGGTTCTTTTCCTGGGACATTGCCAACTTTTCAGCTGCAGCAATTGGACAACCAGAAAGGCTGTTTAAAAACAAGGTGAAGAAAAGAAACAACAAGAAAAAAAACCCAACATTAAAATGAAATCTTAAATAAAGGAAATGTGTGCTGTGGAACCCAATGACTTCAAACTTCTCTGGTACCCCGTGCATCTATCCAAGCTGCTGCTATTATAGCCCAGATTCATCTGTTTTTCAATCCCTAATGCAAAACTGTGAAATCTGTGTATTTGAGGTGATATATCTGGAAACTGAATCACGTAGGAGTTTTCCACAGTTCAGCTTTGATGTTTTGTGGCTGGCAAGTCACTAGTAAATTTTTTGACAAATGACATTTACTTTATCAGCTAAACCATGCATATAAGCCTCCTGCTGATTAAAAGGAAAGTGAATTTGGGAAAAAAACAGAGGTATCTGAGCAACTGTTACCAAAGAACACATTTTGTCATTTCAAGATGCGCTTTCTTTTTTTCCTATTTGCTTTATTAGATTAAAACATGTTTTCTTATCCTATTCATGGGTTGCTTATGATACAGCTGATGTGCTGCAAAGATGACTGGGGATTTAAAACGGGAAACACAATGAAAAAATATTTTCTGGTCCTTATATATTCTTGTAGATGAGCTTGTAATATCTCTGGTAAAGGCTAACTTTTATATTGAAGACAGTAATATAGTATGATAATCCTTGAATTTGGTGCGCTCATACAATAATCAATCAATCAATCACCAGCAAAAAAAAAAAACCCACAAAAATTCAGTTCAACATGGATATTGTGTTTTGAAATTTTTCTGTCCCAAGTTTGACTGTAAGATTGACATTATATTTTACCAGAAGCACTATAATGGTATATTTTGGCTTGCTGGCTTCCAGCAGAAAGCAGTACTGACAAGAGCCGTGCCGACAGCAGTGGCTTGCTGGAGACAGAGCGCGTCAGCTCTCTGCCTCACCTGCAGCCCAGCTGTGGTTCCCCAGCTGCCTGTCTGGAAGGCTTTTCTCAATTTTATTTTCTCCCTGCAGGCAGCAAGTCAAACAGACAAGAGTCTTCCAAGTGAGAAGGTGACATTCCTGAGGGTAATAAATGGAGTTAGTTTTTACAGGGATTCTAAAGTATCCCACTTAAAATTTCCTGTTTTGCTAAAAGGGAATGTGCTTTGATGGGGAGTTCCTGCCAAGGACTACCGTGTATGTGGTGCAAAACAAAGAGTCTTTGGCTTCCGCTGGGTTTTCCAGTTGTAGCGATAATAATGTATTTGATCATTCCTACCTATTTTACATGATAACGTTTCCCTGTGAAGACTGTAATGACACTGCAGTTTGACTCATCTGCAAAAAAGACTAGTGGAATTTGCCGTCCTCAGTGCTGCAGCCATTTTTTATATAATGAAATTAACCACAACTATTTCGTTATAATTAATACAGGCCACCCCAGTTCATAAGCATTCTGCAGTGTAGTACATAACATCTAATTCCAAGATGTGTCCATCAATTTACTTCTGAGTACATGTTAGATTTTAAGTGGACAGGAACTTTTCTGATCTACCTTCTGTGTGTGTTGCGATTGCTGTTGACGTGTCCTCTTCCAGTGCATCCTGGGGTGGGGCACTTTAAAACATTTTCATGCATGGCAAGAACTAAACAGGAATAAGAAAAAAAAAGTGATAATAACATACATATATTAAAAATACATATATTAAAAATATGAACATTTCTTCTTCAGACTCGGAGTCTCAATTCTGTCACATTTTGACCACAATTGAAAAGGGGAAGCAAAGGACCTACAACACAGTGAGTCTGGTGCCTCCAGCATGTGTAAGTTTATCCCTACATCGCTGTAGTGTGGCTTCCCATATGCACATCATTGTCTCTATGGACTTCAAAAGAACAAAGGCAGAAGCTAGCAAGGATGTTACATCATGAAGCCCTTTGCCCTCTGGTTCATACACCACTAACACAGTTGACTAGAAAAAAGCATGTACATTTCTTATGCCCTTTGGTGTGGATTATTTTCACTAAGAGTGAGATGTATGTCTGTGTAAAACAGAATATGTCTTTGTACGTCTGCTCTCATGACTTCAGTACTGCATTAGCCCTTCGGGTTCACAGCGCTTCAAAAAAGATGATCGTTCAGTCAACTGGTTTGATCTGTCAGGGACAAAATTGAGATTACAGATAGTTTTTGAAGTTGGGTTTTTTTTGTCAGCAGGACAGAACACAGCTGATTGGAAGTGTGATAATTAACAAGGACTCGTTAATTTTAACTTTTTAGAAAGTTAAAGTTGCTAAGGCCTTCCAAATGCAGCAGCCTGCTTAACTCAGCAGATGTTTCCATAAATTCAGGTTAGTACCAGATTTTAAAAAAGGGAGAGCTACAGTTAGGAATAGGACGTTGGTAAAGTGTAAGTTTCATTTTCATTTGTTGTTATGCATGCCATTACAAAAAATAATGTAACTAACTAGGTTGTTTAAAGGAATAGTTTCACATTAGGTTTTGGCTTATTATGCAGCATTTCATTGTATCACATTGCAGGATCACACACACACACAAACCAATGTAATCAGATCAGCACAGTTAGAAATAAGCAGGGAAATTCAGGCTAGGCTGGGCATAAAAGGGTTAGCACGATACAGTCATACAAGAGGGACGTGCTGCGGACCAGTGCTGGGATGTACTGATGAAAGTAACCTTTTTGAGCTCAGTGGTAAGGGGGACACCGAAAACATCTCTGAATAAGCATGCCCAGGACTCTCAGTCACTGGCGACGAAAACCAGCAACCTCAGTGTGTGAGCACGGCAAATCAGGTCACAGCTCTGAAACACGCAGGTGATTTCTGTGCTGTGTGCCTTAGCAAAGGCACGGGCAAGGAAGAGCTTGAAGATCTGAAAGACTGCAGCATGCAGGTCTGCTGGCAGCGTGGGGATAGTTTGGCTCTGATCTTATTCTTCCCAGGCCACCTGAGGAGCCTAATGCTGTTTGTAACGCTAATGCTAAGGAGTACGTGAGCTTCACAAGTGTGGGAAGTAGGACTGTGACTAAGAGCTGGAGGGCAAAGAAAGTGCTATGACTCCTCTCTCAGCCTTGTTCTGCAATCTCATCCAGAAAAAGTGGGCTGCTTCTCCAGCATGAGCACACACTACCCACAATACCGGGCCAGATCCAGTTGTTATTCTGGACTGCAGGGCGATGATACTCACTTTCTAGTGGCACTCTAACTTTATGTGGACAGCCTGAGAGACTGCGGTGGTGAGGGTACAGCCCAGTCACGTGCCCTGTGCCATCACATCCTGGGATGGGACATTTGGTTTCTCTCTTTTCAGGCCTGGGTGAATCTGCAGAGAAATCAAATAAGGATTTTGTTTGGTTTTAGCCCCCATCTGCACTCAGCTGAGCCATCCTAGCAGTGTGATACTCTCCATTTTGTATTTCAGATGTAATTCCTACACAAAGTTTTAACAGAGAGGTATGCAATTTAAGCATCTCTAGGTTTTTACTCTGTGTCCTTTAAACAATGACTCCCACCCCCCAATATGCCGTTTATGTGCTAAACTATATATCTTTAGGACTGCAGTGTCATTTATTCCGTTCAGAGCCTCAAACAGGACAGAAGCCACAATCCAGTAAGCCAGAAAACTGGCAGCATCAGCCAACAGCAAGATCTATAAAGGAATAAATAAAAAAGCAGAAACAATCTTTTACTCTGTTAATGTCAGACTCCAGGAAGCTGGGACGACCAAATAAAAGCGGAGGTGTGAAACAAACAAACAAACAAACAAAAAGCATTTCAACCAGAAGCCATTCCTTAAATATCGCAGATCTCTAGGCTGTAGGTTCTTTGTTAGGAAACTGAATACATGCCACTTTACATTTGAGAGGCAAGGCAAGCAGCTCCCTCTGGTACACATGGCAATGCCGCTTTGTGGAGCAGCCCACAATGACAGCGAAAACATGGAGCAGCCGATACCCTTTCAAAGGCGAGGTCTCAGCCCAGCCCCACAGCTACCACGCTGTAATAGCCGCAGTGCATTCCCAGTTTTTGTTTCAAGCACCTAGAATCGTGCAAGAAGCACTGGTCAGAGAGCCTTTATTTGATTTCCAATGCAGGATCAAAAGTCTGGGCGAGGAAGGAATGAATTCTGGTCCAGAAATTCTCTTGCGAGAAATCTGGAGGAAGTGGCCGCATAAATTGCTGAGGATGGTTTTAGCTCCATCTGTGATTGGCTGCCAACAGCACTCGGCGCTAGGGGAGAAAACAGCTGCAGCCAGCACAGGGAGCAGCCTCCTTCAAGCTCGTTTTGTTGGACCAAGAGGTAGGACGTGCTTAGGGACAGGATCGCCAGAGACAGCTGAGGGTTAAACTTCCTGGCAAGGCTTTAGGTTAAAAAAAAAAAAAAAAAAAAAAAAAAAANAGACTGAGCATCAACAGGAGACCACATGCTTTTGAGAATCACTGCAAATGGAAAGTGCTGCAATAGTAGACAGAAAATAAAGAGGGACCCTGAAATATGATTTAATTTTTCCCCCACTAATTGGAAAGGTTTATCATTAAAAGGATGGAAAAATATAAATTTAAGCTATGTTTTTCTGATGTAGCATCCAAGAAAGAAAATTAAAAGCTGATGGATTTGATGGCGGATTTTTCAGAAATAAAAAACAGTTAATTATGTAAAATGAAAAAATTGTGTGCCTGATACTACATGGACTAAAATCATGTGGTGTTTATACAACCTGAACAAAGCCTACTTTGTTCCTCCATGAGTGTTACCTCACTCACCTGCAAACTACAACTAATAATAATATGAGGCAAATCAGGAAGAGCCAAATTCTGCCATGCTTACCATCACTGCTACTTCCTATGTGTGCAGTGAGAAAGTCACATTGACTCCAATTTGAACCTGTTGAACACAGCTGGTCTCAGCATAACAAAAGGTATCTGTAAAATTCCTGCATATACCATAGTCATCTGGGCAAATAAAGATTCCTGTAGTTTAGCAAGGAGGTAGACTAATACCTTGCATGCACAGCTTAAGACATACTAATGAAAAGACTGCTTGAGACAGAAAAATGAGATGAATGCATATTCTTCCCAAATACTACAGGAAATATTTCATAGTTGCAACTCCTCAAAAAACCTTGTCATTTATCTTATACACTAAATGATTTAGATAACTATAACCACTGTAATATTTGCAATGTCCACAGGGACTACTCTAAAGTAACACTAAAAATACCAAAGCAAATTGTTTATCAAAAGCAGAAATTGCAGCAACACTGGGGTGGCCTCAGTATATTTGGAAGCCCAAAAGCAAAAGTCAAAGGACAGATGAATGCATCGTTACTCACTACAGCAGGGACTGTGTTTATAAAAAGGTATTTCTTGATGTTCTGTAATTATCCTCAATGAGGAGTTTCATACAAGGCAGCCCAGTTTACAAATCAAACACAAATCTTTTAAATCTCCACTTCTGGAAGCCTGATTAAGTACCAAAAATAGAGCAATGTTCCTACAGCTTTGTAGGATGCCACAAACCATCAGAAACAATAAAGATTTTGGAACTTACTGGTAATTCTGCTGATGGTGAATGAGGCAGAAGAGCACGGCCTGTGCTTTCCTGGCTCAGAAGCGCTGGCTGTAGCAAAATGTTATGTTGATACGTGAAGTAGACTGAACTCAGAAAACACATGGCTTAGGAATTAGGTGGCATGTTTGGAAGAGGCCAATTTTTCACCCTAACCTTTCCTTAAGCACCGTTTTAATGCCTTCTCTTTTGGCTCCTGAAATTCAGGAGGCATGTATTAGCGCCCTATGGAGGAGGAGGCGGAGGAGGAGGAAAAGGAGGAGAAGGAGTGTCAGTGCCAGCTACACAGCCCTTTTAGTAGCCATTACTGATCATTTCACATAGCGGTTTGGCAGGAAGCCAAGTACCTAGCGTTTAACCTGGTTAGATGTAAGGCACTAGTGTGAAGGTACATAATTAACAAAATTACCAGCTAAATTCCAGATTCTTTACTGTTGCTATAAAACCCAGCTCAGAATCGTCTATCAGTCACAGGATAAATGCTTAAGCCAGTAAGAACAGCCAAAAATACTTCCTTACGTTTGTTGCTAAATATCTGTCTCCCACCAATGTCAGTAACTTTGGTTTGTCTCCTTTCCCCTGCTAGATGTTCCAGGAGAAACCTATCCAGTTCCTTGTAGGTGCTGTGAAACACATGCCCTTGCTCTGCCTGCAGAGCGATTGCTTGTTCTAGCAAGCTCAAGTTCCCTTTTGTTTTGTCCAGCTCAACCGACACTTCCGTGGTTTCTGACAGGCACTCATTGTCATCTTCTTCACTTTCAGGGAAGGGATTCTGAATTCTTTTCTCGAAAGGATCTGGGTGAGACTCCTGGGGTGCTCTGAGCTCTGTTTCTGAGTCACAAAGTGTTTCACAAGGGCCAAATTCTACTTCTTCCTTCTTAATTTCTGGGACTTCCAGGATGCTAGGTTGATTACACTCTACAATATACTTCTGAGTTACATGGGGCTTTACACTTGTTTCTTCTGAGAAATTTGAGGAGCTGTCCCACTCGTTGTCCATAATTTCAGAGTTACTTTCATTTTCCTCAGATGAACAGTATTTTGGGTCAGAAATAACAGTCTTTTTTTTTTCTTCAGCTGAGTTTATCATGTAGCATTCATCAGTGTCATCACTTTCTGTTTTTAAGGATTGAATGCCGCTATCATTTAGATTTTCTGCCACTGTTTGACTGGGTGCATCTTTTGATAATTTTCCCATGTTCATCAAAGATTTGGCCACAGCATCTTGATAGCTGGAGTAGTTATCTTTTCTTTGACTGGAACTTTCTTGCCCACCTGAATGAGGGGTTTCTTCAGATGATTTTGGAGTACTTTCCTCTGCATGAAAAAAAAAGCAAGAGAAAAATATGTAAAAATAACTGCTTTTTATATCTTGTAGAAGTGATACGAAGATATTTACCTACCAATCTCTGTTTCTTTACTCAAAGGTACTATGAAATGATTGAATTCACCAAGGCTATGTTTGAAATGACTGCTTGTAAGAACAGGAAAAGCCCTTCTAAAGCTATGTCTACTTTATACTATGGCTCCAAAGCTATATGAGAAATAAATATGTTGCCATTTTTCACTGATGGTGAAGACATATATTATGCTAGAACAAACACACGTTCATAAACATTCATATAATGTGCCATTTATAGATAGATACTATACATACACACACAATCTATATAATATATGCATATATATATATATACAAGCACACACACACACATCTTAAAATTCCTCTGATCTATTTTCACTTTTCTTTCAGCTAAGATTCCCCAAAATTTTCTCAAAATAGACCCTAATTGCTTTACCGGTCACCCCAGATGCCATGAAAGACCTTGATGGAAAAAAACTCAATACTTCACAAGGGGCAAGCTCCTGGTCACCATTGCAATTGCCACATTAAGTGATAGATCAGGTCATGCAGAGGCAAACAGAAATGGTTGTTATGTACAGACTCATAAAGGACTTGTTAAAGACACCACTGAAGTGCATCCTGTCTTTATAAACATCTTTCTTCAGAAGAAAAACAGCAGCCAGCAGGTAATAGAGGCTACATGTAGGAGAGGTTGTCGGTGTGGAAGACAATATGCCTTTTGTACCTCATTTAATTTTTTATAAACATTTCCTCTGACAAGGACACTCAAAAATACATCTCCATCATCTTCCTTTCTGGTAATTATCTCTCTAAAATCAACACTGGTTTGCCAGGATCAAGTAAATATTGCCATAGTAACTAAAAGCATTTTTGGATGAAGGGAAGAATTTAGTCACAACACTAGCCCCTTCAATAATGCTGATTATAGGGTACATTCTTTTGTTGGGATCTATTCAACATAAACTGAAAAATTTAACATTTTACTTCCTAGAAAGAAGGATGAATAAACAAGCACAGACTATTTCATAAGATGTATCTGTCCTCTCCTGAATCAGAAGAACTCCAGGTTTAAATAATAAATTAAGCATAGTCTAAAATGCAAATGAAGTTTCTCTCAATAACACAGCGAGCTATTAAGAGAAAGTGTAAAGGGTTATGATAATTTTAAAGTATTATGAACTACAGAAAACAAATAAAAAGCATTTTCAGTGAATATGTCCAATTCATTGAACTATTCTCTCAATCCACTTAACTACCCACATGTGTACAATAATGATTTATAGACATTATACCTAATTATGCATATTTGGGCTGTGTTAGAGTGCCTAACAAAAGCTCTAGAAAGCAACAATTACCTCTGTTGCTTAGCTACATAGTTTAAAATATTCCTATTAAGTGCAGATTATTGTGGAGGGGAAAAGGGGGACAAAAATGCACATGTGCACCACAATGCATTTCACTTTACTGCTGCCAAACTGTTAGCATTTTGGGTCATTTCCAGTTTACATAATTGTTTGGTTCAACTGTTTGTTATATGTTAAAAGAAAATATTGATTAATTCTTATTCTTCTTCAGAAAATTGGACTCATGCAGGGAGAGGTGGCCTCGTGCACTGTGTGCATAAAGTTGTGTTTAAAAAAAAATGTCTGTAAACCTTAGCGTAACTTTTTAGCAGCTGGTCTGGTACCACACACATTGCAGCATTCTGAATAAAGAAGTCTGCTGTCTTTTCACATCTCGGCAAGTAAGAATGATGATTTGGCTCTATAATCAACTTTAATCAAATGGGGTTTTATTATTTGCTCTTCTGCCATTTGGAAAATAGCAGAATCCCATCAGTGGGTCATTTCAAAAAGTAAGAGTTCTACTTTTAAAAGACGTCTCCTGTCTTTCAAAACAAAGCAAAACAAAACTAAATTAAACTTGATAATAGTAACAGGTCTTTTTAGCTATTTTTCTGTGTGAAATGAAAAATTATATAAATGCATAATAACAGATTTTTGCTCCTTAAATAATCAGCAGTTTTTAAATGCAGTGTTTAAAAATTTGTTGTTGAACCAGTCTTAATGGTTCAGCTGTCCCAGCTTTGCTTTTCACTTCTACAGGCTGTAAATTTACTTTAGAAATAATCAAAACTCAGCTTAGTTTACAGTTGCATCAATCCATGAACTGCAGCATTAACTGATCAAGCGACAAGAATCATGAGTTCATAATAAAATGAGCAATATTACACTAAGAAATTACAAATAAACCTACATGACCAGACCAGCTGTATGCTTTAGCTGAAATTTGTTTTGTAGCTGGCAAAATTAATGCAAGAGGCATAGGTTTTATTATCACTGACACAAGCAGTTTGCAAGAAATCTCACTGGTATTGAATAAACCTTTTTGAAATAAGGTGGTTTTTTTCTTTTGAAAATAGCAAATAGCACCTACCTTTATATCAATGGGCCTGACCCAACACTTGCCCTTTTCTAGAAAAAGAACCAGATAAATAACTTCATCTGTATATGGTACAAGTTCTACCTTTGCACCCATCATAGTGCTTTCCCTTCAGCGAGTTCTTCAAGGTGTTCGGAGGACAGGCACAAGGGAAAGAAAAGCACATTACTGAGGCAGCTCTGGATGGCCAGGAACCAGGCTGAACCGATACAAGAAAAATTAGCTAAAATCTATGTACCTCAAAAAAAAAACCAACCCCAAACAAAAAAATCCCAACCAAAAAACCCAAACAAACAGAAAAACCCATACAAGAGCTCTTACTCAAACGGCTTCCCTTCAGATTTCTGGTGTTAGGAGTTGGAAATACCCCTTGCAGGCTGGACAGGCACTGTAAACCACGCAGCTTTTTTCTTGATGAATTTAGCTTATTAATGTCACCCAAAAGACAGAGGCACTGGGTATCACCTTGTTAATTAATGTACTGTTTGAAGAGGGAGCTTCCTCCTAGGCTTTCACCTAGATGCAGACCCCTCAAAAAGGCGACTCCTAGAAGACTTACGAGTGGCAACCGGCTGAAATCTTTGCCCTATAGAAGTGGCACAAAGACCTCCACTGATTTTGATGCAACCAGGATTTGACTCCTTAATCTGAAAGGCAGCCTTGTTGTCTTTGTTTTATAGTATTCACATGCATAAAATTTTGGTGTTTTGTTTTGTTTTAAGGAAATTCTATTTGGAGCAGATAAAGATATAAATTACTGATCTCAGTTCATCATAGAATCATAAAACAGCCCAAGCTGGGAGGCACCTTGAAAGATCATGTGGTCCAACATTTTGTGGGAGAGGGAGACTAGACGAGATTATTTAGTATGCTGTCCTTCCAAAATATTTAAGAAGTTGGTGCAAGAAATTGAGTGGAAAATAAATAACCTTTCAAATACTGTAGCAACCAGCAACTGAGTGGAATATAAGTTCTTTCTCTTTTCATAGTATCTAGAATTACTAATTTTCAGGGCCAGATCATGTTGTGTTTATCTTCACCTTTGCTATCTAATGATGACTCTTCCCTTTAAAACAAATGTGGAATGTATCCCACTAATTTCTTCTCACTTGCCTGATTAACAACTTGTGCAGGACTTCTTAAACAAATATGTGACAGCCAGTTTAGTTTGATATTTTTTGTTCATCTTGAATGTATATAAACATATTAGAAAGAGCAAGCAGTAAAGACATACTATAGCTAGATCTTTCTGTCTCGCCATCCTCTTCCATATTTTGCAGCATACATGTTGTAGAAGTTTCTATAAATTGTTGGACATGTTTGGCTTAGCAGAGTTGGAATAACAAGTATAAAAGTGCTGAGTCTAATAATCGTGTTAAACAGAACACACGTAGCAGTCACATGCATGAAATTGCTTTGCTAAATGTTAAAGTCAACAATGTTTTGCTAAGCTTTTTTTTTTTTTCTTCCTAAGAGCTCTATATATTCCAGTGAAAATCTGCTCTTCATAAATGTGTTTTTCTCAGTGGTGGGCTTAACCTTGTTCTTTGACAGAGCTAGTGGAGAAGCAGATGCTGCTCCATATCTGACCTGCTGCAGTAGTTGTTTCTCTCTGTGACCTACAAAGCATTTACTAGACCCCAGGAAGAGTTATTGTACAAAATAACTGGAAGTACGATGGTTAAACCTAGACAGAAATGCACCATTCCAACTCCGTTAGAAGTCAAACACATTCTGCAACCTTTTTCAAAATATTGTTTCGTATCTCCCTTCCTGTGGAATTCAGATTCAAGCTGAAACAGACTGCACAACTACCTGGAGTTGAGCCGCTTTCAAGGACACTGAGCTCTTCCTGTAGATCCGTTCTGTCTTCATTTTCTTCTTTGCATTCCAAGCTGGGGCTGTAGTGGCGGGGTTTCATTAACAGGGACTTCCTTTTGTTGACAGGAACGCCTGATATCTGTTCTTCAGCTTTTCTCTTCTTAGCCATGGAGCATTTGTAGGCACTGCAATGATCAATCGGCAATGATAGAGAAAAAAGTGGGAGAAGTGAGGGGAAAATAGTTTAAAAAATAGCACCATCCTCTAGTTTAATTCGAAGTATAAAAATGAAGACTGACAAAATATTAATTCACTTGCAGTTTCAGCAAGTTGTGTTTAGCAGATATTTAATTTTAGCTTATGTACTAGAAGTTCAGGGCACAGGCAAGTCCCATTTCTTTTCATTGCTGCCGAAATCTGTTTAGCAGAAGGGGAATGAGGAGGAAGACAAAACCAAAAAACCCATAACCCTATATCCTTAATCCTAAATAAGCATATGCTAATCTAAGACCTGCTATGCAGTAAAATAAATATACTCAAGAAGGAATGAACAAAATTGTAGTCTGGGTTGATAATCCNGAGAAGGAGGAAGACAAAACCAAAAAACACATAACCCTATATCCTTAATCCTAAATAAACATATGCTAATCTAAGACCTGCTCTGCAGTAAAATAAATACACTCAAGAAGGAATGAACAAAATTGTAGTCTGGGTTGATAATCCAGAGAAATAGCTAAGGAGAAANCGGAGAAACAGCTAAGGAGAAAAATACACTACCAGCTATCCTAGAACATCCTGAGCCTTTGGCTCCCTTACCTTTACATCAGTACAGATATCAGCTCATGCACCTTGAGTTCAACAGCACAAAATGTGTGTGAAACATACTGTACCTTCAGAAAAATTTGCAATAAGGCTCTCAAGTGTTGGTTTCATTTCATTAACTGCATCCATAAATGCCTAGTTTAAGCTCTTCTCAGGTCTCTATACAAACTCTGGAAAAAGGCTACTCCAGAGGGCAACTCATCCCACTTAAAACTAGATCTATCTGATAAACAGGGTGAGCCATCCCCTGGGAAAGGCCTAACCCAGTCTAGACGCTTAACTTTCAGATGATGGACATGAGAAGAAAGGGCATTTTTTTAAAGAGGAAGAATTTTAGCAGATTTGGTGTACTTCTTTCAGCTCCTATGAGATCCACATATTCATCTGTATATTAATTTGCTTCTACAGATATTTAGCAAAGCCTTTGCTGCCGTGCAGCTGATATACACAGCATACAGATGTTACTTCATATGACACCTCACTAAGGAGCCCTGAGCCTTGAACACTCTTTTTTTAGTAACTTTTTATGTAAGTGACTTGGCATGATTTCATTGTTCTGTCACACAAAGTATTCTAAGAAATTTATGTAGTACAAATAATAGTGCTCATATTATATCTGTCAGAGATGAAAAAACTACATATATGAATCTGTGTAATCCACTCAATGGTTTCTCGACCTTAGGCACCCCCAGGGTGCATTACAAATCTACACGATGCCCTTAGGTGTCGGATTTTGCATTTGGCTCACTGACTTAGCTGCAAGATTTGCAAAAAATCCATGTATGCAGAGGACTCCTATTGGTTACACATATTACAAGCTCAACAGCATAAATTAATCCTTCCAAGGTATCTTATGTGCACTAAATTGGCTCAGGTTCTGATTGTTTTGGATGAAAGCATATGACTAACTTGAGCTTTTTGTTAAAAAAAAATACCCATTTTTGGCTAAGCACCTTTTTGGCAATCCATCATTGCAAACACGAAGGACATGGAAATACAAAGATCTGCATTTTAGGGGGAACATTAAAATTCTGCCATATGCATCTTAAACACAGGGGATATTCTTGATCTTCTGAAAGCTAAATTGCTACGGACATCAGGAATAGTGGACGCTAAGCACCTGCTGTAGTTGAATATATTATGGCCTCTCTATTATTTTTCTGTTTATGAATAGAGGATAACATGAATATCATATTAAAGTTCAGAATCACAATGGTATGTGTCCCTTGGAAATTATGCTCATATAACAGACATCAGAGATGGATGTACAGCAGAAAAATATGCATAATTTATTTTTAAGAAAATACAGTCAAGAATTTCTTAATTCATATTTGTGAACGGCAGTTCATACCATTCATGTTGTTTCAGGAAAATTGAATAAATGACAAATGTTTGAAAACCCTTCACACAGAACTGTTTTTGTTAACCAAAACCTTCACTAGGCTTGCTTTTGATCTTTCTCATTTATTTATTTGTCAAGCTCCAAGTTTACCTCCAGTAGCTACTGTGAGACTGTTTAGGACACGATGAATTTCCAGTGGTGAATTCCACTTTGATGAAGCTACAGCTGTTTCTTACACAAGTATAATTAATAGATTTTTAGAACAGAAGATCAAATTAGATCATCCAGTATGCCCTCTTGTGCAATACAGGTCACAGAACTTCATCTGTCTTTTCAGCTCTAATCCTGTAATTTGTCTCACTATTGTGTATCTTCCAGTCAAGTTAAGGAAAAACATGATAGGACAGGAAGATGATTGCTGTATTCTCGCTAAGTACAATCTTTCTCCAGTAACTTAATGTTATTAGCGCACCATTGTGGGCTGGCACAACAGCTATTAAACACGTTGGTGTTTCACCACAACCATGAAAGACAACCCAGCTCAAATGTTAGCAGACCACCGTCAAGACCAGTGCCAGGGTACTGCTGCCATCTTGCCACCTACAGATCTGCTCTGGGAAATGGGACCACAAGAATCCCACTTGACTGCAGCTACGACAGTTTACAACAGTAAATCAAAAGGGACTTCATCAGTGTCAGGACAGGAGGCCCACAAATCTGCCTGGAAGTACATTGTTCATGTTAGAAAGTTTCTTCTCTGTGAAAGACCGATGCATTAGCTTGTCCTTATCATATCCTTTTCTGTACACAAGCAGCCACTCACCCAGATTTCCTCTATAGCTCCCATCATTTTAAAATAAGTGAACACATGAGGTTCAACTTTATGCAAAATCATTCCTGACGCCTTCCACTGATTACAGGAAGATGTCAAAATGCAGTTGTTGCTTCTTTCTGAGGAAGTGCAAATTGCTCTCCATAGGCCAGGAAGAGATTTTTAATCTCCAGCAGAATATACTCTTGCTTTTGCTGGCAAGTTTTAACTGGAATGTATTAATTTGCAAGAACCTGTTTAAAGATCTACCACATACCAGCAATTTGCCATCTTTTCTACCTTACAGTGATTAAAAGCAAAAATGAAATAAACCCAGAAAAACAACTTCACAAGTGGTAGCTTTTTCAAGTACTTACATGTGATTTGTTAAGTATTTGATAATGGACACTGGGAATTTAACTACTATGAAAAGAATATATTTATACCTTTGTAACATTCATGGCATGTCGATTTCACCTTTGTCTTAAAGTTTCTATTTCTCTCTTTTGCTTATGTACATTCACACATACACACATGTACGTTAGCACAGATTTGTCAAGCTGTAGTTTGTCAAATGGTAAACCTATAATTTAGCTTCTCTATTACTCATCTCATAAATTCAACATCTAATAGTTTTGTTGCTATTTATCAATGGCCTGCTTGTTGTCATGGAACACTGATTCAGCTGTCAAGGTTATTTGGTAATCTGAGGCTCATAAAACAGGAGAAGCTCTTTTTGTTATGAGCCCAAAGCCAATACATGGTTTGTGGTTTTGGTTTTTTTTTCCAATTTAACTGTACTTATATTTTGTGAATAATAAATCATTTTAGTACTATCGATAATGAGCAGATTATTCATTACTTTTTTTTAGTCAATGACTCAGTTACCAATAACAGTCTTGTGCCAGTCATCATAGTGTGAGTGAAGAGGTTAAAATCTAAGATACATAAGACCTGGTTGGAAGTGTTGGAAAAAACCCCCATGATAAATCTTTCATATGTATTTCACACCTAAATACTTTTTTTTTTTTTTTAATTTAATAGGTCCTTCTCTTTCCTTTATTTCTGTTCAGAATATATCTTGGATGGTGTGGACAGACACTGGTAGTATACAGGCAGAACGGTGATTTGAGCCCTACCACAAAGCAATGCCTCAGAAGAAAGAGAGAGGTTTTAAGCAGTCCTAACCACATACAGTTTTTACTACTGCTGAAAATTGTCATGCTGGTCTTTTTTTTGTAATTGGTTCATCTAAGTGATGTGTTCGTCAAGCCTTTAACCTGACCTTTAACCACTTTGTAGCCAGCAAGGATTTTTTGTTGTTAATCTGTTGGCAAGACTTCCAGACCTCTGGGGATTTTTTTTCTTATTCACAGCAGCCTGCAGGTTGGTAAAGTCTGATAACAGAGCTAAGAATTGCCACAGTGGGTAAAACCAAGGGTACGTTCAGCCTGACAACCGGTGTTTACTAACGCCTGTAATGGATGCCATGTAAAATAATAACAGAACACACTGCATCTCATGTACACTCCTTAGCTTCAAGACAGAAAATAGATGTCTTCAAATATCAAGGCACTTTTACATTTATTGACTAACACTATTTTAGGAGCCCACTCCTCATGTGAGTTTGTGCAAGAATAATTAGTGGAACATTTTAGTTTGTGGAGAAAATAACTTTAAATTCTTAGACTGAATTGCCTTTTGACTGTTTGCTCAACCATACTACGAAAGTAAGTTTTAGATTATTGAATTACAATTAAAGGCGACATCGCCTTCTGATATGCAGAACCATTTAACTTCACAACAGTAGTTAAAAAAAGAATTTTAGCCTATCTACTCCTTAATCATAACGTGAGTAAAGACGTTGCCTGCTGCTTTAGGCCTTGATGAGGATTTGTTCACAAACTTGTAGAAGCCATAGGACACTGCGTCAGTCAAATGCTACATTTTCCTTACGGGGGGGAAAGTTGGTATTTAAAGATTCAGGGACACTTGTCACCGCCGTGGTTTGGGCCGAACCAGCCACTGGATGGAACGACAGATGCTCTCCCCTACCTCTTCAAAGAGAGGCAG
>RSEF01000002.1:121308449-121373454 GCA_003993805.1 Himantopus leucocephalus | reverse complement strand
TGCAAAATGTTAAAGACATTACTTGTAGTCACCCAGAACTATATGGTACTATTTCTCTTCACAGAAACAATGACAATGTTTTTAAGAGTGGAGGTTCTTATTACCTTTTATAATCTCATTCAAAGAATGACATTTTAATAGAAAAAAATCTCATATTTGATGTTCTCTATACACCAGTTCCAAACATTTTATGCAAGCCTTAACTCCCTCACATGAATGATTGAAAGTAGAAAACTTGAGGTGGAAAATGTCTGAATTTTGAATTTATTTCTATGTTTGTTCCTTGTTTACTGTTTCTTGTTTACTGGTTTAACAGTACTGAAAGAACAATCTTTTTCTGAAGTATGAAAGCCTATAGGAATACAAAAAAGGCAAAAAGCCTGAGGTCCATCAACTCATCAGAGCTCTAGGAATGGTAAAGGAGAAGAGGAGAGGAGAGGGAGAGACAGAGCAAAGGGAAGTGAGGAATGACAGCACTGCAGTTTTCACAATTTGATGGCTAATTAGAGGGGAACTGGAAGATGAAGGAGGAAACAAGGGAGGAACTTAGACACGACAGACCTATAAATTTGATTGCCATTAAAATTTACATTAATGCTTGTTTTGTTAGTTATGATGAGAATGGTTGACATACAGGATATAATAATAAGGACAGGCGAATTCCAGCACTATTATTTCATTAGTTCTGTGACCAGCATATACTTACCTTTGCCTCACAGTAAACTGCACCACGTACTGATTGTTCAGTGTTTGTTTATGCTTGACTATTCAATGTTTTCTATCAAACATCAATTACAAAATCATTTTTCCTTAGCATAAAACACAGATTTCCACAGATTCTTTGAGGAGAGTACTGACTAGCACTCCAACCTAAAATCCTTAAGAACCTAACAACGTTGTCAGAAAAGAACAAGAAATGAACAAGATTTACTGGGAATTTGAGTAAGTATGATTGATGACAATTTCTACATTGACTAGGGCAGGGAGTAAGTTCCTTTTCCAAGCTAGACAGCAAGTAGTAGAATGCATCATTCTGTTAGCAAACGTTGGGAATAGGTACTCTTAAGAAAAATGCCCATTGTTTAATTGAAAACCAGTTATCAATAGAAACAGCATGACACAGATCTTTGTCTCAGGTGAAATGCCTAATCTAGACGTATCATGGAGAAATATTTGACTGACAAGTTGGCACAACTCTGTCCCAGCCAGTTACTGTCATAGGGAACACTGGGGAGGAGAGCTGGGAATGTGTGCTGTCAACACCCATTCTTCAATTGTAGAAAAAGACTTCTTGTCAAGCTCAGACATGACAGCACAAAATCAGGATGAATATCCTGACAGTAGATGTAACTACTGACCATCTCCATTTGGCATTTGCTACTAAGTCTACTTGGACTCAGGGTCACACTTTGTTGCAGCAAAGCACATTAATGACTGCAAGGGTATCACTCTCTCCGCCAGTGGGAGACAAATGAGTCTGCAAGAAACACAAGAGTCCACCTCAGTTCTAGTCTAAGTGTGCCTATTCAGGATTATGACAAGCACGCTTTTTCCCAGCCGTTTCCAGAAAATCTTGGGTCTATGACCAACTCCTATGGAAACAGAAGCCAAACCCAAAGGATGAATCCGACAGTTTTTCCAGATGCAGGCTAGGAACAAACAGCTTTCTCAGTCTCTGTCTCACTTTTAAGCAGTGCTATGGCACAGGAGTACTGTGAAGGAGGTAGCTACACAAATCAGTCATAATCTCCATTCTTACTGAGGAACATCTTTGTGCCTTTTTGTCAGATTTTTTTCATGTGCCCACTTCTAAGTACTGCTTTCACCTCTTTCTCAGGTCATCTGCCAGACTACTGCATTCATTTCATACAAATACTTCTTAAAAACCTGCTTATTTTATGCAGCTCAAAACAGAGTTACCAATGAATCATTCCTTTTTAAATGCAACTAGGCATGCAGAGTCCTTTTCTTTCATGCTATGAACTTTTGCTAAGTGGCCAAATCATGTTCTGTCTATCATACTGTCTACCATCATTCTATTACTTTCTGAAACTAGAGTTCAGATATAACTGGATATATATCATCTACCAGTATTTAGAGGAAACCAGCAAAATATTCAGGATTGTAGAATATGTAATAACTACTTCAGTCAGCAAAATGTTTTTAGTATCCTATCAATACTGTTATTTATATTGACATACCTCTTAAACATTTTGGATAAAGTTAAGGAATACATTTTAGTACCACAAACCTTCTGAAATACTTCAGTACCAGTGATTGCAGGGCTGCTTTGCCGGTTTCTCACCCTCCTAATCAAGAGACAGCAGCCAAAGGTGAAGTGTCCAGTTACTCTTTCTTTCAAAGAGGCATCCAGATAGCTCTGCTGTATTACTTCTCTCTCTGCTAAAAATTTCAAGATACTCGTATCTCTATACACTCACACCGAATATCTGAACATCTAAAATGTCTCACAACATCTGGAACAGAGTTCCAGATAAAAAGTAACTCTCCTTACTTTTGAAGAAATGGTCCCTTTGAAGAAATGATTCAACACTACAGAGAGTAAGGGAAAGCGTAACTATTCCCACCAAAGATCAGGGCTGTTCTCCATGACTTGAAACACTAGTGCCTTGTGGAATCTTCATTAATCATTAGTGACAGAAGGCAGAAAGAATTAATTTCACCTGTATCTAACCAAGAAAAGAAACCCTTTCTATTCAGATATGGACCTAGCCAAACTGATCTATGCTTTTGTAATCCCATGCTTGGATCAATCCAATTTACTCTTCCTTGGTCTGACCCAGATGCCACTCCATAACCTACAGATGGTTCATCGTACTGTAGCCCATCTGTTAAATAGAACACAGTAATGAGAATACATCACACCAGTATTCCTCACTTCCCTTTGGTTTTCATTCTAATCCCTAGCACAGCTAAAGGTCCTGTTTTTTTCAGTGGTCCATGACTAAATCATCTAAGAGAAGACCTCTTCTTTCTGCTTCTTGCAGAACATGGATACAACAGAGATGTTACACCCAAAAGCATCAGATTCAAATCTGAATGTATGGGACAGAGATCTCCTGGCTTCAGCAGTCACTTCTACCACATATTGTGCTTTACTATGTTTATGTTGTGATAAAAGTTTCACCTCTTCCTGTGGGTAGTTTAGCTACCAATGAAATCACTGTTGCACCAAATTCCTAAATGAAAAATTATACCATGTTGTTCGTAAGTAAATAATTAAGACTGGAAGGAGAAATAATCCTGTTTTGAAGGGCTTATTAAGTTCAGCATATTATGCTTCAACACTACGGCATACAGAGTAGATATAGTAAAAAAAGTCTTATAAATCTGAACAAATAACACAGCAGTATTAATAATATTCATATATAAAGAAAATTATTTACATGATATTGAAATTTGGGATTCCTTAAGGAGTATAATCACATGAAATCAGCACAAGTTTGACACTTCTATAGGAGTCGTGTATCTGGAATAAAAGTGCTGTCGTCTGAGAATTCATTGCAGTGCAAGAAAATTTTTAATTATTTTACTGAACGTAAAAAAAAATAAGAACCAACTTGGCCCTTGAGGTGTTGTTTTTCTGAAAATATACTTTTTATACAGAAAGGTGGTCCTATTTCTCAGGAAAAGATGGATGATAGCAAAACTGTTAGCCATATTTCTGGGTGGAATCTTGGCTTTCTTGAAATCAAAAGATTTTTTAGCATTGAATTCCATTAAGTAACACTGCAAGCCCTTAATTTAGAAGAGAGAAATTTTAATGCATTATTGCATCTAATTGGTAATCACAACTCTTTGTTTTGCTTTTCATTTATTTCATTCTCTACTTTTGTGAAGCACAACTTGCAGAATAAGAAAAGGCTAACAAATACTCTAGAACCAATCAATGTTACGAAACTAATAATAATACAATATGAGCATGTAAGCTTATGTAGTCCCTTTCATGTAGAAGTATCCCAAGGCACTTTGTAACAGAAACTCAATAAGGAGTGCAAAAGTGCTTTGTCAGATAGGATAAGCCAGGGGAAAAGGGGAAATTAATTAAGCATGGATTTAAATTTCTCAGCCAACACATCATTTAGAACCTTGGTCAGAAAAGACAGTGGTTCCAATATCTGTATCTAGGGAACACAACCGAGTATTTCAGTCTTTAATTCTTGAGGAATGTTCAATAGTTTTTCCACAATAATATGGGTATGAGTAACAGGAATGCAGATTGTAGCTACTTTTCCAAAAGGCATCCCGTCTCTCTTCCTCTAGTTTTTCATAAACAAATAGATTCATAAAAGTTGATCACCTGACTTGTATGCCATTAAAGCCACCTGACTGTGGAGATATCCAATATGGAATTTGGTACTGTAAAAATTACAAAGACCAAGTTAAGGACTGGGCAATGGCTTTGTTGGCTGTTTAACTCACTGTTTTAAACCAATGTATGTTTCTTTATGGAGGTAGTCCACACTTCTGTCAGAGACAGTAGTCTGTTACACAGTAGTTCCTAAGATACTATGTATTTCACAGGGAAAAGCAAAATTACTTGGGAAAAGCTGTAGTAATTGATAATGCATAAATTACAGCTTCCCTGATGTTGCAGAAACTTGCACATCCTCTATTTTTCAAACATTTTTCTCTTAGGAACACATGGACCGTCCTCATTTTTGGATGACTGCCTCTTTGGATTAATGCATCCTTCTGGTGCATAAATTAGGGATGCACAGAGGAAAAAGGAGAAGCACTAAATCTCAGGAAACTGAAGCCATACAGAAAAATGAGGTTCACAGTACAGCTGAATGAGTGACTCACCACAAATAATTTATCCAAAAAGTTAGCCTCTGCTTCTGTTCATGGAATATCTATAAGCAGCTTATATTTTCCTCAGTTGTATTATAAAACAAAACCTTAAAATATTGTATGTCTTCACTGCAAATAACTTCCTGCATATATTTCATGTCCTATCTTAAGAGACAGTGGCATTTTGATTGATCAAATAAATCACATGATGAAGTTTCTGTTCCCTAGACGGATGAACCAACAAGCACATACTTCAGAAGCCTGCTGTGGTTAAGAAAACAGTTCAGTAGCATGTGATGAAAAGTGAAAGTAGGCAAAATAAATTAATTTAAAGAAAACTCCTAGAGGGTTTTGCAAAAATGTTTTCAGTATTTGTATTGCAGCTGTAGTCCATTGTGATTTTCATTAATAGTGCTAGGAATTCACAGCTACCTGTAAATATTTTCCTTGAGGAACATGACGAGTGAACTTGTCCCAGAGAAGACTTTAATTTGATGGTACATGTTCTTTTTTGAAGATTTGATACTGAATAATATACCAGTCTTTCTAGGGTTTGTTCTCAGCTCTTAGACCACTTAGTAGGAGTTGATGCACACATTAGTAAGATTAAAGTAGTAATGTTAAAATTTTACTAGATTATTGGTAATCTGAAATATCCTTGCAGAATTTATGGTTTCGAATGGACTGCAATACTTTATGCAAATTTGAAAAGTACTTGCTGCTACTTCATTAAAATATGGAACGTCAGCAAGTATTTGAGGAAGAATGAGCTGTTAGCGCATTTAGAATTAGCAGTAGTATACAGATACTATCAGTTTTATAAAAGCCATCTAACAAAACCTTATAAAGTTTAATATATCTTAGCATGTTCAGATGTCAAAATACTATAAAACTTATTACAGGAAAAAGAAGACTGAAGATGAATCAGAAACTAGACTCTTTTTGTGTGCCCTGACACAGGCTGAAGCTAAAGACGGCATACCAGAATCCTGCCCACTTTGCATTACTTTTGATCATGCTTGCATAATTATTGCTAACACTTTACTTTTATTTTTGGTATGTTTAAGAAGTGAATCTACATCAAGCACCCTTTGTCAGATCTTTGCTAAATCTCTACATAATGCATCATTTGTTGGATTCTCTATTTTACAGCAATACCATTGGTATTAATTTATCAATATACTCAGAAAATAAAACTGAAAAAATAAACAATGTGAGTTCTTACCTGAGTTCTTGAGCTATAGAATCCACTTGAACTGTTAATAAAAGCAGGAAAGAACGAATTAGTTTACACTCCCAGACTTGTGCTTTATGCAACCTTGCACCTGCCTATCTGTGATGACAGAGGAGCTGCTATCAAAACACAGGTGATTATTTCATGGTAACTACAGGATTGTAGCTACTAGTGGCAAACGTTAACTGAACATATAATTCTCACAGTTATTTCAGGATGCAGAAAACCTGGAGTATGATGTTCAGTGGAACAATAAAAAAAAGAAAAAATAAAAGAGAAGGTATTTGTTTTTACTGGAAATAGAATGACAAATCTCTGCTCTTTCTGAATTTTAATTCAATTTGGGAACGATGAAGGCTGATGTTTACAAATACCTACCCGCACAAGGATATACAGCATATTGACAAAGCCAACAGGTGGTTCTAAGGATTACTCATATTGCACAGGCAACTTTTGTTATTCCCCTTTCTGGAAAAAATGTTCCTGATATATTAAGCCCTATAGATGTGTGTGCATGTGTATAAAAAATACAGAGAAAGAAAATCCATGAGTTTTAAAAATGCGTTATTAGCTTTTTGAGTGAAAAGGTTATGAATCCCCTATTAAATACAATTAAAGTCTTCTAAGCCAGACAGACTGTTTTAACTCACAGTTTTGACCACAGAGGAGACATGCTCTAAGGCTGAGGTGTGCATAACTTCCCTATCCAATAACTTTGCTCAAGTCCTCTGTTCTGGTACTTTTGAAATAGATATGAATTTTACATTAATTTCAGAGAACATTTCTGAGAGATGTGTCAAACATTTCATATGACAACCCGTATGTTTTTTAGAAAGGTTTGTCTGTATTTATCCCCTTGTCTGCAGGCAGTTTGTGGCACTCTCACCCCCTTCCTCTGTCCTTTCCTAAGTGAAGTCTACCACTTTTCACCCCTTTGGTCATTTGAAACTAGAGAACTAAGCCAAACCACACTTTAATTTTTCATTCTGACCACAACTTGAAGCTGAAGGCACGATATTAACAATCCAGAACTACTGAGTTGTGACAATGAATCAAACTAGTCTGTTTTGCACAACCCTGAGAATGCAAAATTCACAGTAAAATCAGAGTGAAGGATGGGTGCTTTGCACCTCTGAAAATAGCCATAAGGAAAAATGTTCTCAGGGCAGGCAAAACTTGGCCTTTTATTTTTAAGTATCTCCATTTTTCACTCATTATCAAGAGTCACAAAAAGTGTTATGAATTAAAATAAAAAGTTATTTTCCTGGAAGGGCTGTATTGCTAGTCAATCATGTTTTCCAGATGTTGAGATCATTAAGGGCCTGTTTATCTCTCAGTACTGCATTTCCATCTGTTCCTTATAAAAAGAGAGGAATAGCTGGGAAATACAACTATGTCAAACTTTGCAAAATGAAACACGAGCACCAGTACTTAAGAAAAGCACAGGGTTTTCCTCTGCTGCATACACCTGCACCTTTTGATTAAAGTAAATTTACTTCTGGACCATTTACACAGCTAATTTACAGATAATTAATGGCAATAGACAGAAAAACATTCAGTTGGCTAAGACAAAGTTTTGTACGTTACTTTGAAAGCATCCATTCAATATTGTCTAGCTCTGCTCCCTATGGAAAATCTTTGTTTGCATAATAAAAAGCATAACCTTTATTTTCTTTGAGAAATAGCTCAAAGAAAACAACATACAGTAGATTTTTTCTGCTTTTCTTTAAATCATAGCTAATAACATCGTGCCTCTTAATGCCAGCAGTCTGTGTCCTGCCTTGATTAAAAAAGCAGCCCTAAGGAAGCTACACACTCTCTTACTGCACATTAGGGACTGTGCACAGGAACTATCATATTTCATGGTGTGCTGGGCACAGGGTCGTGCAACGTGCTTGCTAACTCACCCTTGATTCCTTTTGAGCGTGTGCGCAGCTTTTTATTTTCCCCATCTGCATCCATCTGTAATATTAACACAAAGTCTTTAATTCATTCCTTTTGCCATTGAGAAAAAAAAAGTCTCCAATGCTTTTTTTTTTCACATTTCCAAAGGCTAGACAGTAATAGAAAGAAGAATAATCATGCCTTATTAATCTTGTCAAAGAGATAAAAAGCCATCTGTGAATATCTAGTAAATACCTAGGAGATACCTTTAATGATACAGATTTGTTTAATAAAGTGATGGTTATGAGTGACTCTGTAAGGTTTAATGACAAAGTCTACAGGTGTTAGCTGAAGGCATAAGGTTAGAAACAGCAGTGCTCTGTGACTACTGCTTTCAGCATCTACCTCCTGGAAGAAAAGGTCCCAGCAAGTCACAGTGCCTACAGGCACTCTGCATTATTGCTGTAACCGAAGCATATCTTAATAGTTGTGTTAGAACCTGCATTTCTGACAACTTTGTCCTTAAAAAGCGAAACCCTCTTGCTTGAATGGGCATAACTGCACATGTACAGCTTTCAAATACTTCACCACTTAATCAACTACTTCTTAAAGAAGTTTTGGTCAAAGAGACAGTTACAGATTTGTATGGGGTTTGGGGAGAATGTAGTGTCCAGGTGTGTGTTTCATGTTAAAAAAACCCAACCAACCAAAAAAGCCAACCCCCCCCAAAGTCAGCTGTTGCTGTAAGATTTCTAACTGAAATAAGAGAGACCTTTCAAGATTAGCTGATCTCGTGACGCTTTTGGCTACATCTAAAACAGCACTGGAAATATGCACCTTCTACTCCTGAATCTGGCCCAGACCCATAACTGTAGGGGCAGGTTTTCAACCCGTGGATTTTCTTACAAACCCCTGAAATTCAAAGGGATTAAGATTTCATGTTCTGGTGTGAAGAGCTGCAATGAGACAGAGCAGATTGTACAACAGTGTAATTTTGACCATGTCCAGGGAGGCAAACTCCACTTCTTTCTAAAAGTAACTTAATTTTTATGTATGGGAGAGACTCTCACAAGGAATTATTGTCTAGGCAAAATATCAGGAACTCTGGAATTCTTCTTCAGTCTACGGTAGTGTCTTACTATCTATCTTTGCTTTGAATCTCAGTTTCCCTGTTTGTGAAATGGTGATGATCAAACATACTGTAGATGAAGCAACTCCTATGTGCTTCTGCAGATCAATATACAGGAATAAATGCAGACACCAGCACCTGATTTGTATAACTCTGTTGGGCAATAGGTAGATGCATTCTGTGGATACCAGAAGTTGCCTATGCCTGACATCTTTCCCTTCAAAAGGTCTCAAGATAAAAAGCAATGTCAACAGAAGATCCTGTCTATTATTTCACTCTTCCTTTCTAAGCATAAGCAGAACTGATTTGCCCCACTGAGGGAAGATGCAAGAAGCTCTGTTTGTGCCTTCTTCCCTTTATAGAGTTTGAATATCTGAGGATGCTTTATTTTTAGCTTTATATGACTCAGATAACTGAAATGTTTTGAAGGTCTTATCTGAAAGAACATTGCAGAATACGACAAAATTGACCTGAGAAAGAAAAAGAGTAAAGTCAGCCTTTCTAGGGGAGAAAATAATTTCCTGGGTTTTTTTTTTTCTGTTTGTTGTTATATATGGTTACACATTGTATACAGCTGCTGGAATCAAAATACCTCTTTGCAGGAGAGAACACAAGCATTTGAAAAGGGTATTCATGTACTTGAAGAAGTCTAATTCTAGAACACACGTTAGTGATATCTGAAATGAAAGTATAAATTGATCAAAATGCATCTCAAAGACAGACAATGATATCTTTTCTCTGTTTAAATTTACATCTGATGTTGATTATTAGCAGGGAAGCAACATAAGTGGCTTGTGTTTACGTAGTGGGGCTGATGGCAACCTTTACTTGTTACTATCCTTAAAACCTGGAGAACGAGTTTTTGCAATGTGACTGCAATGGTAATGGGAAACATGGCTCTGTTCTCTGATGCTGAGTTGTGATTGAAGGCACTGACCTGCCATAGACTTATAATAGGGGAGCAGGTGTGGCAATGATGGACTTTAATTTCCTTTAATAAACCTTTTATGTGCCACACTTTTACTGCCATTCTATGCTCTCCAAGGTCCTGCACATAATAGGTTCATTACTTTTGATTACTATAGTCTATTGAGACAAACAACTCCAGAACACACTATATATTATGTTCAGTTAAACCAATATAGACTATTTATCCACTGTGCATTATTTCACCTGCAACTCTACAGACAAAATTAACAACAGCTCCTGTAAGCTAAAACTATTAAAACCACTGGTACTCCTTTGTCATCATTTCATAATAAATACCACACCAATCACAGTGCTGCTCTTTTAATTATGAAACAAAAAGTGTCCACTGCTTCTACTGAACAGCAGTTACTTTCGTCTAAATAGCGTGTTGCATTGTGATGAATATTTAAAAACTGCACAATGAGTGAAAAGCAACAATAAAATCAATGCAGGTGATTTTTCTATTGATTTTCTTTCCTTGTAATAACTTGAAACTATAAGAGATGTTTAATCAACTCAAACCTAAAATTTATAGGACTATAATACGTGGCACATACCACATATTAAAATAATCATCATGTCTGCGTTGCATAAAAACCACCTTAAGTTACAAAAAGTCCCTTGCATTAACTTGAAAATTATACAAAAGTAACAGAATAAAACTGAGAAATCTTCTAAGTGTGTCAGAAAAAAAGACCTCTCTGGCTCAAAATTTAAATGTAATATCTTTGGGTGTTCATAGTTCTTTCAGAGACTGCCTGATACTGAAAAAAGTAAACAAAGTTTCTCACTTCTTATTTTTATCTACACAGTGATTGTTTTTCATGAAATTACAGCCACAGATGGTCAGCAAGAAGTGTTCAAACTTTTAAATCACCCATGGAACATCAAAAGAATTAAACTCTACATGAGAAATTCCATCCAAAGCTTTTAGAGGTAATTGTTATCAAGGTGTTAATTTGAGAGACATATCTTATTACTGCTATGTACTGTAAAGGCTGGAGTGATTCTGGAAAGTGCTTCATGCTCCCAAAGCCGAGGATGGTCAGCCCTCCCTCCAGTAGGTATGTTAGTTTTGAGACAAGAAGCCATAAGGGATAAATGGAGTGGTCATGTCTGCGCAAAATCCTCGCACGATGTCTGACTACTAATTTTTGTAACATCACGACCATCAGGTTAATATCTAAGTGCTTGCCAGGAAAATTTTATTGGGAGTTGCAGTCCCATATTTTTTAAGGGCAAGCTTCACAGAAATAACAAGTGAATAGTGGAATTAATTCCAGTTTGTCTTTGTGTCTTATACTTAGATTCTTTGATTTGATGGGTTTAAAACCCACCTAAACATTTCCTTTTCAAAGTTAGTTGAAACTAGCTGATGGACTCAGAAGGAATTAGTGGGAGATATACAGTCAGAAACACAGCAACAGAGGGATAGCAGTTATGCAGTCCCAAATCATTAGGCAAGCAGGCTAAGAAAGAAATGCTTTCCTTAGAATTGCTTCAGTTACATCCTATTCCTGTGATATGGAAATTTACTGAGGATGTTGATGTTGAATTATTTTCTGAAAGCATGTTCCAACAAATCTCCCTACGTTTATGAATGCTTTCTGTCCAACTTTGTGAATTTCAATTTGATCCTCCCTTCACCTTTCCTTCAATATCAGTTGAGACTTAAGGGTAAGTCAACAACTAGATCACAGAAAACTGACTGGAGTCACTGACGGTACCACAAATTCTGCTTGGCTGAAACTGCAGTGACTTGCTCTGTGACTGCTGCAGTTTATTCTTGTTTCCCCAGATGAATTTACTGGTGGAATAGCAGCAACCATACTTTCTGAGCAAACTATCTCAGAGTTCCTGGCTGCAGAAACAAAATGTTACTTCTTCTGTTTGTACCATCCCACTGCAGTCAGCGGACTCGAGAGCAGCACCTGGAAATACTTCCCTGAGCGAGAGAATCAGGATTTGGCTCTCAGTTTGGGTTTTTGTGTGCCTGGAGTCTATCTGTGCACATGTGCATGTACTGATATTGTAATGGGATCCAAGAATATGACTAACAGCTGAAAATAGGGCATGTGCAAAAAATGATAAAATAACAGTAATAACAATAACAACTATTTCAGTTTACTTGCACATTTTTAATTCTGAATTTCAGAAAATAAATAGATACTGCTATCTTGGTAAGATAGTTTTGCAGCACACTGCTGTGAAATAAACTATGACTTGGGGAAGCCAGTGCTGCTGAGATAGGTAAAAAAGAAATCCAGCTCCTGGAAAGAGTTAATGTAAGAGCCATACAATTTCTAATTTCTGCTGTAATCTTTGTACAAGCATGACTTTCCTGGCGTGGATTTCACACTGCTGGAGTGTCAGTCTGCTTCCTTTTGCGTAACGAGCTAGAGGAAAAGAAATCACCAGTTTAGAGGTAAGGATCATAAAAGTTGACATTTTGTTGTGATTTTCCAACTAAAAGATCTGATTTTCAAAATAAAATTTGGCAACCAACTTCTCTAGGACAAACCTTAATTGATTTTGAGAGCTTTGAAAAACCAATAGCTTTTCTCTATTATTTTTAATTTGTAAACTACTCAAGTTTGTATAGAGGTAACAGCTACATCTGTCACTAAACTAATGAACTTAGCCAGGAAAAAAAAACAAAACCAACCTTGATGATTTTTAAGGCTCACAAATCCACCCCCAAGTTTCAAACACAAGCCACAAACTTCAAAGTTGAAGTCCGACACTCCTAAACGCTACAAACATGTCTGTGCTGTACTGTGCCCCAAAGTGACTTGACACTGTGTGTGCCTCTCCCTGCAATAAATAATACCCTCAGAGCAAGCTTTTCAGTGCTTTTGGTTCTCATATTTTAATGTTTCTTTTCAATAACTCATTTAAGAATCTAACACGTTAAAAAGGAATATTGTCAGAAAGAAAATTATTTTTTTAAAATAAATCTAAAACCAAGAAGATTTCCTGCAGCCTGTCCAGAAATACAGAACACTGTTTGGCTGTCTCTGTAGATATCTGTGCTGAGTGCATCTTTCTGACATTCTACGATAGACAAAAAATTAATATGAAGAATTAATGGCAGACTGATGATGAGAACTATGGGGCGAGAAGAAAATGCAAAGTACACATACAGCAACTTCTAGATAAAGCATACATATTCTGATTACTGGCAGTAAAAAAATAGACAAAATTTTTAGGAACGTTGCTTGTACTGTGGTTAAAGTTTCTTCTTTTTCTTCTTCTTCTTCTTCTTCTTCTGCTTCTGCTTCTTCTCTTCTTCTTCTTCCTCTTCTTCTTCTTCTTAACAATATGTTCATGGCGAGGAGGAGAAAAAATATTTACGAAGTAGGTGTTTTTAAAGACTATTACTGAAAATATGCCTTGTTTTTTGATTTTGATTATTCTTAATGAAGGCATCATCTCGTCTTTATTTTTGAAACTTTTGCTTTAGTTTACACAATTCTATTACTGATTTCTCTAGGAAAAAGTTGAATAACGTGGAAATAATTGGTTCAGATGTATTAATTCCTCAGGAATTAAAATAAGTAAGTATATCTACTGAATGCAAACTTTAAAGCATGTTTACAACACATATAAATCATCAACAATTTGGCATTTTATAGTGTGGTTGAATGGTATAAATATTTTTGAGAAGTAGATGTTTTTTATATTGAAGTCACTACTTGAAAATATGCAGCGACAAAATAAACCTTAAATCAGAAGCAAGCTTGACTGGCTTTGTAATGAGGATAATTTATTCTGATTCTCACTTCTGATTTCTGAGTTGTCACTGCTGTTGTATACTTCATCCATGCAACTTTGCACAACTGGCAGTGCTGAATATAAACCAAAGCCATATGTTTATGTCCTTTTGCCAAACGACTACAGCAAATAGTTCTATTATTCCCTTAGGTAACCAACGTGTGCCAAGTATTTCTATTAGTCTGCTTTACCAAGGCTTCAGAGGGCAGAGTTACAGCTTTATGAAATTAAGGGGCAACTGCTAGCTTTTTAAATTTAGAGAAAAATTGTATAGTCTACCATCCTGAAATGCATCTCAACACAAGCTGATGCATGATCCTACTTTCTTGAGGCTTTTTTTCTCGGATTTTTATTTTTGACACAGTTCAATGTCTTGTCACTATTTCCTGGTCTACTATGTACTAAATATAATTTTTTAGAAGAAAGAAAGTGTCAATATTCAAAAAGAAAAGAATGCTTGGACCCCTTGAGATCCTTTACAAACACACCAAAGTTTTTATCCCACCCAACTGATGTATAGTTTAAACACCTCAATAAGCATTATAAAAATAAAATCACAAATAAGCTATCCCTCTGAGATTAAATTTAAACAGTGCATTATGAAATACATTCTCACTCCTGGAGTCATACAGATTCAAAGATGTGTTCCTGTCAGTATGTAATGCTAACAGACTGGTTCTGAAGCTTAAAACCTAGAATTTCTAGGTGTTTACAAAGATTTATATCTTTTTCAATAGTTCAGTATTGTTATACCTGACTGTTGAAGACTGCTGTTCTTAAAACAGCAGATGCTGTGCAAGAAAAATAGTCATAGTGCACAAGACACTACACATGAAACCACATAGTATTCTAGTACTAATATCGAGATATATTTGGACTCAAATTCATTTTTGTAAATAAGTTGTCCCACCTTTGCGTGTTTCCGGGTGAAAATATGTGCAGATTCCAAAGGACCAAATTCTTCACTCAGTCCAAGATGCCTTGCCCGATTTAACAGATAATCCTGAAATTCATTCTCTGTAAAAAAAAAACAAAACCAAAAACAAAACAAAAAAAAAGAAAACAAAAAAACAGCTATACTAAATAAAATGTAGATGAAACAGGACATTGTTTAAATCAAATGGGCAAATAATCCAGGTGGATTGTTTTCTTGTGTGTTTTTTCAAAGATGTGGTATAGAGGCATCAATGATGCTTCTAAAGGCAGAAAGAATACCAGTTTTTCTTTTGTTATGGTACTTTCTTTATATTGTTAATGACCTTTCCGATATCTTATGGAACAGACTTGCTCTTAGAAAAGTTTTTCTTCTTGCACAGACAAAAAGCCACAGTTTCTATATGTAGAAATCCTTAGCCAAATATTTTTACTGCATCAGAATGCCTTTGACTGAGTAGGACAGTTCAGTACATGACGCGAAATAAAAGAGAAACATTCTAAAATATTTTAATAATAGCAGAAAAACTCTTAGTTTTATTTTTTTTTTCTGTTTTTGAATATGAGAGTTTAAAGTTTGGCAGGCTGATAGTGTTCTCACCATAAGCAAAGTGAAGGAAATCCTTGACATTTCTCCATGCTCAATTTTTATTCCTTTCTGTGAGGAAACTCCTGCTAAATCAGTAGTAACAGCAAGGGAAGAAGAGCTGCAGAAGTGTATATCTGAGAGTACAATACTGAGGGCCTTGTATTCAGAAATAATAAATATCTGAATCTTTCGAACACTTCAAGTTGTAGGCATTTGCAACCTGGGAAAATCTGGCTGTGAGCAGTTATTATAGGCAGGCTTTTTTTTAGCGTCACTCCTGCCACTAGTGACCAAAATACGAAAATTTCACTATCACTTGCAACTTCAGAGGTCCTTTTCAAATAGTATCCAGTTCATTTAGTAAAATAGATCTATTCATTCAACATATTCCAGTTATGACAAAGTTTGCAGATAAACTTTTGGAACTTGAAGGTGAAACTTTAACTACTCATTTAATGTTATCCGATGAAGTTTGGTCAGTAAAATTTGTAATGTTACATTTCTGAAAATGGACAGGCTTACTCTAAACAGATTCTCAGAGAAGCTAAAGTTTACTGAGTGACTAATTTCTGCTTGAGTCTCAATAGATAGAATATTAGTTGCATCCCATCAATAACTTTTAATTAAAATAAATAAGCTTTTATCAAGTAGCAAAACAGACACCAGATGCAAGATGATAAAGAAGGGAGAAAACACAGAACAAAACAGGCCAATACTGAAAAGATTTTTTAAGCAGTTTTCTAGCCAATATGTTGCTGGAAAAAGATGTTGTTTATCCTCAAAGGCCTCTTTCCCCATTATTCTATTTCAACATCCATGAAAAAATACAAAAGGAGTCTTCAAGCTTTCTACCTGCCTTTTCCTCTTTGTTCAAAACACACTAACCTAAAACAAAAAATCTCTGAGAATAACTACAACGGTGAAAAAAATCTCTCCTAAAGACTAAAACTTAGCAGCTTTTTGTCTAAAATCCTATCATGTTATGTATTTATTAGCAATATATTTTTCATTTATTCTCTCAAAGATTGCCAATAAAGAACTAAATCACATAAGGGAGTAGCTGTAAACCCTTTGAGTTCCCTAATGTCAAACTCATTAGCATCCGAATAACCACACAGCAGCACATCATCTGCACAATTGCAATTTTTTACTACTTTTAATAGCGTTTCTCAAAGGGCTCATTTTCAACTTTCTTCAGTGGTTAGTTGGTTCTCTGGGGAAAAGGAGCTTCCTGACGCTCACAGCTTCCACTCAACAACCAGGCCGTTTGCTGTCAGAAGCATCAGCCCTCTGCCCTAACCCCATCTGCTGTCTCTCTCATCCTAAGGGACCGAGAGTTAAGACAGCACAGCTGAGATCCACTTGGAAAAGTGCACAAAGGACAGGAAAAATATACAAAACTTTTCACATTTAACTTTACATAATAAGCTAATGCATTGAAAATCCTCCTTTTAATAAAAAGAGTCAGGCTGGATCAGGGCTGGGGGGGAGGTTTTAAAATTGTACTGGAAAACTACACGCGGCACTGCCATTTGCTATTTTATTCCCATCTGCCTTGCGTACGACACCATCAGCTATCTTTGTAAAGCAAGAGTGTTATATTAGGACAAAAGCAAGACTTTATATAAAGCACAAAACCCAAACCCCTATTCTGTGTTTAATTACAACAGAAGTTGCTGGTTAGTAAGTTTAAATGTGCTATTTTCTACTTCTTTCACATAACAGAGTGCTGGCTGCCATGCAGCTGATTCGTGGGTGAGTACCCACATTTGAAGATTGGGTGTTTCATAAAAAGTCGAATACAATGTCATGCATCTCTCATGTTATAAACAGGGTGTGTAGGATTATGCTGTGTCATGGGATGTGACATACCCCTAATGGAATATAAGCTATGCGTCACCCCTGTCCACACTCCAAGAAACAACTTACATTTCAAATGTAAGTGCTGGGATCTGATACTTCAGGTAGCAAACAAGAGTTAGTGCTGCTATCGCAGTAACATCAAAATCTTATACAATAAGTTACTGAGAAACACTTTATTTTAGTATATTTTATGAATTATAAAATTAATCATGGGCCAAATTTTGATGCATTGCAAGAAGTGTGGATAAAATTCTGCAATGCCAACTGGAAAAATTAAGATCTCAGCCTCAAGAGCCCATAAAGAACATCTATCTAGGTCACCAATAGGCAACTTTGATGATAAGATCGTTGTTGATGGAAATCAGGTAGAACTAACTTATTTATTTTTCAGCCAAGGTTCTTTGGCGGGATCACTCACATGTATCTTCATTTGGCCCACTCTGTTCATAGCTTGCATTAACTCATTTGTCCGTTTTAGTAAAGAATTCAAAAGGATTTACAGACAGCAAATTATGCGTACACTACAACTCCCTATATGTCTGAACAGAATTTTTTAATCCTGAATGTAAAGTTCACCTGCCTACAAAGAAAACCTCCACCCTTTTCAACCAACACCTCAATTCAACTAGAATAATAAACTTTATAAACCCAGAAAGATGGAATAAATGAGTTGCTTGATTTGTCAATGTAACAGTTTACTGAAGTCACCTGGAACCTTTGAATTCATTCTTTGGTTTATAGCGATTTCCAGTGCAACATGATTTTGTACTGACTCTAAAGTGCCATCCTACTGAGATCCATGAGCCATACCAGGATACTGACGTGAATCACTGTTTGGGCCCCAGTCCTCAACATCAGATGCGTGTGACAAATCCCTTCACGCAACCGTTCTTGTTGACCCATTGTCTATGGGTAAAAGTCCACTCATTCAGGTCAGATTACTAGAGAGTTCTTCAGGATTTAATAACGAGAAAAGACATATTCTGCAGGTAAAATTTGTCTCACCATAAGTCTGAGGTTGTTTTCTCTGTCAGGATTGCAGTACACAAGGCTGTACTACATCTGTAAAAGACCCCTAAGAACTTATTTTAAGCATAATAGATATCACTTCCAACACATGAATTTTATTTTCTTTCATTTACCACATCACTAATTGATATATTGCAAATACAAAAATGATCGATCACAACAGTTTGTGTTTTATTAACTGAGAATGGAAGTAACAGCTAAGGAAACAAAATTTGATGTGCTCACCATTATGATCCTTGAACATTTTTTGTGTTTCTACAGTGACAATGATTTCTCTTTCTCAAGATAAAATGACCCAACATATTTAGTATTTGAGAAAAAGATATGTGAAAGTAAAAGATGCCATTTCAAATGAGTGAAGATATATTGACCTCTGGACTGCAGTCAGATATTTATCCTGGACAGGCTGAAGTACATAACTTTACACGTGAAGCTCTACACAAATTTATCAGTCACCTCAGTGAGACCCTTAAGTGCATGTGTAATGTTCAGCATGTGAGTAAACAAATTAATTTCATTTGGCCTTTCCGTGCTTCACTTTAACATCCTCACTGCAGTACACATGGGCAGTCTTGGAAATCTGAAGCAGTCTGTCTGGAAATATCGTTTTTATATAATTTGAGCTTCAGAAAGGAATTTCCTTGGGGCAGAGTACTGCTCTTTGTACTTGTTTTATGAAGTGCAGAGTACACATGAAACAAAATTATTGCTGCTTCAGATATGTCATTTTCTTTCCCAAATATAAGGCTAAACTTCATCTTACTTAGTTCTACCCTGAGATGAGCAGGAGGTCACGTTACCAGTACAAGACAGCTTTGTAACACAGAGAGTTGTCCTTCTGGTACCTGTAAAAACACATCCCTTGCACTCATCCTCTCTTTTAAACATAAAAGTAATACCAATGCCATGTGCAAGATCATATTATGCCTAGCAGAAGGGTTTAACTTTCACCTGATTTAAGCAACAAACTGTCCCTCAAAGATGCCTGAGGCTTTGCTGTAATTAACATAACTGCATTTAGATGCTATTCATGACTGATAATTCCAACACCTTGTAAAAAAAAAAAAAAAAAAGGTTGCATGCTGTAAACATTATAAACATATTCAAATAAGCTTAACACAATCTGCCATGCTTATTTCTGCCTAGATCATGGACCAGCGAAATGGTTAATGCAAATGGATTTATAATTTGCTTTGGGGGGCCAGTTTCTTCTCCTTATTTATTAGCCCAGCTGATGGGGCAGATTTGATGAGGCACTTCTGGAATAATTGAGTCATCACACAAAGAAGGCTGCTAGCATTCAGAGTGGTTTTATCAGCAGCAAGCAGGCCTGATTACTGACAATTACACTCTGATCCGGTGATGGAGGAGAAAGAGCCAACGAGTGGGAAATGTCCGTGTTTCTATCCAGGAATAATTTCTACATTCATTTTACATGCTAAGTGTTTCCTATCTCTGCATAATAAACTGTAAACAGGAATAGATGGCACAATGTCCCTTAATATTTCCTGGTAATGAAGACACAAATGTACAGTGAGTGCTGATAAATATAGATGAAACATAAGCTATTCTCTGAGTCTGTATTGTTACCTTTAAAATAAATGCATTTTGGTGGTAAAAGCATAATCATAGCTAATGCAAAAAAATGACAGAAGATTGAAGCTGTCCTTGTAACTACACAGAAACTTTGTAAAAGTCCTGTTAATCACCGCTGCTCTAGAGGCTCATAAGCTGAAGGTGATATACTGGAAAGAACATCATTTTGTTTCTCAATAGTCAACTATGTAGGAACTCCTTTGCTTTGACACAGTAAAGGAGAGCAACGGCAGTGACCTCCATTAACACTTCAGGGATAGAGCACATCTCAATGCGAAACTGAAAAACAATGAAGCTGGTCCTAGAAGACACCTTCACTATGATAAATTCTAATTTCCCTCTCATCAGCCTTAAGATAGCGTTTATAATGAATAATAGAGCTAGACCATAGAATTCATGAGTTGTGTATAGCAACGTATTATTGCCTTCAGGACATTATTTTTTTAGCAACCAAGATGCTGTAAAATGTCAGTTATTAACAAAATGCTGAAAGCAGAACTTTGGAAAAATCTGTTTCTTCTCTGACTCAGGAAAAAACATGGAAACAGACATGATAGAGAGCTGAAATGTGATTTTCTGTTTGTTGATGGGCAATTATAGATTTCAGCAGGAAAATGTTAATGCCCTAGTCTAGGGAGTTTTTCTTTTTTAGAGTTGATCAGGCATGAAACGCTGAATAATAAACTTCTGCATGCTTGTTTATTCCTTTTCCTCTTTTTAAACTAATTCATAGCTTCAAAAGAACTAAAAGTTATTCTCTGTTCTCCTGCGGTAACTATGGTAACTATGTTTCATTAAAGTAGCCACTTAACTTCAAGGCTTGTGCTACACTGATATGCATTATTTAGAGTAAAACCACACCATAACAACCTTATGATTTCAGAGCAATTTTAAAAGAAAGTTCAAAGAGCATGCGTCATTGACTCTGGAACACAGGGTTTGTTTTCTTTTGAAACATGTTTACTCTTTTTCAGCCTGGATGACTTTTCCTGCATGGAGTCATCTCTGTTGTGAGGTACTCTGTGTGGGGGGACCAATACTGACTTCAGCAAAAGGTGACCATGCTCTGCGCATCGAAGGGGCGCTCAGTAGTCACAGGATTGAGGGCAGCGGGAGACGCCTGAGCACGCAGATCGGTATAACTAAGAGCGGTGCAATGAATGGGGCTATTTTAAAGACTCTGTTATAGTCTCTTTCAACATCAGGAAGATTCTGGTCCGGTGCCGGTATTGCCATATGCTTGGTGTTTAGCCACCACTTTTACAGTCCTTGTACTGTTACATGGTTTCCAGCAAGCTGGTTAGAAATCAAAGGGTTTGAAGGACAATTTTATGGGGGTGCTGTTGTGGTTGCATTGAACTTCTGCAGAAGTGTTGGAGCTGATTAGAATCAGTAAAAGTGGTCACTTCTCAAATACTTACAGGCTTAATCTAGGTTACTATACTCTGTCCCTGTGATTTCTGACTGTTCCAGCCAAATGTTTTGGGGCTGATTTAGTAGCCAGAATTAGGACATCGCAATTCTTATGCTGGACAAAACCCATGGCTAATTAGCTCATTGAACGTTCTCTGACATGGAGTCAAAAGGAACAATGAACTAAAAATACAAACTATTTTTATAGAAAGAAATATAACTACCATTCTGATACCCTATGCATTCACCCTCCCCTTTTTGAACAACAAGCTCTCTTCATTAAGCATGACAGACATGTCCCAAGAAAGGGAAAGTCACACAAAGGGAAGAAGTGTGCCTTCCCTCAACATGCAAATCACATATGTTCATTAACTTCAAGAGTGCCATGTGAAGTACAGTCTGCCACCATCTAAAAGACTTGTAATGACCCTAACTGCTAAAGATAAAGGGGCTTGCTTGCACTGCTGCACTGCCCTGAAGGTCCGGGGAACATGCTGAAGAGGACAGGGAAAAATAAACCAAGAACAAAAATGCTACCTTGAAACTCACAGTAAGGAAAATATTGACTAATATTTGTCAGATACAAAAATGTGCATGTAAACTGATCACTGGGGCAGACTTCCTGTCTGAAAAGGTTTCACTTAGCAAATGTTTGGATCAGGCGTGTGGAGCAAGGAAAAGGGTGCTCAGTCTGCTCAAAGTTATGCTAAGTGGCAGTAGCACCAGGGATGGCAGTTTAAATCTTCTTTTCAGGGCCTTTTATGATTCTAGAGTGGAGCAAAGGTTATTTCCTAAAATGGCACCTGTCTTCTGTCATAGACATAAACAGAAGGCACCACGACAGAGCAAATAACTGGCAAGAAAAGGGATTCTGGAACTCTCTTCCCGCCTCTGCCACTGATCTATTCTGTGACCTTCAGCAAGTCTCTTCACCTTTCAGCTAAATGAGGATAACGACCTAGAGTGCTGTGAAGTGCTTTTGTGCATTTCTAACCATGCTTTAAGATAGTTAATATTATTTTCATCCTCCTGCGTTCATCAATTTAATAGCCTGCTCATGCTTTCACTTCCTCTGAAACTCAACCCGATACTTCAAGAGTGTGTTATTACTTGGGATTTCCAAGAAAAAAATGTTTCCTCTTTCTCTTCAAGCTTTTATACTAAGAAAAAATGAACAAATAAAAAAGGACAATTCTGAGAAGAATGGGTACTAACTAATGCATGATGAATGGCAAAATAATTTAAAACGCATTTCTGTTCTCTTCTCTCTTAACATATTAGGCAATCCAGAGGTAACTGCACTCTTGGCATGTCAGGTGTCTATCTTAAAAATCTGTTTCACTTGTTTTCCTATGAAGAGGAACATTCTCCTAGGAAATTCACCATTTTGCTTTGAATGTTTTCGCTCTCAATATTGAAAATGCCAATAAGGTGTGTGTATCTATATCTATATATATACGTTTAAATTTACATGCATATATATATATTTGTGGTAACATTAAGTTCAAATACTGTACCCAGCAAGTACTGTATTTAATTTAAAAGAAACTGAAAGAGAAAAGTTTCTTTCAGTGTGAACATATTAGGTGGGTGGTAAGAAAATGGCCCATTGTACCACTAAACAATACTGAGTTAAAAGTAACACTACAGAAACATATCTTTGTAATATTTTTTTATATTGGTAAACAATAGTAATCCATTATCCATCCTATCACAGTAAATTTGACTTGAGCAAGATGAAAAAAATCTTCTTATGGAGACATATCTTACAAACTTTATCACTTTAAACACAGTTTCGCTTCGAAGCTTTGCTTCGCTCCCTAGTGTAAGCCTGGCCCTGTTGAAAACAACCAGAACACCCTCGTGGACCTCAATAGTATGTTATTTGCATGTGGAAGCAGTCACATACACTCGGGATTAATCACACAGGTATACAAAGATACAGTCCTGGCCAGGAGATCTTACAAATTAAGCTGATTAAAAACTATTTTGTATATGACAGCTGTAAATAATAAACAGCAGTTTAGAAATTCCAATATCACATTAATGAAATTTTGCTATTTTAGTTGATAGTTATATCATTCTTGTTAAGTAGGCCTGTATCAAATGTGTGAATATATATGTAATAGGCTGGCTTGTTGCTTGGATGTCACATTAAATCATGGGTTCTGCCTTTTCTGTTGGCATCTCAAAGGCCAGGATGTGTGCAGGAAGAGGAGTGGGCTCGGGGGTGGCTTTCGTGCTCAGGGCGCAATCCTTTTTTTTATATGCTGAGCTCACCTACCCCAGGAGACAGATTTTTGTTTTCTTTCGAAGGGGTCTGCATCATTCTGCATCAGAACTATGTCCTGATACAAGAAGTAGTAGCTGTCACTTTTAAATAACCAGCCTCACTAAAGGCGCCGTTATGGCAACCAACAATGTTCTACCTTAAATCATTTTGACAATGCATTCGCTGCGCTGCCCATAGACTTGGAGGGTGTCCTCACAACATTCAAAGCTGGGACAATATTCATGGTTAAGAAAAGTCCAGAAGCAGCCAAACAGGTGTGTACTTCTTTCAAAAAAGGCCTTTTTAAATAGAAGACCTTTTGTACACTAGTTCTATCCTACGCCCCTTTTAGGGGCCACACCTGAGAGAGAAAGTGAATTATCAATGACATTTTTTTAAAGAATCAGTGGTTTAACACTAATTTCTAATCAGATCCTACAGAAAGGAACAGCTCGCATGGCAGCTGTACTTTTCCCAGGGTTAATTACCTTTCACTGCTCTCTACTAATGAGTCAGCTGTTCCTGTCATCACACAACTACACTGTGTTCATCTGTAGCTCTAGCTGTGGACAAACACAGTAGCTAGAGTCCTGTTTACATATTGGTGAGGTTTGTTGTGCAAAGAATTTGCAAAGCAGTTTAAAAAAATAAGTACGTAAAACTCCTTCCATTCCCTTGTCTCTTTTCATGGAAACAACTGTATTTTTCAGGCCAGCACTGTGTTCTCAAGGTTACTGAATTAATCAACAAGACTAGAAATCTAAGGACATGAAAGCTAATAAAAATTCATCTGTGGTAATATTGCATAATAGTTTATATAAGGAAGATTAGATCTGTGTACCTATATAGCTTGTCTTACCTGATTGTTGGGTGAGAATGTTTATTTATAGCTTGCTGGTCTATGAACTAGAAAACTTCTTTACAAAATATTTTTTTAAGCAGTAGAACAGATAGTAGTGCAAAAATTAATGCACTTAAAGAGTTTGTACTATTTTTATGGCAAACACATATGAGACAATGAGGCTTTCAGTAACCTGCTAATGTTTTCACATAGTTCTGAAAGGTAATTCAATAGCAAGTAAATAGAAGACATCATCTTCTAGCTGGGGTGAACAGGATGTATTCTTTATAGCTGTGTAAGATCAAGAGTGATCCTCATACATCACTTTTATATGTCCTCTTTAAGGACTGTATAAAACTTGGGGCATATTTAGAAAGGCTAACTTTAATAACAAGGAGGGTACTTAACACCCAGCTCCCTTTTATTGTCAAGAAAGTAAGGGCACAGGCTCCTCCACAGCAGCAGCGAGCACCTACAGTTAGTGACTAGCAGTAATTCCAACTTTCTCATGGGAGGCTACAAAGACTATGGCTAAAGATGGGCATTGTGACAGAGCTTCCCAAGCTCAAGTCCTGTTTGGGTCAACAACCAGAAAATGTTTGCTTTTCATATAATTGAGGGCAGGACCCTAAGCACTGTCTTCAAAACATGTTGCTATGCTAAAACATCTATATGGAGGTTGCCCTGATATGAGCAGATTTTCCTGGGGTAAGATCTGTTGGTGTTAGCAGAGAAAGCAAATTTTCACCATACACCACAGGGACACCACAGAGTACGTTATGTCAGAATAAGCTCAACTACTTGCAGTTGTATCCGCACCAGGCCTGTTCATGAAGGTGTTACTTGAGGCTGAATTCCTTGCTAGATGTCACATGAGATAATGGTACTTGACAAATCTAAGTGTGAATGTGGTCCTCTGAATATGATGACGAAGGAAGAAACTTAAGCTTTCCAGGTCCAGGTTAACCTTGCAGGACTGGCAGCTCAGAATATGATAAATTTGCTTTTGAAAATATCAAGCCGAAAGCACCATAGGATTTCAAGAGATCACTTGAACAGTCATCTGGGAAATGAACATTTCCTTTGAACACTACTGCAATGAACCACCTCTTTCTCTCAAGCTCCTTAAGTTGCGCAAGCTCTATTGACAACCTCGGACACTCTGAGCAATGACAAAATGTCAGCTGTGTAGTTATGGTCTTTTAAAAGGCAGATATTTATTTATTGCTCTATTAGAAGCAATTCTGCTGCTTGGTTTTGGAATTTTATGTGAAAGTGAATTTCCTGAAGGTGCATTAGCTGGGCTAAATGATTCACAGAAACCTCTGATCGGTCAGGTCAGGCAAGGCAAAACTCTTATTATGTAATGACCGTTTTGTCTCAGATTCTCACTCTGATCGAGAGATTATTCCTTCTTCTCACACTCCCTCTTAATGTTCAAAAAAAAAAATCCTCAGAGATAGCATGGGTATTCTCCTTCTACTCGAAGGTCTTCACACACTACTGGCTTGTATTTTCCCGAGTTCTCAAGATGCTTTCCTCATCCACAGGCAAGAAAACCAGCAATGTGTCCTCTCTATTTGGTGAGTAGGAAAATCTAACCCTTGGACTGAGTTTCCTCCTTTCCTGGGATGCAGTTCGCTTAACTGGAACTCTGTCAGTAACAGGGTTTACCAGCTCTCTATTAGAAGCAGACTTCATGCTGTACACCAAAAGAGCTGGGATGCTTGAAGACAGCTTCTCTAAATACACTATTGGGTCAATGATAGTCCTACTGTGGGGATCCTTCTTGGAGGTTGAGGAGGGATGAAACATACCAAATGGTGTCTCTGAAAACTTTAGGGCCAAAAATCATATCTTCCATACTGTGCCTACTTAAAAACTTGACTTCATTTCTCTTAAAATACCATCAAAACAGCTGTACAACTTCTAAATTTAAAAGACAGGGATCATCATGAAACTACAAATAAATACCAAAACCCCACAAATAAATAGGGAAGTAAGCTATATGACCTGAACGGTATCCACAACGTTGAATTTGCTTTTTGAAACCTGGCACTCATTGATTGAAAACAACTTGCACTTCTGCAATATTACAGTATTATTCCCCATGATCACAAAACAGTAGCACATTATTCACATTAATAACAATAAAAATAACTGGTCTTACCAGCGTTGTTGCTATAAATAACATTGGGCTATTTATTCTCTCATTCTATTCAAAATGTGTTGGGGATATTTAAGAAGACACTTTTTAATGACAGCCACTAAAATGTTGGTTGTGGGGAAGAAAACTCAAACAATATTATATGTGAGCAGGTTACGCTTTTCAGGATAAATGTTAAAGCAGTCTCAAGTGTTATATTTATTGAACTGGTGTCAATTTATACCATAATGAACTTTGCATGCTCACAGTTTTGGGCATGATTTTCATTGATGTGGCATCTCATCTGTGGAAGTGCTACTGGAGACATATAGTTACTAACCCTTTGTAAAACTCATTGTTACAAAATTAGATCAAGCTGAGCGCAATCTTACAGCAGAGTTTACTACTGTGGCTATCCTCCCCTTGGGGAAAGAGTATGAAAAGGCAAAGGACGGTCAGAGACCAAGCTATGTCTCCCTGCTTCCAAGGCCAACCTGTGCCTCCCGTAGCATAGATTAGGGTGGCAGAGGATTAGTATATCCACATGTTGTTCCATAGGGACCATCCACTACATAAGGGTTAGCACAGCTTAGTGGAGCCCCATCCAGCTCTGATCCCCAAAGGAATGAGTTGACCACTTAGACATACAGTTTAAGAACTTTGACTCGATCTGAAGACACTGAGAACCTGTCCCTGGAGCTTTAAAAGATTAAGATTTGTTTAAAAAAACACACACCTATGTGCTAAAGCTGTGGGTATGATAAATAATCCTCTAAAAATCAAAATTTCTGTCTTCATATCTCTTCAAACAGAAAAAATACTTGAAATCTATGCAAAGTATGCACAGTAACTGAAATTTTGAACTGAAAGCTTGCGTGTATTTTTTATGATAGCATGAGAAACATTGAATCACTATAATCTCCTACAGAAACAGCACAAAACCATCATCTAATCTATCCTTCTATCACCTTGAAGCTTGAGAATTAGAGTCTTGAAAGCCTGAGGAGAGAGAGAAATCACAGAGGTACCCCTAAAAGTGCTTACAGAGTCCGAGTAGTGATCAATGGAAGAAAGAAAATGTGGAGCTGAGTCTGGAAATTCTTCTATGAGTGTTTAAAAATTTCAACTGCAGAAATCTCTAGTGTATTTTCAAATGAATGGATATTGTTGAATCTTTACAGCTCATTTCTTATTTTTTAAGAATTAGTTTTAGAAAAGAAACCCTTTTCTGAAGGGATATATAATGACTTCTAAGAACAAGCAGGAAATTGCCCCCTTTCCTTTTGTAAATATCACATTTCAGGGGTAAAATTCAGTCCTCTGATCTGCACAGCAATATTCAGTTTTGCTATTCTGATCTCTATTAATATCTGAGCACACACTGAATTTCATCAATGCTGTGTATATCGAAGAGGAAACTTTTGGTCTAAACCATATCATATTATTCATATCTTGTCTTGTATGAAATTGTGAGAAGTAGTAAGTTTACGTGGAGACAAGCTATAAAAAGAAACCAAGTCCAGTTTGTAGGCTGGACAGGAAAGACAGGATTCACCTCCCTAAGTTTGCGTGCCTAAAATGCAGATATATATTTCTGAGGTAGTAACTGCTGGCATCCCATAGTCTCTGGGTAGCCTGTAGGCAACCTGCAGGCATTTCTGCTGCTGTGTAGATGTGTGATACATCTTACTTATTTCATACATCTACTTCAGGGTGAAATGAATTGCATCCAAGAAATGTCTCTTTCTTTTCCACTGACCCTAAAGGGAATCTGGATGACTGGCTCAGGTCTAGACACTTCCACTGTGCACACGGACACTTCACCAGAGGATTCCTAAACAAGGAACCTATGGCAATCACTGAGAAGCATCTTACAGCCTAGATAACATGTATGCTATGTGGCTCTGAGCTGTATTTTAAAACAGGGATGAAAAAGCAAGAGAAATAACATAGGGAACCATCCTTCAGGAACGAAGGCAGTGCCAGTCCTTGTAGGAAAGAACTGGCAAACAAAATGAAGCTGCCGAACAAATAAAAGAGAGCAGTAATGGATGGTGTAAATCAAAGGAAAGTTAGCCACAGCTTTGATATGAGCTGTGTGGCTTCAGAGGGACAGGAGAATCCAGTGTCAAGAGGCAGAGAAAGAAAAAGGTCAGCATGATGTGGCAAATATTTCTTTATCTAGATATAGAAGAATGAAGACAATCAAGTTCTAAGCACAACAGAGGGAAACTGAACTCTTAACAGTTGATATGAACTGAAATACAATCTTTTTGATATTTGGATTGGACAATATTTTATGAAGGACTAAAAGTTTCCTTGATAAGTAAACGCATCACATGAATTGATGTCTGATAAATGGGAAGTGTCTCTCAGCTTGAACTATTATTATCTGATACTGAATACAGTTGTTTTCTTAAGTCTAAGTTTGCTATTTAAATTTATCTGTGTTTCTTCCTTGGTTTATTATGAACTATTCTATACTTGAGAAACCTGATGTCACCAATGACAGTTGCTCAGCATTTAATTCTTTTTTTGGTTTGTTTTAACCATACATAATGCCACATGCCCTGTTCTATTTGATGTCTTCTGTTCAGTGCCAAGTTTTAAACAATAAAATTAAAGAAATTAAAAGCCAAATTCCTTCTAGCATCTTTTGCTGGCCTTTGGAAGCCAACAACAAGAGCCAAATTTTCAAAAATGAAAATGTTATTGTGCCTACATTGCCTGCCACAAACATGCCCTTTTTTCAGCATGTAAGGTGAGTGTTTAGGCAAAGAATTATTGACACAATAATTTGCTTGATTTGTGAGTGCCAAGCAGGGCTTTTTCACATGCACTCAGTGAAACACAGCTAAAAAAAAAAATAAATTATGTCTTGTTTTCTTTATTTTGTGTATTTACTCCAAAGAAAAAAGTCTGGTGAGTAAAATTCACCATGTCCAAACAAAAGACTGGCAGCTTAAGTAAGTATATGAACAGGGGGAAGGGAGACTTATTTCCTGAGTTTCAACAGATGTCATACTTAATTGGTTGTGAAATAAACCAGAGCTACTCTCGGCCTGTTTCCCTAGTTTCAGCTGTGAAGACACTTTCAAACATGTGCATTTCCCTCCTGCTTGTCATAATGAGGGTGTGGGGTGAGAATCAAACCTCCAAAAGGAGTAAAGCAGCATGCGTGCTGTATACAGGCCTTCAGATAGACTAATTAAACAGAAGTGAGAGTTGCATCTTTTGTTCCTGTGAGATACACATCAATACAGCATTAAGCAAGACAGCTCTGTTGAGGGGTGATTGTCTTTGCCTTCTGCTAATATCAGGAAGTCACTGGACTATCCCATTCTGCACCACGTTTTTCCACCTTTGCGTATTTTCTCTCGAAAACACACTTTTTCCTAACTCAGAGCATTGACAATATCCTACAACTTGGAGAAATGTGATAATTTTTGTATTAGGACAGAGAAAACATCTCCTAGATTTTTTTTCCTTGTGAAAGTTTTCTACTAGAAGAAGCAGAGTAACACCACAACAACAACAACAAAGGAAGGATTGTCAAGTATGAAACAGCTTGGCTAAACATGGTGAAGTACACAAGGAAATGGATAACAAGACTTCTCATAGGCAAAAAGCCTAAATATTTGTGACTATGGCTAACAGCAGTCCATGATAGGCTAATAGAAATGCAGGCATGCACATCTAAAGGACTAGGGCAAAGAATGTTAGCCACTCAGTTTGTGCCTTATTGTATGAAGCCGTCAAAATTAAAATGCTCTTTTGAGCTTCATGGAAGAAAACTAAATATGTGAAAGGTGTCTCTCTGTGAAACTCGGTACGACCAAGTTCCAGAAAAAAGAAAAAAAGTCAGTTAAAACATTTCAAATAGAAATGTAATGGGAATTGCGTAAAAATAAAAATTAAGGCCAAGGTCAAATATGTTTAATTCACCTGTGACAACCAAACTGAACAATATTTGTTCTTTTAGTTTAGACTTGGAACTCAGATCCCAGGAGTGCTAGGAGAGAGCTTTAATCCCTAGAAAAAATTCAAATTCCCAAAGTGCGTGATGGAAACCAGCATAATCCTTCCTGAAGTCAGAAATAAAATAGAAAATACTTTCTTTGCTATTAAAACAAGAGCAGTCATCAGGATTTTTATTCTTTTAATGTTTTACAGGTCTGACTTTCGGCAGATGACCTCTCTTGTTTGTCCCTACATGTTTTCCAAAATATAAAAGTGAAATAGAGTCCCAAGGGCACTGTACTTGAAAGGTTATGAGAGTTAGAGAATTTTAACCATGCCTGCCAAATCAGCAGATGGCTTGTGATTATAATTATATGCATCAATAAAACGAATAATCTTTACAAAATTTGAATTTCTACTAAAGTAAGGGATTTAGTAAGCAGATGCAACAGAATGCATTTTCTTTAACCCTTTTTGTAGACAGTACTGTTTCTCACAAAAATAATGGGAAAGCTTTCCATAAAGTAGCTTGACCATACACTTGAGCCTTAAATATATGTTTCTTTTGACCAAGTGTCAATGTTATTTAGAGTGATTTATGTGTTCAGTTGCACTTTGTTCACTAAATGTTGAATGCTTATATATAGGATGATTCCCATCAGACCCATACTTCAAAATGGTGTTTAATTTTATAAAATGTTAGAGATACAATGAAAATGTCATGTGTACTCAGTCTCTTCATTTGTATCGCTATGGTAGTTCTTTCTCTTTAGGATTTGGTGACTTTCTATATCCTGTATGGAAGCTGAGTTAACCATGTTGTTAGTGAGGAAAATATTTTTTTCCAAATTGTGGGAGATTCATTAAATATTTTGGGGTTTTTTTTTAAGTCACAAGAAATTGAATTATATATATAAAATAAATTAATACAAAAATCACAGCCTTGGATTTCTATGACCGCTGTCCTTACTTTCAAACATACTTTTGTAACAAGATCTAGATTGTGCACATTGGATTGTGTCAAACTTCTGCCTGAAGTAGGATAAAATCACACAGTAGAAAAATTAAACAAAACAAACAAAAGACCCCCTAAGCCCAATCTATTTCTGGATGGCACCATAAAAATGCTTTTTGAAGACATGATGGAAATATCCTGTACTCTTCTGATATAGCAAGGAAGAAAATATTTGAGAACAGTAATAAATACATTTTTAAAAAAGTCTCCATTTGGGATTCTGTAGCTGCCTACCTGTGGTATTTTAACATTTATTTTATTCAAAAATTTAAATGTGAACTTTTATTTGAAGAAGGTATGTGCGTTGGGTTTTTTTAACTGCCATAATATCTCTGTCATGAAGTGTACAAAACAGTATTTTGATGCTCATTAAAAAGTGGATTTTTACTTCAGAAATGACAGAGCCATTACTCTGTATCATGTAAATCCTTCTTAGCATAAGGATTATTGACCTGATAGTCCATAACGGTGCCTTTGGAGCCATTACTACTTTGTTGTGCCAATCCAGCTGCTGCACATGTGCTTTAAGTTGCGGGGGAGGGGGGCACTGAAGGTGTTAAATTTTCTCCTGATATTTAGGGAACTGACCTAGTGACTCTTACTATCACCTGAAGAAACACTGTTAAGAAGAAATTGAGATCGCCGATGTCACATGAAATGATATTTGGGAAAAGTTCTGAAGCATTATTTGTTTTAATCTGATGTCTCATGGAACAGAGTTCAAACACATGTCTTTAAATGAAGAGCAAGTTCCTTTTAACCAAAGTTCCCTAATGGAGGGAAAAGTTCACATATGAAGCCAAACCTGAAAAATGAGCTAGCAAATATTACCCGAATCTATTAAGCAAATCAATAAACCCCTCATCTTCAAAACACTTACACACCTGCTTTACTCTATTGAAGTGAGCCATCGACCTCACCTCAGTGGAATCGCTCATGTGTACAAATGCTTTTGTAAGTGTTCACCTACCCAAGAAGGTAAGCCCCATTTTCATTATAAAGTAACTTTTACCGCTAGGTTATCACCTTTTTTGAACCACAAATCTGTCATTCAGAAAGACAAAAGTTGCTAGTATTATTACAAGTCTTCCATGAACATAAATGAGAGCAATTTTCCAAAGAGATTTTATGTAAGTAGTAAAAGAAGTTAAGAGGGAGACTATCTTTTTTATCACTAATTAAACAGTATCTTTAGTCTGAAGTGATTCAAGATAATTGAAATTCAGAAACACTGATTCTGCTTATGCAGTTTTTAATAATCCCCAACTATGCGCACATAAACTACAAGTGACTCAGTCCATTATATATGTATACTTCCAAAATTAATCAGTTAAGTAACAGATAGATTTTGGTCTAGACACTCCAAATAGATATGGATGTAGTAGAATATAAGGTTTACTCTGTATGTTATTTGGTATGTTTGATTTTGGAGCGACAGAGCCAGGCCTTCGGAAAGATGGTCTGTGACTGACCTTGGAGATACTTGCTTATGAGGAATATCAGATATTTTGGGATTACTGGCTTGAAAATCTATGAGCATGCAAAAAATGTGAATTAGAATTATTGAATTCAACTGTGTAATGCCATAAAGTTTTTCAGATCCACATGCACAACTCACACTGTTGTCCCCTGAAACTGTGCACAAAGATATGTGCAAGGGCCTCATAATAGATTGTAAGGTCCAAAAAGTCTATTGAAAAGTGGTTTCTAAAAACCTGGTGTGTTAGACAGTTTATCAGGGAGATCACATGAACAACATTAATTATCAGAAATCAAGTTTTCTTTGCCTTTTCTTTTAGGTGTACCAAAGAAATGACAGACAAGAAAAAAAATAATGAAGCTATGAAAAGCTACGGAAACTTACTGTGGCTCAACCTGTCGGATTACAGTAGCAGTATGACTTTTGTAGGACTTCTGCATGTTCATTACCCCTATGAAATGACTCTCTATATTTAATAGGAAAAAGGGCAGCTGAACTTATTCATTCTTATGGTGAATGCTGAAATATTGAATCCCCTTTACTCTCAGTCACGTACGTATGTAAAAAGCATGATGACTGTGCGACAGGGATGTGCTCATTTTTAAAAGCTGTGGTGATGCACCTGAACATAAAATATCCTCAAATCTTACCTGTTAAAATGAACTGTGAACTTAATATCAATTAGTAAAGTTCGAAGCAAAACTGTGTCGTAACATTGTAGCTTACTAAAACTCTGCTGATCTAGCAATTAGGTATGAATTATAGGACTTAGCTGAGAAAGTAAGCTTGTTTTCTGATGCCTGAATATCTCATATTTTCTGAGGTAACATCAGAAAAACATGTTGCTGAGATGCACATACCTTAAAAATATGGAAAATAAAACTAAATACAAAATTTTACTCAGTTTGTTTACTTCCTTAAATTTCCTAAGTTGAAATTACTGGGAAATGCAAAAGCAGACATAACTGTTACTTAATATATACTGTTTTAGTGAACTGGGATACCATATAGGTGAATATAGTTTTTGCATATGTACACCTTTTATATAAATATACACATGCGGACCCGTATATATGGATACACACACACACACCCCCCCCTTTGCGAGGATTTCTCAAATGCATATGTTAAAATATCACAATTTATCTTAGTTTCTATAAGCTGTAAGATACTTATATTGTCCATGCAGTAAAAAGGATGTCCCTGGGTAAGCAACATATCGTAGTAAACTGACTTCTGTGACCTATGAAGAGTTTTAATTAAGTAAACAGGTTATCCTGACACATCTAAATACACTTACATTGCCAAGTTTTTTCCCAAATTAAATAACTCTTCCAAAACAAAACAAACAAAACCCCCAAAAGCCCCAAATGTATTGCAGGCTGATATCTAAACCCCACTTCTTTAACTGTCTATATTTGAGAAAGCATTCTTAAAACACATGGTTTTCAGTGGGGTTGTGTGTGTGTGTGTGTGGTGTAGAAGCATTACTTAACTCACACAGGCATCTTGCAATAATATCATGTCGTTTTGAACCTAACATCCCCTGAGCCTCCAAAGTGCAAAGCAGACAGAAACATTTTAGCAATGCAAACAAGACTTTCTGGCAACTTCCTGTTGCCATTTTTCAGCAAAATAAAGGGTCCTGAGATACTAAACTGAAACACCGCTAGAAAAGATTTTATCATTGGTTACACAGGCAGGCACCTGCTATTCTAAGATACCAGCTGAATATTTTGCTGCTGTGCAAAGAAAACAGGTAATGACTGTGTAACTGTTTAACAGCAATCTTCAACTCTTTAATTTCAGCTCACATAAAAGACAACCCTGAGAGAGACTTCATGTAAAAATCTGTTTTAAAAAAAACACCCCAAAATTATAGAAAGAACTTCATTTATATCTGCCTGGTTGTAAAAACTGTACCAGGTATTTAGGGGTGTAAGTAGCTGCCTAGTGAATTGAAATGTGTATTCATACAGATAACACATTTTTAGTAGATTTTTACAGAGAAGTAAAAAGAAACTTTCTGTCCGCAAAGTTCATCAGATGTTAATGTACATCTGAGGCGGTGCTTATTGTGTGGCAGTTCTTACAAAGAGTATTTCTTTCATTCCACTATAATTGCAATATCCAGTTCACAAAACATACTGTTTCACATTACTTTCAGAATTCCAGAAACTTTTGTAAGCTGTCGAATCAGACTGAGAGAAAAGGAAACAAACAAACAAGAAACAAACCCAACCTTGATTCCAGAAATATTTTTCTCCCCTTCGTGAAGTGACAGGGGGGAAAAAAAACCCCCTTCGTTATGACCTACTTGTCTAGAAACGGACTTTCAACCCCATGGTTAGGCTAAGATTTGCTCTACTTTCTCCCTAGGGCATAATTGTCAGACTGACTTACCGTGTGCCTTTTAGCCTTTGTTCTGCCTCTCACGCTGACATCAGGGAAGCAGTGATGTAGAATAAAGCAGGGGTGGGCTAGGTTAGTCCACTGTTTGTGTCGTTGTGTGGTGTGCAGGGACACTCTGTGATACTCTAGTGAGCTGCTAAGCTTTTTTTGTAGGCTTTGTGTCATTTACTTAACGACCAATCTCATTAGCTGCCAGGGTACAATGGGCTGATGCATTTTCTATGTACATACTCTACACAGTGACCCTCAAGGTTGCCGAAGGTCTATTTAATCAGTCAAAATGCTGAATATATTTGCAGTAAATCACTAAAAAAAATATACGGGACCACAGAGGTATCTCATGAGGGTTTACTCTTTCCTGGGAGTTATTTGCAGGTAATAAGGTGATAGGAGATGTAGGCAAAAAGCAAGGGCAAAGAAGGGAAAAGGGCACTCACTGGGTTTGCACTGGTCACCTTTAATTTAGGGAACCTTGGGGGCCCTGCATATCGCTGTGTCTCTGCTTGTTAATTTCTCCATGCAGTTCATGCTTCAGTGTAATCATGTTATCACAATTAAACCCCTTTAAATAAGAAGAGCAGCACTAACAAAATACACAGCCTTTTGCACATTGGGGAGGGGATATGTGTGTGTGTGGGGGGGTGATATTTGTTTATTAAGTTCCTTACTACAGGCAACCTAGGGCTGTCATCTTTGCATTTCTAACCTCTCGTCAGTTACAAGGTAAAACCCTTTTAACTCTTATGAAAAATGAAATGCTGAAAAGCCCTATGAATCACGACAGCTGTCCATAAGTAACAGGGAGAGTTCTATTGTCCAACTTGTCCCTGGATAAAATGAATACTTTACAGCAGAGGCTGTTCAGCTTGGCTAAAGAGTATGGGGAGAAGGGGAGGAGGTCACTGGAGATTTCGCACACTAATTTAATCTGGGAAAAGGACAGGCACTGCATCTCACTTGAACAGACTGGCGGCAATCTGGGCTCCCACAGAACTATCTCCTTTTGCCTGTGCTCTATTTATTCCTTATCTCTGTTTACCAACCGCTAGGTCCCTTTCATTCACACCACGAGGCCGTTCTCCTACTATCAGTCAGCAGCTGACACTGTGGAAGAGCCTCAAAGGCAAAAAAAAAGGGATCAAAACTAAACCAAAGCTGTATAAACAATGCAACAGTAGAAGTAAATGCATAAATCCTAATTCTTAACCCAACCCACAGGGTGCGAATAGAACCTTTATAGTAAATCCAACAAACCCACCACAGTGAGCTATGGGCTACAGAGGAAACGGGAAAAGCCAAATATCATTCATGAAATCACCATCTCAAGCAGAAACATTGAAAATAGACATTGGCAGATATTTAACTGGTTTCAGGATAACAGGTTCATCAGTCCTGTGTATCCCTCAGTTAGTAATGAGGCGCACATTTACCTGTGTGCCTGGTATAAGGTGAATAAGAGCCCTTGCCACTTGACCATCTCACGGTTCAAAAGCCTTAAATAACTTTGCACTCACTGCTTGTGATTTAGATTAAAAGAAGTAGAGGCAACTACTTTAAAAAAAAAAAAAAGTATCTGGAGGTCATGATAATTTGAATAACTTTATATCTAGAACTTAAATGTCAAGTTATTATTGAAGCATTTGTCCAATTAATTTTGCGTTTAAAACTCTGGATATTTCAATATTCCCCTTTCTCAGTCCTTAACTGATATTTTTCCCTCTTACGCTTGTACAAGTTTTAAGCACTTATTCTGAAAAGAAAATGAGTGAAGACACTAAAGAAAAGATGAAGCTTGTGACTCTAATAGAAAAGTAAAAGAAAGTAATAAACTCTTTACATTTGACATTCTGGTTTTGAATTACTATGGTGACTTAACTGCAAATAGGTTTATTTTCTAATTTTAATGGTACCTTATTTTGTATTCTTAAACTGACTTAATAGGAAAGAACTTGCAAATATTCATAGAAAGACAGCAATATTGTTTCAGTGAAACATGCTAGCTTTTTAAACCTACATAATCTGTATCTCCCAAAGTAGGGATATTCCTCCCAGAAGAGGAGTTATACTTTCAGAACCATTCTTAACTTTTTGAGATATAAAAATATCTGTTAACAACATATAGTCAATACACTGTCAACTGCCTGATCAAGATCATTATAATAATAACAAAGAAAATGTTCCTCATTATCAAAGATGATCAACTGGACCTAATTTCAGTTTTGATTTCCACCTATGTGCATTATGAGCAATGAAGTCTTTACTACTTGGATCCTTTTTTCCAAATGAATTAATGAATTAAATTTATCCTTTCACCAGCTGCTAGGCAGCAGATGGAACCATTTCTGAAGCCTTGTTGAATTCAATCCATAAAACTCATTTCCTAGGATTAGCAGTCCAAAGTTTCTTTTAATGTTTATATACCGCTTGGGATTTTGAATTTCATGATGTTAAACTTTCAATTTAACTATTTTTTTCATTTCATATCAAACAAATATGATCGTTTGGATTTCTATAGCTTTGTAACCACACATTTCAGGTCACATAAGGACAAGAATTCATTTCAAAAGCAATCAAGTAATGCAAGATTGGGATCTGGGGTTTTTTTGTTTGTTTGTTTTGTTTACATTGCAGCACTACCATAGAAACCATTTGTGTTATACTCAAAGATTAATTTAGACTGGAAAAGTTTTATTGTCTGTAACTTTGATGAAAAACATTGCATCAAAATTTAGTTTTAGTAAGAAATTTGTGAAAGTTATTGTGATCTGAGGGTGTATTTGCTGTTCACAGAAACATAACGTGCTCCTGAGATAAGTTTTTCATACACATATTGTTTTACAGTTAACTTCAATATAACGTTTATCGAGTTTTAAGGGGGGGGAAAGCCCTAGTAGCAAATGGTGGCAGTTTTGTGAACACTTCAGTAAAGAATTTTTTCTGTACAGTAGCAGGAAATATTAATGAGCTGCAGTACCCTGGACAGCTCCTTTTCTTTCATTTTTGGTTTTCTTACCTCCGCTACACACCTCTGAAACAATAACCAGAGATCGGGGGACTTTAACTGTAATTTCATTCACAAAGGTCCCTCTTTATAGGTCTTTGAACGAACTGAACTGTAATTTAACTGAAGTTTCCACTTATTAAAAACCTACAAAAGAAAAAGCAAAAACAAAAATACGCCCTCCCACTCAGCTTTTAAAGACACAATATATTAAAAGTCTCAAGAATAAAACCTCATGATGTCAAAGTCTTCCTGTTATTCAACAAAGTAAATAAAACTAAAAAAAAGTGATTCGTTGTTGTGTATAACAGTGATTTCCGCTAATTTGGCACAAGAAATCTATATTAATCTAATAATGCAGTAAGCCAAGAAGGCCACATAATAATAATTACCATTGAGTAATTGAATATTTAGAAGGAGGAGGAAAAAAAGGAAGACTGGTAATCTTAGCCTGCAGGCATGAAAGTACTATAATACGCAGATGATATTTACAAGTAAAAATAAAATGCTCCAAACTGGGAAGTTAGGAGGCAAAGTCTATATTTAGAAATTCCTCATTCCAAATTTGGATTATCTGTTAGCCACCTTATAGCAGAAATATATTATTGTCTCAGATAAAGCTTTCGCCACAAACGCTATAATTTTCCCCAAGAATTACAAAAAATTTGCACAGACAAACCAAAGAAGACACATCTAAGCAATTAACATAACTAATTTAATTGACAAAAGAGGTAATAAATGGTCATTTTGAATCCTAAAAAGATCCTTAACTGACAAAGTTCACCCCATACAGTTTAAGGATAAAATATGGGATTTGTACATTTATAATCTATTAAATGAAAAATTCAAAGCACCTTGCAGAAGATTGTCTTGCTATTTACATATGAAGGAAGACAAACATCTGAACTAAGTGCTTTGTTAAAGACAAAAGAAAGTCAGAGAGAGAGAGAGAGCTATTGCTGATCAGGGTGTTAAACAGACTTTCTCTACTATCAAATGCTATTTCATAAAAATCATTCTCCTGCAAAATGTTGTCCCAGAAGGTCCATTTCATTCTTCAGCCTTGCCTGATATTACTGTCATTTAACTTTCTAAAGATTTTCCTGACACAGACATTCATTCTAAAGTACAGTATTCGCTTTTTTAATCAGAAGCTCTCAATTCACTCTCTGAATCCCAAATAATTTAAAGGACTTAAATGTCACGCTTTGAAAGACCCTTTTACATTAAGAGTAATGCTATTAAATATATTGATCAACAATCTTCATTTTAAAAACATTATGCATTATTTTAAAGCATTCTAAAACATCATGAGAAAGCTCTTTGGTGTGTAATACATAACTGCAAGTGAATCTGCATCTATCGAGCAGTTCCTACAAATATACTGGTCCCACTCTCTCCCTCTCCTGTCTCATTTTTTTTTCCCCTCTCTTTTTTTCAACGGTAGTATTTAAGTTCAGTAACTTTTCAAAATGAGAGGAAAAGCGTCCGTGTGATCATTTCCTCAAATCAAATAGCTAGAGCTGCAAATTTGCACAATTCTAAAATGTATATGAACAAAGGCTTTACTGAGGCAGTATAAATGCAATTACACCATGACATTTTATTCAGAAAGCTGTCTCAAAGCAGTTACAAGTAGCTATTTTTTAATTGAGGCCCAAAATAGCATTTAAGATAATGACCAAGCATACATTGTGGAAGAAACAGCATTAGTGTCATTTAAACAAAGAGAAAAGTTTGCAGAGAGCATTTTAAGCATGGATTAAAAACCCTCAAACTTCTTAATACAAATCTCTCAAGCTTTCAGCATTGATATATGGACAGGATTTTTTGCTTTCTGCAAAATAAGAGCACAAACAATAGAAAAGACAGAAAGTTACTAATAGTACAAGTTGCTTAAACATCAATGGGTTCAGAATAGTGTGAAAAAGTTGTTAAACTTACTTTATTTTTGTTTCCAAAACTTATATGTTTCTCCTCCCTTGTGTGCTGAACTGTGCACTAAAGCTGTGTCTTTGAAAGGTAGTTCCCATGATATGACATCCAGTGCCTTTGACTGCCTAGAGATAAGCACCTGCGTTTGTGTCCCCTCTTTACGTCACACCTCCCTATTCAAACCTTCTCAATATGATTCACATTTGCACATCAACAGCCTCATGCGCATACACAGATTTTTTTCGGCTCTGGGCCCAAAACTTTCACTTTAATTTTCATCACATGATTGCTGTGGCATATGTCCTTCCAAACCTCCCATATATCAGTCATCATGCAAATGAGATGGAATATCACTCCTCTGCAGCAGATGGCCAGGGATGATAACAATGGCTCAACAGAGGAGATTCAATGTCCCTGACTTTATCGCCACGGCAACAACAACCTAAAATATATGTAATGGAAGTGGTGCTTATTAATTTTGCAGGCTCGAGTGTTCTGATTTTGTGAGTGAATGGGCTGAGTTAAAAAGGGGGCTGTGTCCTCCTGCCTCTAGAAGACTATCTATAAAAGCCAGGGACCTGGAAATTATTTTCAGTGACTAAGAAGGCAACAGCCTAGCAATTATTTGAGTAATTAGGTGTAATTCCTCCCTGTAGGCCTTGTACCCTCCTGTGCTTGTTTCACAGAAGCTCGCGAATTAGACAGGCACAGATACTGAAAAGAAAAGTGCCTCAAGATATAGCAGGAGAGCTTGCAGGAACTAAGCTTCAGTGATATGACACTTGGCCTCCACCAGGCTTGGTAAACACAAGCCCCAAGCCATAAGTAAATAGAGGCCCCACTCCACAAACACAGACCAATTAAAATTACAAAGGCAGCCACACTTCTGGGTGGGGCTGGGGGAAGCTTTATTCTGCCATGGTCTCACTGTGAGTTGCACACATAATGGTCTCTTAGTTCGGAGCACCAAGTGCTGTATTTCCATTGCTATCTGTCACTACCAAACCCAAGCACGAGGCTCTCTTCAGGCTGTGAATTTCTCCCTAGGGATTTATCATGTGCCTTTAAGGAAATGTTTCAAAGTGAATTTTCTGTGTGTCTTCTAAATGCAAACCAGGGAGAAGAAAGAATTGCAGCGATTTGCTATTTATCTTCAACAGATTAAGAGGAAGGAGTGGGGATCAACATTTTACCTCTGAGCAAACAAAATATCCACAGCCTCTCTTCACCCTGTTCATGCCACAACTTTCATGTTCTTTAATATTTTGAGCTTGTGAGTAACCATTTGATTCCTCAGTTCAGCTATGAAGTGTATGTTCAGCTAAGAAACTGCATGTACAGAAACTGTATGTGTCTTTTGTTCTTTTCTCCAGGGGACACCTTAAAAAAATGGAGGATCCTTTGTCTCCCTCTGCAGTAGAGGGGAGGATGTTTCAGTAAAACTGTCAAAACACTCTGGGAAGTGGTGGCTCCATCGTGTGCTAGAGGTTTAGCTCAGAACTGGACCAAGGAAGCTTGCTACCCCTCACTTGAGAAAATTCCTCAAAATTGATGAGACTGTTGAAAGTAATTTTCACTCCTCTCCTTGGAGTCCACACACCTTGAACACAAGTGGTGTCTAAATTTGAAGCCAGAGAGGAGACATCAAGTGACATTACACCCCTGGGAGGAAAATGGGGCTCGTGAGAGAACACTTGAAGCAAGTGATAGGGAACTCCAGAGGCAATGCCAGGTCTGTGAATCCTCCTCCTGTTTGGCAGGGCTCAACACCACCTCGGCGTTGCTCATGTTCTCTATTAGCATTTCCAGTGGTCATTTTCTACAAAGGTAAAGCTTCCATATTAAAAAAAAAAAAAAAATGCAGGCACATTTCTGTAGTGCACCAATATTCTAAACTTACAGAACTCTTCTTTCTCTATCATATGCTTGTACAGCACCCAGCACTCACCTTCTGCCCTAGTAACAGATGCTACCAGAATACAAATGTTCAGTACTGAATGATCTTTCCTTTTCCACTATGAAAAAGACCTGAATGTGAGAATAATGTATGGCTGTTTTAACCAAGTGAAAACCAGAAATGTTCCTTTTCTGTCTTTAGTATTGTGAACTACTTATTAGCTACCAACAGAAACATTTCAAACACAAACAAGCATAAAGTAAATCTTATTTTTCATCTTTACCTCACACTGCAGTGGGGAGTTTGCAATTACATTTTCCAGGCATAATGTTACAGATGAGTTTTATTTTCCTGTTTCAGAAAAGCTCAGCCAAAATGAAAATCCGGACTTCTTTTTTGGTGTTTTTTTTTGTGTGTGTGCGCCTGTGTGCACATGCATGTGCAACAGAATTCTAGAATTGTATACGTACAAGTTCTTTACTTCTGTACAGTTCATTCTCCACTCTGCTAATCTGGGAATAACTCATGAATGTGGCTGTTATGGTGAGCTGAAGAGATGTGTGGTCCAAGCCTGTGCAAAGCTCTGAAGCTCCTTGTAGTGGATCTGTAGTTGGACAGAAAGCCAATACACAGAGTACTATAGGAATGATGTTTTCCTGACAGCTTGTGTTATTTATGGGACTGGCCACTGTCTTCTGAACCAGATGGAGCTTTTTTCCTAGTCTTTTTTTTTTTTTTTTTTTTNTTTTTTTTTTATGATCTGCTGTGCATGCCCCTAATTGATCATGGAGTGAGACTGGCATTTAGGTCACTGTCTTTATATTTTCCAGTGTTATATATTGTCCTGGGTTGTGAACTGTCTCATTTATCGTAAAGGTACAGCTCTTTTACAAAGCTATTCAGATCCTCTCACATCATGGGAAAAACATGGGATGAGGGGGTGAGTAAAATTGAAAGATACAGATTATCTTTTCCTGTCTGATTCTTATCTATATGATTGTGGTGCCATGATATTAAAAAGTGCTGGCTGAAAAAAAGGGTTTGGAAGGTATTTCTTACATTCCACTGAGATGAATAAGTAAGAAAAAAAATCTCTTTAAACCAATCCTAAGTAAGTTCAGACTTAACACAACTTTGGTTTTTGCATGGTTTACAATCCACTAAGTAATGATTAACTGGCAAAGACTGGATTGTTTGTGTTGAGAATTCATTTAAAAAAACAAAACATGTACTTAGGATGTAAGTGCTTCAGAGTTACTAAAATTTAATTTGCAACAGTCATCCTATCTTGACTCTCTAAGCAAGAGGAGGATCAAAGTTTACAAGAATAACAATGGAAGGATAATGAAAGGGTTAAACTATCCCTCAAACTGCTCACTTAGGAAAAATTGAAATCTAATAGGAGAATGATGACTTGTTGCAGAAACACAAATTAAATAAATGTGCATTGAAATATGCAATAGCTACCATTCAGACTTGCTGTGGTAAGAAATTGTGCAGATCTAATAAGAATGCTGAGGTAAAAGATGTTTTATAGCCTTTTATAGTCTTCTATTGATAAATAAAATCATCTTCAAAGAGGATAAACAAAATTGGAAATTAATGCTTGTGATATGCCAGATAGACCACGGCAAAGATTGTCAGAGGAAACTTCCTTGTAGACACTACAGCAGTTATTTGGCTGCTCTTCACATTCAGGGGAAACTTCAAAAGAAGCACAGAATTTTAAATTAGTACTATGAATATTGTATTAAATAGGACTAAAATTTTCAAGGTTTTAACCTGAATTTAGCTTATCTTCACAGTTAGGAACAAGACTGCTACAATAAAAAAAAAAAAAGTTTTCATTCCTTTGCAGAAATACATGTACTCTCTGTATTCTTACATCATGCCAAATGATATTCCAGATCTATTTTAAAAAGACAAAACTTGTTTATGATGCCTAAGAGACCCCATGAGAGGAAAAATAAGCAGTGACAATAATATTGCAAAAAAAAATAAATGCAACATAGCAGATATATTTCTATTTCTAAGACCACAGAAGAATCATAACTGAATATTCTGGAAATGGAGAGGTATCAAAGAAATCAAAGAGATTACATAAGACGTACTGGAAAACAAGCAATATGGGACACGAAGCTTGATTCTTCATGAAGAGATAAGGGAGTGAAATATTCTCTGCTGGTGCCAGTAAATTCATTGCAGGCGTTGGCATCGTCAAGCACCAAGTGCAGAGTCATTATAGACAAAAGCATTGCCAAAGTTGCCAAACCCATGCAGCACCTGGTTGAATAAAAATAATAAATCAGCTTGGAGTGACTTATGTTAGAAGGCTCATCCTGAGGAAAACTGCCAGATATGTACATAGCAGAAATACTACAAGTCAGTAAGCATTCAAGTTTGAAATGACATTTCAAAAATGTACTAACCGTGTTTGTACAACATATTACTTCAAAGTGTCAATTTATAGGAATAAAAAGGATGAAGAAGAAAGGATACCTGACTTAATATTAGCAAGGGAACGGTTGTCCTAATAAAATTATATATTGGCTCATGGGAGCGTTAAGGTTTTCAGCAGGTTCTCTGTGAAATACTCTATTCACTGAAATAACAGAAAGATTTCCTCTTCTTTCTAGCCACCTTCTTTTTTAAATGTTTACTTAACAGTACCCTAGAGAAAGCTAGGAAATTTTGGAGTACTCCTTTCCTGCCTATAGATTCTAGCACAGAAAGCTGGAAACAGACACTTCAGGTAAGTTTTCTCAGAACCTCTTAGTGCAGGCATGCACTCAATTCTCTTAGGCTTTCAGTAAAAACATAGAAAGGACTGCGGACAGCTCTCCATTTAAAGAATGTATAAAAGTCATCCTTAATGGGTTTTGTTGTTGGGATTGTACCTCACTGAAAGGGAGATTAGAATATTGCTGGTTTGAGTTACGGTGTTATGAAATTCAGGCTGATCTAAAACTGGGAAATGAAAATATTTTTCTCTTCTCAGTCTTATTTACTTTAATATATAACCTTAATAAGTAACTGAAAGCAGTTATTTAATAAACACTGAAAATTAGATGTAAGTGATGTCAAATATGGATTAAGCCTTTCAAAAAAATCCTGTAATAAGGCTAAATATTACAAGTAACAAATTTTCTCAGCTCTTGCAGCTAATTAAAAAAAAAAAACCTTCAAAACCCTTTTTCTCCTAATCATTGTATTATTAAATGCATAAATAAAAAAACAATAATCATATTGCTGCTGTGGTAAGAAACTTTCTATCATGGATACTACCAGATTTCCATTTACAATTTAGGTAGTTGATCAGATGGTAAAATTTTTGAGTCACAATGTTGGATCATGACATAATTTAGTAGGTTTCATGTTATTGTACGTCTGGACTCAAAAAGCAAAATTACTGTCTTTAGACCCAGCTTACTTTAGAGAACTTTTGACTTCTAAATAATTGATCTAATTGCTGCCTATTTTATGCATTTTTGTCTGTATGTGTCATTCCTACCTTTCACACACCGTCACAAATATTGTTATAAGTAGGGGTGGCACCTCCAGTGTTAGCCTCTGAAAACTTCATCATAAGTATTTGTAGTAATAGACTAACTCTTGTTTGGGAGAATATTTCTTTCCAACAGAGCAAACGGATCCTGGAAATCTTAACACAAAGCTCACATCTCACTGTCCGTGAAGTCCTGAGAAGTATGAAATTCAACATAGGTGTATAAATATCCTGAGCTCTGACAATTGTGTCTTTCCCTCAGTTCCCTTCATATCATTCCTTACAGCCTTTTGACTGAAGCCCACTTACGGTCCTCTGAGAAGGATCATTCCAGGTTCTCTTCGGGAAACATCAGGAATCCCTGACANTTCCCTTCTCTGATTTGTACCTGTCTGCAGGTGTCCGCTTTTGTTTCTGTTACTCACATACCACTGTTTTCCAGATTAGAGAAGTCAACAGGTAAACACTCATCTGCTGAACACCTGCCTTTCAGCCTAAATTCTTGTCCTCAGATCTCCCTAGGCTTCCAGCTGTGGTTCTTCAGAGATTTTTTAGCCATGTCTGGGGAAAGTGCCTAGGCAACCTCTTCTGCTGCTCTCACAGCAACATGCACAAAACTCCAACAGCTATTGCCAGCAATGTCTTACCTGATCCCTGACAGCTGCTTCCTTCAGGGTAATCCTGCACATCATTTTCTGTTCTCCTCTCTGCTTATGTGCAGCACATACTTATTATCCAAAGAAAAGCCTAATGACATTGTAGATACAGTGATCTTAGTGTTCCTGGGTATTAAGAAGTCTGAATGGCAGAGCAAAATTCAAATGGCCCTGAACATTAATTACCACTATGAAAACAGCCAGTTAAAAAAAGAATTATTTAAAATCTCTTGTGTGGATATAAAGAGGGAAAATATTGTCATCTTTTTCCTTCTTTCACTCTCAAGTATTTTGGCACAGGATTAATACTTTTCCTGCTGCTCCTAAATTTATTTTATAGCTATGTCCTACTGAAAACAGTCTGATGTGTTCAGAACCATCTTCCTAGTACAGCTTTTTTCTATTATATTTTTAAAAACTTGTCAAAGTTCATTGTTTGTTAAAATCTCTAAATTCATAGTGTAATTTTTTGAAGAGTATTGCAATAGTCTTGTTAAACTTTACTATAGTATGTTCAAAGAGTCAAGTCATACCATAATATCCAAAGTGATCTCATATGGACATCTTAAGCATTACATGAAGAGAATCCCAAGTCAGATTCAACTGTGTATGCAATATTGTGTGTATATAATCACAATTTGGTCTACAATTACATCTTGTCAGCATTTAAAATACCGTACTAATACACTAAGTAATTATAATACTTGATATTATAACACAGTATACAACAAACTTTTAGCTGTCCAAACCACTATAAATAGGTACATGCAAAATAATCTAAGTTTTTATGTATCTATACACAAATGTGTATTTTATATATATGCACAAACACACATATGCAGCAGGGAAGAAAAAACTTATTCTTTCTAACACTGAAGAGATCATTTGAATAGAGTGGAAATAGTACTAAATAGTTTCTAAATAGTACCTAATAGTTTCTAAACAGTTTACACAAAAGTAAGGGAGAGCCATAAGATTTTTCTTTTCTCAGGAATCAAAGAGATCTGCAAGAATGCCAGGTCTTTAATCATAAAGAATTTAAAATGCTTAGATCCAGAATGGGATAACAACTATCTAAAAAAGAGGGAAGTATGTTTCCATAGACTATGCTTGCTCTCTTTTCTTACACAGTTTGTTGAAGAGCCTACATGGCCAGAGGCTATTCTGGACCTAATCCTAGGAAATGAGCCAAGCATGACAAATAAGGCTGAATGCTGGGAGTGGCTAGTGTTCACCACAGTGTCATTAGGCAACCTCTAGGTTGCAGTCAGTAGCCCTCAGTAACTAAGTATATGTTTTCTTCTGGCCTTTCTAAAAGCAATGTTTCAGTTTAACACTCTGTCATTCCCTCTGTGCTGGAAATTTCAACAAATAATATGTGGAGAGCTCCAGAAACTAAACGCTTGCTCAAAAAATCCAGGTAGATCAACGTGTGCTTTCTATTTCATTTTGAGGTATATACCACACTACCAGACGTGAATTGCTTTTGAAGATGTTGATCAAACTGCCTAATCCTACGTCCGTACAAGTCACCAGCAAAACATTCTTACTGTCATCACCAGCAGAAAAATAAGGCCCATCCTTCCTAACAGAGAAAAGACAATGGGACTGTTTTGCTAAATTATTGCAAATAATTTCAACTAACAAGGGCAGGTATGGTAGCAACAGAAAAACTGAAAAATTTTGGATCAGGTTAATTTTTTCTTAGTGACTCAAACTTTGTAAGTGTTAAGCAATTTTTCCTCAATTTCACACAGAAAAAGTAAAAATAAAACCTAATCCTCCCACCTCACCGAATAAACAAGAAATCCTCATCTATTCTTCTTTTCTTTTGGAGAAAATATGGCAATTTGTATTCCAATTTTTCAAGCCAAAGTTACAGGGGGCTAAAATAGGGCTTTATAATGGAAGTTGATTGCAACCCTAACTATAGAGGGGCTACTGCTTTTCCATAATAAAAAGCTGCGCATTTCCAAGGAGAGGAGGAGAATACTGCTCTGCGTGACTTCTGGTAATTTTGCTTCTTTAAATTAAGGTTGTGTCTCGGGAACTTTCTTAGTTCTTTTGAGCATGAAGTTTGATATTTCACTTCATGTGGTTTTAATTTTGATCAGCACACCGACAGTTTGCAGTTGATACATTTTAGAAATGGGGAAAAATATGAAGCTTTACACTTTGTCAGAGCTGTGATCCTAATTTAGTTTGTTTTTTTCTTTTTCTTTTTGTATGAAACATATGAAAAGGCCGTGCAGGCTAAACCAGCAATTTAAACATATTTGGATTTAGTTTGCTTGCTTTGTATTGTCTTCTTGCTTAACGGTAGAATGATTTTTGGCTGTTTAAATTTCAGTCTGGAATGAGTGCTGGCTGTTTTTCCATTTTCTGGGCATAAAATGGGGGAGACCATGGAGACAGTGTCAGGAATGTAAACTGTGATCATAATAACCAGTGCCCAGGTATGAGATTATTAGCCTCAGTTTCTATTGCACAAAGGTTTAACTAGTATTAAATGTTTTTAGTGTTGGCTGGATGCTTCACCACCATTAAAGGCTGATGAAAAACAACCACCAGCAAGTAAAAGAACGAGCTTATGCGAGCATAAATTTCCATTGTTTTTACAGATTTAAAAGTCACATTGGTGGGTTTTGTTCAATGTTTTTAAGAGAGTGCAAAAGAGACAAGGTTTGATAAAATGGACATCCATGGAGCAAAAATGTACGTGCCTATCAATCCAGACATATGCTCTTGTCTCCAAAACTTTGATGTGGATTCAACTCCGTTCTTATCTGTTGCTCCATTGCTACTAATATGTGCAAAACCCCATCAAGCTAGCGTTTGTGTTATGTCTATGATTAGTGAATCTAACACTTTTAAATGCTTTCATTATACTGATAGGTCAGAACATCCAAATTTAAGAGGCTTGCATTAAGGCATCAAGTTTACAAGCCTACCATAGTTACAAGCACACCTACCGAGGATAAAGGCTTTCACCTTTTCAGGGACACTAGGCAAAAAACTTCACTTGTCTAAAGGAGGGTTTTTTTCTCATAGATTGAAAACTCTTTGGAGCAGAACTATAATATACCAGTGAGTATTGCTAAAAGACTCACGCATTTTAATTCTTTTCTGCAGTATTAAAATCTTAGGTGCCTGTGGAGAAAATTAGTTTAAAAAATTAATTCTCACACATACATATTAACTGAAATGACAGAATAAAGAACTGTATCTGAAGACAAAATTTACTTTTAAAAGATTTTAGCATCTAAAAGATGTGAAAGATAATCCACACTGCATTTGACATCTGATTCAATGGACTCCTAGCATTACTGCCTAAACATATAAAATTAATTTTTTTACTGTGTATTCATGAGTATTGTCTTTCATACCAAATTTTCCTTTCCAAATATTACTGAAAACAGAAATATTGTTGTCCAAAAGTATTGTTCAGTAAACAAGACTGTGGCATTTCTCACTTGAAAAGGGTGCTCTTACATTACTAGCAAAGAAAACTGGAATCATGCCTGTCTTTGCGTATCCAGGAAGAATATTTTCTTTCTGGTTTAGGCATTCAAAGTGGAAAAAAAAAACCCTATCAGGTCTTGAAGAAACAATAAAACTTGTTTTTCTCTTTAAATCTATAGGTGAATAAACGTGTGAAAGACCATTTACTAGTCAGAAAACTTTAAACCACACATGGACCACATTATACCTTTTTTTGCTTTATAAATCGGTTCTATATGCAGAATGTTTCAACACTTTTTATAAGCTATCTAAAACCTAATTTTATGTAGCAAATGTAAAAGCCATGTCTTATTATATAGGTACCACACTGAATTCCCATTTCCATTCAAAACCAGCCTGACTCAAATTATGAGGGTAAAATTCAAGTCCCTTAAATAAAAAATAAATGTAATTTTCCCTTTTCAAACAAAATGCACAACAGGTAATTGAAGAAATGCACATTCAGATGATAGTATTTAAATGTGAAGGTAGTGTATCTTTCAGGTTGTCAAAAAGAAGTAGCAAACGTAGTATAAGGGTCACACTAGTTAAAAATCCACACCTTCGTAGTTCAACCTTGCATTAAGAAAGTACAAATGCAATTCTTTGAATCAAGATTTATTGCTCATTTATTCAAATGATAGTAAGAATTAGAGATTTAAATCACTATAATTTGCATCTATCCATACTCGTCTAGGTTCTGCAAGAGTTGCCTAAAATATTATGATTGAAGCTTTGTAGACCTTTAACTCCATAAAGCCCACTGATATGAAATTAAAATTGAATAAGGCCAGAAAAAGCTACCAGACTGTGAATGATCAACCAATATCTTGAATTCTGCTTAGTAGGTGCCATTGGCAGAAAAACAAAGTAAAATCACAAACACACCAGGAATGGAGTAAAAATGGAACATTTGATTGTTTTCCTCGTTAGCTTACTAAAGATGAGACTAATTTTATAGTGTTTTAAAGCATCCATATGCATTCATTTGCACGGTGCTATATTCAGAAACTCAGTAAAGGACAGAAATTCTGGTGGGGTAGGCACTGTCAAACAGAACAAGAACCAAAGAGCCTGTAAGTTCCAGTATAATGTCTTTTTCACAAAAAGTCATCTTCAACTAAATCCATGATCAGAGTTAAATCCATTAAAGCCAGAAAATGCACATCTAGGCCTTTATTGTCTTACTGACTTGCTTAATTACTTAGTTCTGTTGAAATTATTCTGTTCTTTGTCTTGGAGGCTTAAACGTTCCATAAATAAACTGTGCATCCAGAAGTTTAAAACACACCTACCTCATTCATACAATCCACTAGACCTTCTGTCACTAAGAAAGGGCCTGTCACTGGGACTTTAACACATTTAAGTGTGGCTGACAGCATTCCTAGGAAAAAAGTGCAGTTCGTTGTCAAGTATTGACCAGGAACAGCAGACCCCTAATTTTTAATGGCTAGTTTGAGTGTTATAAGCAGCCTGAAATGATGTTGACAAAGAAGAAGAAAGACAAAGTAGTCACTTTCTATTAAAAGAACAAAATAATTAAGGGTTTAGGGGACAGTACCAACATCTTAACAGTTTTTCCAAAAATCAGCTGATAGCCACTGCTTGTTAGAGAACAGCTTTAATGTACTAGCTGCGAGACGAATGATTTAACAGTTATTCACTTTTAAGTTCCCACATGGAGCATCGCAAAGGGCTAGCTGACCTTACACACTATTCAAATAGCAATGCTGAGTCCCAGTGCAGAAGTGTTACCTAACAAGCTCAGAATTTATTTTCTTTTATTAACTTTAGACCTCAAACATAATATGACATTTTTTGTGGCTTAAAAGTATATAAGCATCTGTTAGCAGAAGCCCTTTATTTCACATAACAAGAGAATTCTGTTTATAATGTGTCACCAGCTGCTCAGTCAAAATGGGTTCTATTAGAACTAATTTAATTTTACATAAGTTGATCTATTTGCATTCTGAGTCTCCAGTTAAACGGCTAGGTACTATTTTGTAGACTGATCCCGCTTCAAGCTTCAGTGTATGGACAATGCTTAATCAGTGTGTACATCAGGAAATAAACATAATCAGCAAGTGCACTAATTAAGCCAGGAAAATTTTGCAACATGCATACACTGTATGGATTAACAAGGCAATTCATTAGAAATCTTAATTATGGAATATTATATTTTCCGTACATTTTATTTTATGATGCTTCAGATGAGTTTTCTCTAAATACAGAAGCCATCTACACTTCTCAAAGTAGACAGTGAGATCCTTTTAACTCGGGCACATCTGTGTAGCCTCTAGTCTGGAAGCCTCTATGGAAAACATGCTTTGTTATCTCCAGCCAGATAACCTGATATGCTCTCTTAAACAAGCGGTTGCTAATCAAATGTTAATATGCAGATGATTGAAAAATAAATACAAAATAAAACATATAGATAAAAATGTCATTTGGTGATTTGGAGCCTCTCCTCATCCTTAAAACCAGTTTTTATCGTGTTTATTTCTGAAAAGTCAACAAATAAACACCTAGGGCTTGAAACACAGCACTCGGGTTTTAATGAAAAAAGCGTCCATTGAACTCAGCATGCTTCAAGCTTTTAGTACAAACTGGCTGCAAAACTCCAGTCTGAAGTAGAGATGTCAATAAATTCCAAACGTGCGTGGCAGTAAATATACGGGCTCTTCTTCCCTGGCAAACAACCCCGCTTAGTTGACTCCCTGTCTAACAAAAGATGGCATCCTCCCTTACAGCTTCATGTAAACTTCTTGCTGAAGGGGTTCTGCATGTGCGATAAAGGAGGCTGGTCTCATTGGAAGTTCAGGGAAACAACTAAGCAGTTTGTATCGGCATAAGTGGACTTTGCACAAAGCACTTATCTGTCAGATATGGTATAACTGACTTCATCTGAAGTTGTTCTGTACCCATGGAGGAGGATTCAGAAGGTTAGCATAGCTTGCTTCTCTGTACCAAGAGGTAGGTTATTTCAGACCTGCACCTTAGTAAGCTCATTGTATTACTTCTAATCTCAAAACCTCTTATGGGTGGTGCACATATATTTTCAGCTCAATAGATGCAACCTGCGTAAACCATCAGCAGGTACCCTGTGGGGAAATATTCTAGCTGTCACAAGAATGGGTGAAATGATGTTATGAATCTTTGCTGTTACCATAGCCAAACTTCTTTCTTAAAAAATAGGTGTGGCTGAAGTCCAAAGTTAATTTAGTTTGGGTCCAATGGAAAGGATGAAGTCTGGGTAGTAGCAAATGGGTACACTTAAATGTTTTCCTTTTACCACAGTACAGGACAAATTCTGTTCTTGTTCATACCGTGTTTTGTATGTAAAATATTAGTTTTGAACTGCCAGGTTTGCCTGTCCCTTGATATCTGTCATATTAAGTGAAGTCAGTCAGTTAAAACTAGAACACTACTTTACTTTAAGATGAGTAAAGTCTACGGGCTTTAACCGTAAACTTAAAAAATACTGTGAAATAAGAGTTACACTCTGGTCTGTTGCTAGCAGAAATGCCAAGCAGTGCCCATATTAGGATGGTCCCTTGGCATCTGCATGAGTCATAAACGTGTCTTTTGGCCACTGCTTCATTTATTGCTCATTATGTTTGTTGTGGACTGGTAAAGGCAGATATAAATAGAAAAATGCTTACGTAATATGACGGACAGATTTTGTTTAAACATTTTCAATAGCCTAGCCAAAACCTGACAAAGTAGCTATTATTGGCATCTGAAAATTCCCATCCCATAAAGGATTATTCATGTATATTTAGGCCACGATTACCATTTTATTTGTGGCAACAGGCATGACAAAAAAAAAAAAAAAAAANAGAGAAAACCAGGGGCTAATATATTCAGTGAAAGCACTTAGTAGATATATGAAATATTCATGTAGGGGACACAGGGCTTAACAGCACAATAAAAATGCATTCCCAAAACAGAGGCCAGATCACTTAAATGAGATGGAAAAGGATATGTGACAGCACCAAACCCTTGTCCAGAGTTCTGGCCTAAAGGCAATGAAATAAGTGAATTGACGATCTGGGTAAAGCTTTTGTTGTTGAGAGTAATAATTCACATAGTCTTTGTATGAACATGACAAGAGAAAATTACTTTTGCATCCAGTTCTTCCTTCTGTCCTAAATCGGCCTATGATACAGCTCAAGTTTCTTAAAAGGACATTGGTCATCATCATAGTCTAACAGTATGGAATAGAAAAGATTAAAGTTCTGAAACTTCCCTAATCTTTCAGTAATACTTTTCACATCACAGATTTTACTTATTGCTTTCTTGAGACCACCAAATTATGATGTTGTCTGGCTTTTAACTTGAGTTAAAGAATAAACTAAGATGACTTTTTATAAAGTTCACTTGAAGTATAAATTAATTTGCATTAGTTTATCAGTTACAAAGTATATTTGCCTTTGAGCAATGACTTTGTCACATCATCAAGTCATGGAAAATTCAATCTGTCATAGGCTGAAGGGCCAAACTGTAATAACTTCATTACAGCATCACAAAGGGAGATATAGGAAATTATATTGACGGTAAATTATTTTTCTCAATTCTCAACAGTTAGAGGTCTTTTCTAATAATATCAATTTAGAAGAATACAATCCTATGTCATAGCTGTTTTCACAAAGCATAGAGGTCATACTGGGCAAGCGTGGACAAAACTGTTTTTCCGTTTGACTGTATGCTATAAAGTATGAGTTTATCACAGACTTGTTTCAGGGACTCCTTTTCTACCGATATTATCTTAGGTCTGAGTTACCAGCAACGGTGATAAACAACAGTTCCTTGCATCTTAACTATATAAATTGCCAGATTCTCAAATTTTGCAAAGCTCTTAAGAAATAATTGTTACATAAGCCTTCATAGGGCCCAAAGACTTTGTTCAGAACTGTGGTATTGCTAACTGGGTTTATATACAACCAGACATATATATAACTGCTGTACAATAGATATTATCCCGAACTACACAGCTGGAGTTGTAGTTGTAGTTGTACTGTCCTTGTAAAATGATACAGCCAGGTAGAAATAGCTATCAATGCAGTTGTAATGGAAAGATTGTGGAACTGGTTTAACACTGTGCCTGAACTTAACTCGGCTAGTTAATCAGTGAATTTTTCAAACCCACCAGGTTAACTGTCTCACTCACTAAAACGTCCTGTAACCACCTGTATTTGCACATATAAATAAATATTTTGGGCATGCAAGATACAGGATTTCCAGATGCCAAGTGCCGACATTTGAAAATGTGGCCCTAAGTGTCATATACTACCCTTGATTGATGCACACAGATCAAAATGACTTCAGAGAGAGTTCTACACACAGATTGAGGGTAAGATATGGCTGTAATAAAATGAACATTAATCTATGAACAGTGTTGTTCTCCACCATAGGGCAATGATAGATTCACCATAAACCTTTTCCATCTGTCAAGTGCACTGCAGCGTTCTTGTGCCTATACTAATATTCTTTTGTATTTATAGCAGTGGTTTTTTAACACCATGTCAGTCTGAAAACAAAATATACCAAATAAAAACAGCGGTGGAAAAATCCAGGAAACTGTCTTGAAAAAAAATAGGACTGTTACTTGCAAATAATCCGCCTTTAGGCTGAACAATAAATTCCAACTAATAGCATTAACATCACTAACATACAAATATTGGGATTCTATTTACTGAAATGGTTGTCTACAGTTCTTCATATTGGAGGAAAAAAAGCACATGCTATACCCCGGCAGAATGACGGCTCAGAGGAAATGGTCAACCTCCATACTAACAGTGGAGAAGGGAGGACTGCAGTACTTCTCCTCCAGCCCGTTAGGTTGGTTCCTTGGTCTGAGTTTATCTTAGTGTCAAATTGAAGATGAAACATGGTGTGAATGTACAAAGGATTTTACTTTGACAGAAAACATCTCAAAGCAGGTTCATGGCATAGGTAAATGCATTGAAGAAAATAATGAAAAACAATACTTTAATACTCATGGCTTCATTTGCTGGTTATAACTGAATTTAACTTAATAATATTATTTGATGATTTAAAGAGCTGGTTGAATAATGAAAATAATTACTCATGAGTATTTTAGTATCAATTGATGGAAAAATGTGAATAGGTCACATAATTAAACATTATTTGACTATCTATACAACTAATTGAATAATGGAAACATTTATTCACCAATAATACATTCATCTATCTATAGAAGAAAAGAAACAAACAATTTGTAAATCAGACCTACATTAAAAGGATCTGATGAATATCTGTAATATTGTCCAAAATTTTTGTTATTGTTACAAAGAATATGAAAGCTTACTGAAATAATACTGTCATTTACAATGACAGAACCTCAAAAGGGAAATAATTTGGCTAGAATACATTAGTATCATTAATCCACTGTATATTTAACTTGATGAATGGGATGACATTTCAAAGCACAGAAGGAAGAATAATCTCATATTTTAGGTAGAGGACCAATAACTAGATGACCTGGTTTCTACTTGTAGTCCTGTCATCAATTATTTTCACAGGGTTTTCACCTCCCTACCTGGAAATTACTTGTTTCTGAGCTAATTACTTTCACCTTAGGAAAAGCTATGAGCTTTATTCACAGTCCAGTGAATAACTGAGTACCCTTAACTACCTTTGAGTTAGGGCAACTGTAGTAACACAGGTATAATTAACTGAGGCTCGGAAGAATAGAACGCTTGAAAGAAACAATATTCTTACAAGGTATCTCACTTCATCTCCTCAAGGGTCCATGTGAGGGGAGCTTTCACCAGTGAGTGAAATCAATGATTAAGTGTGAATAACTTCAGCGATTGCTGATGTTACTTGACACTTTACAAAAATAATCAGCCTGAAACACATGAAACCAAAATGGTTGGAAGCACAAACATAAAGCTGTGAAAACCATCTTCAGCTGGTGTTTTATGCAGTCTTTGGGTTCACTTAGCCAGTGCAGGAACTGAGGTGATGAAGCCCCAGGGAATAAATCCCTTCCTTCAGGAATCTCAGTTTATGGAAAACTCCAAGTTCCCAATGTCCTTACCTATGAGCAAACGCCAGTCTTTGGAAGGTGCAACATGCTTTCATTACGAACATTATCTGGAGGAGCTTGGAAAGTGGTGAACAATTTCACTCTGGATGGGAAGCATTCAGTTATTCTCTGTGCTTCATCTCTAATTATTGTTAGCCAGCTTGTGAACAAGAAAGGCTTTCCAGGGCACAGTATTGGGTGAATTTTATAAGGGATTCCTGCCTGATTCTCTTCAGCAACCTCAGTTCTATTGCCCGTGTTCTCTGCTCCTGAGCAGAAAGCAGACTTAAAAGGTGCAAAGCATTTGCTGTTACTCAGCAGAAACAGGATACTGGAACCACAGCAGGAAACCAGCATTAAGAAAAGGGCAACATTGTTGTAAAATAATAAAAATAAAATAAATTGTTACTCAGGCCTTGAGAAAGAGTGCAATTTTATTCTCGTAAGGTCAGGTGGCTGTTTATTTTAATCTGAAGAGGTCACTAAAACTACGTAAACAAGTTTAAGATTGGAAGTATAGCTCTTTTCCAAACTAAAGCAAAGGGTAACACAACCAAAACCTCAAATGCTAATTTCTGATCATTCAGAATTCAGTTGCAACTGTGTTATTTTGTATTAAGGCACAATACCAAATGTCAACAAGAAAAATCAGCTTGAAGTTAATGTTTTAACCTTTTTTGTTCTGACAGAAATGGAATTTCCCCCCGCACCTTTCCCTTTCAAATAGAATTCATGCAAAACTGGCCACTTTAGTGAAGCATTTTGACTTTGACAGAACTGCACATTCTCTGAGCAGTGATACTGGTCAGCCCTTAGCTATAAAGCTGCATATAAATGAATGACTTGAACTATCTCGCAAAGCCAAAACCTGAATTTTAATCTAGCCCTGTACTTTTTTCTGTACCTTCCTCTTCAGAGTACAGTATAATAAAGTACAGGTGATGAATATTTATTCAACCCTGATTATACTTGAGCTGCATTAGTGTACTTTAGATTAAAGCTCTGTTGTTTCTACTGCTGATTCTCATGCATGGTAATTTTTTACATTTTAGATCTTTTGATTTACACATAAAACTATACTTACTATAATGTCTGCCTTATTAACCCTCTTTTCTGTTCTGCATTCTATTCATGGTAGTATTGTATTCATGCAGTGGGTTATTATATTTACAAACTTGACTTATTTACTGTAAATGTAGAAATTACTATTATTAACTATGCATTCAGTACAAAACTTCATTATTCAGACTGAAAGTAGGCTCTTATTCTGCTTAAAATGTTCCACTACCAAGAACCTGGACACATTTATTTTTATTTTTGAATTGTTAGAGAGATTAAGTTCTTGCTATTGTGCAGTAAAAAGTGGTGGTGTCTCCACAAACTATGCACGATCCTACTAGATACTAGCAACTGGACCTGACCACGCAGCACCATTAGATGCCAAGAATGCAGCTTACTGAAGCCATAAATTTAGAAATGCATCTGGGAAGGCCACGCAGATGTCATCCATACCCTCCAAAACATTGTTTCCTTAACCAGTCCTCTCAGAGTCCATTTGACTTATGGACTTCGTTGATAAGACATTGGTGAGTGGGGAAATTACAGATTAGATACAGGCTGGTATGACTGGGTTGGAGGTGTGAATTACACAGCTACATAGCTGCTGGACCAGGTAATGAGCTGGTGCTGCAGGGAACGACAAGAATAAAGTCATCTAAGTCCCACTTAGTCGTGGGACTTAGTCGTGTGCTTATGATTGTCTCTTTACCGTATGAACATCACAAGCCCTTGCTGTTTTTTTCCCAGCATTTTTTTTTTTTTTTTTTTTTTTTNTTTTTTTTGTGGCATGCTAGAGAGAGGAACAAGTAGGAACAAGCTAGACATCGTCACCTACTAATCTGAAGCTAACTTTAGCATTCACGCATCTAAGCCCTGCAGAAAAGGGAAGACTTATCTACATCTACCAGTTCAGCGCTGAGAGAAACCTTTCTTGCTAGTCCCAAACAACAACTGATGCAATGGTAAAAAAGTAAGCACAAAGCTCACTATAAACCGGATAAGAACAGAGTAGAGCAAAAATATTGCCTCCACCCAAGTACGCCATAGATAAGCTATTTTCCGTCCTTTTCATATAAGTTACAAGGTAGGTGGTAGCATTTTGCTCTACCACCATAACGAAACCTTGGGGGAAAAAAAAAAAAAATCCAACAGAAGAAACAATGGAGAAAAAAAAAAACACACTAAAGAAGTTATTTCTCCTACTGGCTTTATACATGCTCTTTCTTCTTTCTTTTCTCTCCATTTCTCTTCCTTCCTCCTCACACAGAGAGGTTACAGGGACTATTAAAATATAAGGACCATAAAAACAGAATTGGACATATACAGATAAAAGTTTAGGTAAGCAACCTGCAGCTAGGCAATAAATATCATGTCAGAATCTGATAATCCTGCAAGATCTTACTTTCAGTGCGTGCAATAAAGTGCTTTCAAGGTACAAGCACATCTCAATCTGTTGAAAACCACATACGTTTTTGCTAGACTGACATTGCAAATACAGAACATTTTCTTATGTTTGTGCATCTGTCAGCATCAGTTCCTTCAACCAAAATTATCCTGGTGCACTACAGGACCAATGAGAGAAAGTTACAATGTTAAAAATTACAGTCTCTGGAAATGGAACCATCTAAGAAGTGAAATGGTGTATGAAATAAGGAAAAAGAAAAGGACTGAAGCAGGAAGTTAGATAGGTCATTATTCATTATTTAGAATTCTATATTAATAACACCTATTTGTCTTCTTCCAAAAGCATATTATAATGCCAGTAAGTCTGTGTACACACACAGAAACACATACAAATTTCCTCATCTAAGGAACAAAGAGATAGTCAAAGCAAAAGAAAGAACAACATTGTGGCAAAGATAGTGATGCAGCACAGTGAAGGCAGACAGCAACAATAATGCAGCCACCTAAGTAAAACTTAGGTAGAAACTATGCAGGCTGTTGTGACCAAAGTATTTGTATAAAGCAATTGTTTTCTCAGTTACTTTTCTTAACAAGATGGACTAGGGACAAAGTGAGCAAGTACCCCCATATGAAGGGACTTATTTCTGAAGTGTGGGTTTCAGCGTTCCCTCAAGAGGGATGTCACCTCACTGCAGCTGAGCCACTTAAGAGCACGAGTCCATTTGGACATTCAGCTTGTCTTAGAACAACAAAAATGACAGAGACACAAATGGTAGCTTATAAAGAACCTGGAAGACCTTGAACATCCTCAGAGGCCAACACAAGTGGTCAATTATCATCCCCCAAGAGACAATTTCCTTCATGAGAAAAAATGCAGAGTAACCAGCTTGATGATGTTGTAACTTAGCTACAAAGAACTTCAGAAACTCATCACAACTGAAATATTAATGAGGCAGTGGATCCTAGAGAACTCAAATAGTATGCACTACCAGAAATTAAATTGTTAAATATTTTGGCTAACCGCCATTTCCGTGATCATTACTCTGAAATATTTGGCTAGTAAATTCAGTATCTTTAATTTTAATCAGATTTGAGTGTTTGCAAATGATGCAGCTGTTGCTATAAAGATAATTAAATAACCAAGTAGCCAACAACTTTAATTTTGGGGTGGGTTTTTTTTGTGAGATTTGAAGGTTAGAGTTATTTGCAAACTCCTCAGACCCCACTGCTCTCAGTACTGAAAAGGAACCATTTCAATGCATGATCTATGTGCAATATATTTGCTGTCTTAGTCCAGTTCCAAACAAAGTATGACAGACCCCACAAATCTCACCAACATAACAGGCATCTTTGTTTTCAATCTCAGCAGAAAGCCAAAAGAAGCCACAGAGATGTGATTATTCACCTCTCCTCCTTACAATTGGTCCCACTATGTGAAAAGCAAGCTGATGGCATGGATCAGGAAGAAGGAATTCACAGTTCTCACTATCTGTACTGACTTGTTATGCTTGTTTGTTAGTAGTGGGCAACACATCTGACTTTCAGGCTACCATCATTCCTCTACACCAAGTTGTGGAATTACAAAAAGGATTACTTTTCTTATTTTGATTATGATGAATGTACTGAGTCACATACTGCTCTCACTGCAAATCAATATACATTCAAAGGAAATCAGCTGACTCCAACAGAGTTACCCCAGATCTGCCTTGGCATAGTAGTTGAGGTCCCTGGCTCTACAGGCTACTGCTGATCTTTCGTTTGAGAGGCAAATTTATGCTTAGTCTTTAATATCAAAAGCAGCAAAATGTTTATCAGAAAATAATGCAAAGTCCAACTCTCTCCTCAACTTTGTAGCATGTTGCTTTCAATATACTTAAATATAATAGCTTGAAATGAGAGTCTCATAATGGACTGTAACTTACAGGTACTACCCTGAGGGATATTTTATCAGGGAGAACTCCAGGAAGCATTAAATGCTATGAAAATAACGGTTGCTTATGCAATTATAGATAAAGTTTCTACTCGCCAAGTACAGTTGCCTTGTCTGCAGACGCATGACTTTGGTAGGTATTCATGATCAGCCCACGGTACGGTAGCCCAGAAAAGGTCGAGTTCTTAAAAATTCTTTGGTGTCACTGTAAAACAGCACAAGGCACAGCATGAAATATTCCAGGAAGTGTAGATATAACCTGACTCAGTCACAATGATATTTTGATTCAAGCAAAACAGGAGGTTTTTATGCCAGACTCACCTTCAAAATCATACAGAATCTCTCACTGACTGTCTTGGTTTGAGGTAAAATAGGACCAAATGGGCCTAAACCATGACACTGATGTTGACATGAAAGTCAAAAACATGTCCTAGGTGTCACCAGGGTAGCCACATTTTTTTTTTGTTGCATTTGTATGCTAATCACACAAGAAGCAAAAATAGGCTTAGATTGGAAATCAAAGATTGGTTGTATACAGGTAATAGAGTGCTTGAATGCTTTATTTAAAGATAGAAGGCTCTTGAACCAGGCTTTATTATTGAACTAAGACTATCTATCCTTTTTGACACTTTTTAAATTAAGTTCTTCCTCTAATTTATGTTTTTGTCAGCTTTCCTCCCTTACCTGGCTTTAAACTGATTTTTTTTCTCTCAAAGTAATAAACTACTTCTGAGGGGAGAGAAAAAAATTTTAATGACCCTAGGAATTCAGATTAACAAAATGGATCATTTGTATACAGCTGCAGAATTATGAAACCTTTTGAAGTAGAGAGAGTCTATAGCATTTTACCAGCAATACACTGCTTCTACACATTGCCACAAAATTCTTTTTAGTGCTCCCTACATTCTCAATTCTTGGCATGCTTAAGCAAGGCCACATCCCTTTGGTGCAAAATTAGGAGGTCAAAGTTAAACCAAAGGGATAATGTTGAGGTCAAAACCATCAATGTACTCTTTTTTTTAATGCTGTGATGGATAAACCCGACCAACCCTTGTACTGAAGCAGCAAACAAAAGGCTGGGTGAGCCTGGATTTGCACTACCAGTCATGTTTGACTCTTTACTGGCTGCTCAATCTGCCTCCTTATTATTGCTAATCCAACCTGCTTCCCAGCACAGTCTGCATCGCGTCTGACTACAGCAGAGATATAGGGAGCTGGTTCAGACAAACAGAGCAGGGTAGCAGCTGCAGCCTGATGAGTGGTGGCAGCCAGATAATCTACTGTGATGTCTTGTTGGAGAAAATTTGGGACAATGTAATTTCCCCAGTTTGACATGAAACCCTTGTCAGAGTAACATGAGGCTATACATAGCACACCCAGCCTTCGGATGCTGAAAGCAATATTTGTTTCTCTATTACAAGAATTAAGATTGTACATGCTTGCTCATAAGGTAGCTTCAAATTTTTAATAGTTTATGCGGTAAAGATATGAATACAGATTGAAAAGATGAACTATCTATTCAAGAGGAAAATGATAGCAGGACGCACTTCCTCCCTGTCTCCAATGTGATCTTAATTCTTTCTATCACTGGGTCACGCTGCAGGCATTTTTTGAGACTCCTTTAAAAGTAAATAAAGGAAAAATGATTTTTAAAAAAGGAGTTACTGATGTGAAAAGTGATCTTGTTTTCCTCCATTAAATAGAGTCGTGTTCACAAAATTGTGCAAACATCCACTTCTCATACTCACTCACGTTTCAAAATGGCATCTTATTTTGGCACAACTTGCATGGTTCCTGATTTAACATGAGAAAGAGAATTACAGGTTTTAAGAGCTCTGAATTCTTACAGAACAAGGCTTCATTAAGGCAGTTTCACTCAGAGAAACACCCAATTATGGCTTTAATGGAAATACTATTCCCAACCTCTGTGGACATTCTCTTTCCACATGAGAATATATTTTCAATATAGAAAATAATTATACTCAATTAAAATTAAAACAGCCAAGAGGCAGGATCTTAACTTGCCTTCAGAACATCAGTGTGTCCTTTTAACTTTAAATAAAGTTTCTATGACTGGCTGAAATTCACATTCCCTCCCTAGATTTTTCAGCAGAAGTTCATTCAAGCACATTTTTTCAGATTTATTTTGTATTGATAGTGATACGATGTTTTTGTACATAAAAATGTACCTTGGCCTTTGGAATTTGGTTAAGCGTAAAACAATACTTCAAGTGAAGAATATGAATGTCCTGTATGATTCACTATCACAAATTACTTTTAGATCCCAGATTATTTCTAAAAGTTTGTCTGTGAGTACACATCCTAAGATACAATTCCAGTACAGGTATTTTTTTCATAGAATCATAGAATAATTTGGGTTGGAAGGGATCTTTAAAAGTCATCTAGGCCAACGCCCCCTGCAATGAGCAGGGACATCTTCAACTAGATCAGGTTGCTCAGAGCCCCGTCCAACCCGACCTTGAATGTTTCCAGAGATGGGGCATCTACCACCTCTCCGGGCAACCTGTTCCACTGTTTCACTATTGTAAAAAACATCCTTCCTTATATCTAGCCTAAATCTTCCTTTTTTTAGTATAAAACCATTACCCCTTGTCCTGTCACAACAATCCTTGTGAAAAAGTTTGTCCCATCTTTCCTGTGGGCCCCCTTTAAGTACTGAAAGGTCTCCCTTGACCTGCTGGCCACGCTTCTTTTGAAGCAGACCAGGACTTGGTTGGCTTTCTGGGCTGCAAGCGCACATTGTCAGCTCATGTCCAGCTTTTCATCCAGTACCCCCAAGTCCTTCTCGGCAGGGCTGTTCTCAATTCATTCATCCCCCAGCCTGTATTGATACCAAGGGTTACCCTGACCCAGGTGCATGACCCTGCACTTAGCCTTGTTGAACCTCATGAGGTTCACACCAGCCCACTTCTCAAGACTGTCTAGGTCCTTCTGGATGGCATCCCATCCCTTAGGCCTGTCAAGCGCACCACTCAGCTTGTTGTCATCCGCAAACTTGCTGAAGGTGTACTTGATCCACTGTCTATGTCATTGATGAAGATACTGAACAATACTGGTTCCAATACAGACCCCTGATGGACACCACTTGTCACCAATCTTGCATCTGGGTGTGACCATCCAACCAATTCCTCATCCACTGAACAGTCCACCCATCAAATCCATATCTCTCCAATTTAGAGTGAAGGATATTGTGGGGGACTGTGTCAAAGGCCTTAGAGAAGTCCAGATAGATGGCATCTCTCTTCCCTTGTCCACTGATGTAGCCACTCCATCACAGAAGGCCACTAGGTTGGTCAGGCAGGACTTGCCCTTGGTGAAGCCATGCTGGCTGTCTCAAATCACCTCCCTGTCCTCTGTGTGCCTTAGCATAGCTTCTAGGAGGATCTGTTCTGTGATCTTGCCAGGCACAGAGGTGAGGCTGACAGCTTGATAGGTCTCAGGGTTCTCCTTTCTACCCTTTTTAGAAATGGGTGCACTGTTTCCCTTTTTCCAGTCACCGGGGCCTTCACCTGACTGGCATGACTTTTCAAATATCAGGGAGAGTGTCTTGGCAGCTACTTCAGCCAATTGTCTCAGGACTGTGGCATGCATCTTGTCAGGTTCCATAGACTTCAGTATGTTCCGGTTCTTCAGGTGGTCACAAAGCTGATCTTCTCTTACAGTGGGAGGAACTTTGCTCCCCCAGTCC
>RSEF01000002.1:121286941-121308349 GCA_003993805.1 Himantopus leucocephalus | reverse complement strand
CAGCCTTCTCCTCATCCATTGTTACCAGTTTACCAGTCTTGCTCATCAGGGAAGGTATGCTTTCTTTGACCTTCCTTTTCTGGCTGACATACTGGTAGAATCCCTTCTCATTATTCTTTGTGTCCTTTGCCAAATTCAGCTCCAGCTGCACCTTGGCCTTCCTGATCCCATCCCTACTCAACCAGACAGCATCCCTATACTCTTCCCAGGATCCCTGCTTCCACTGCCTGTGCATTTCCTTCTCACTCTTTAGTTTGACCAGCAGGTCTCAACTTAGCCATGACAGTCTCTTGCTTTCCTTTCCTGATTTCTTACACCTGGGGATTGAGAGTTCCTGCGCTCTATGGAAAGTGTCCTTAAAATCTGCCAGCTCTGCTCTGCTCCCTTGTCCCTGAGGGCTCTTTCCCAGGGGGTCCTATTACTAACGCCCTGAAGAGCTGGAAGTTTGCTTTCCTAAAATTCAGGGTCCTGATTTTACCCTTCACCTGACCCATATCCCTCAGGACAGCAAACTCCATCAGTGCAGTACTTTCTAATATTGGAACAATACTGTCTGACTCTGGTATGGCATAAAAGTAACCTGTCCCGTGTGTCCAAGTTTTCCTTCTGTAGAAACTGGACTATGAGGATGGATGGTACAGCTGAAGCCTACTGTGATTTCACTCTGGACCTGGCAGTTCACAAGCACTACTGGGCCTGATGATATGGAATTGTCCTAAATTCACCACTGTCATTTCTCTGTCTGTAGCCACATAAAAATAGAGGCCTAAGTAATCAGAGAATGACCCTTAAATGCCAGACATAAAAATAAAGATTAAATAACCTGTGTAAATAGCTTAATTTTGAAAAAATGCAGAAAGCATGCAATGCCCGTTACAACTAATGAAAAGTCAATGAATGAAAATTAAATGTAGTTTAGGTACTTTGATCTAAAACTTAAGTAATTAATGTTAGCTTCTGAAAGTTGTGTAAGCTAAAAAAAAAATACGATCAAGTTCTCTATTTATCTGTAGAACAAGTAAACATTGATTGCAGAAGCAGCGTAAGCCCTTCCAGCCCACATGCTTCAGATATGTTTTACCAACCTATTACTCAGGTCTTCCCTGGTTTGGATTTGATGGCTGATACTTCTCAATACATGGATGCTGTCATTTTGGGGGAAACTGGGACAAGGAAGTAAATTAATATTGAGTGTAGCTGTATTTGCAGTGGTGAACAAAGAGTAGAAACGATTGTACATTTATGGTGGTCATTACAGTGAATAGAGAAGAGATAAAATGAGCAAATGCAAGTTTGTTACTATATAGTTACTAGTAACATAGTTCCTTTTTTTTGTTGTTGTTGTACACCACCCTTTATCTCATTTTTCTAAACTGAATTAATTAAATTTTAACTAAGTTTGTCGCTAGATTCTCCCTAAAATGTTCAAGTATGGAGTCGAGCCAAGGGGGAGCTCTGGCTTAAAATCAGATTTCTGCTGCAGAAATAGTTACCTTTGATAAGAAAAGATTGGAACCCAGTATGACTTCATCAGTTGTAATAGAAATTTAGATAACTAAGTATTTACAAAGAAAAGACCATGAAACATATTTATGCATTATAGATGCCGCTCTCAATCTCCCCATGAGTGCTGACTTCTGAATGAAATCAAAGAGTCTGGTGCTACTGAAGCAACTGAATTAATACTTCTGGGGCTGAACAGATCTGTCAGGAAGAGAGACAATGCCATAGAGTGTCATTGTCTTTTCCACTTCATTATTGATTCTCTGTCAGCATACAGTGCCCCTGCCTCACTGCATGGTGCGCACCAGTGTCATGTGCCATGTTTAACACCTGGGCTCACGATAACTGAAGAAATGCAGCTCGACAGTCCTTGTCACTGTGTTAGAGGTACCATAAATATCATTTGTTCTTTCCTTACAAAAAAAAAAAAGGGGGAAGGGAATAAAATAATATCTTGGTGGGTCCTTTTGAGCCTTTATGGTAGTTAACTACAGATATGATCAATTTGCTTAATTAGCATTGACCTCTAGCATGGCTGATGGTAAATTCTACTATGACTAGCATGCTATGCTACATGCTATATTATGTTATACTGCACCTATACTATCTCCTGTGCGGACAAAGAAACTCCCAGTTGAATTTTTGAGGCAGATTATGTGTCACACTCACATACACAAACACAGAGGGCAAAGCTATTATTACTCAGCAGAAAATATGATCTTTTACTGTAGAAAAATTTGCATTGTGTCATGCATACACAATGCCCAGTGAGGCTAAGAGAAATTACACATCTGATCGCAAACAAAAAAGTGCATGACCTGTGCCCTAGCATTACAACTGCAAGGTAGCCTTGCTGTGTGACTTGGGATGTTAGTCACTCGGCATGCATGTGCTTTTGGAATAGGTAATAGCATATTTTCAGAATAACCGGACATACGGTTAGTCTACGATACCAGGGGAGATGTTTTAAAAGTGTTAAAAATCTGTCCAAGCTAGACGGGCAATATCCATGATACATCACTAAATACTATATACCCTCAGATAATCACTAGTTAGGCTCGTTCATAACTGTGTTGCTGGGTAAAGTGCATTTTGCTCAGATCATGTGCAAGTCATCGCAGAGGACATCCTCTGTCGGCACATGAAGGAGCTGTGCTTATGTCATTGAGTTCTTGATTTGTATTCTATTCAATATGTTTTCTCGGTTCCCCAGTTATGCTTCATGTTCATGATATTGTGATGCCTGGAATATAGAAAAGCTAGGGTCTCATTTTTCTTTCGTATAGTGTAATGGGAGTGGTGATGGCAAGTAATTATGCTTCTGGTTTGCTGTATAGATATCATTAGTATTAGTAACAGAGATACAATGTGTAAAGCTGCTGAGGTATTTAATGCCATCTCTGTTAGTGACAGCAAAGCAGCAGTACAGTTGCATTCAGTTTGTTCACACACCCAATTATTACAGTGTAGTGTGTGTCACAATATGTTAGAGTAGTTCAGGATTTTCATTAAGGTTTCTCTTTTCAGCATGTTACAAGGTGATCTTAATCATTTGCTTTGGTCTCAAAGCAGATACATGAAATCTCAATTCAAATGTGAATTTCAGTTGCATGTGTGTTTGCCAGAATAATAAGTGAAAAAAAAATGGTAGATACCACTTGCTTTACTGCACGAACTAATAGGTATCTTTAAGAACTTTTCTCCAGTGGATCTTTCCATGTGATCACCTGGGGCAAATTTGGATGCGAGCAACAATACCAGGAGGGAAGTACAACTCAAAGGAGAAAAAAGTCTGGCAACTTGAAAAAGCCTGTTGCCATATACTTCTGATCAACTCTGCCATATGGAGAAGAACGAAGTCACAGACCTATGCACTCACAGGTAAACGCCTCTGGGTGGAACAAGGTGTGAGGCCAGTGGGAAAACATATGGTGCAGAGTACACTATTTGCTCTTCCTCCTGTGTTCAGGACACAGTCTGGCATCTGCAACGTGAATCAGAACATTAGAAGAGCTTTGGATGTTAGAAACCTGCCCTTTCGCTACATGGCTAGGCAAAATCTGACACAATGAGACTGGAAAGGTTTGAAGGAAACTCCTTGCAGAGTCCACATTCGCATTTTTTGTCACCACTTAGAAACACAGCTTGTGGAGTTTTTATATTTTAATTTGTATGTTTCACAGATTTTTAATCAGGATGCATGAATAAGGGAAATATTCACTAATAAAAGTGGTGGAGTGTGTACTTTGATTAACTCCACCTTATTTTCTTTTAAAGTATGAACTACAGTGTTTGCTTCACTCAATTATAAAAAAAGGCAAAACACATAATTATTAAAGACAAATGTATTTGCAAAAAACCTGAAAGATTAGTGAAATCACCTAAGTGGCTTCAAAGTCAATAATTTTGGACAAATACTTCCTTTAATCTGAGAACATGGTTTTAACTAAAGTTAATGGATTAGTTTTATGTTACCCAGTCTTTTTAATATCATTTCATCAAAGTTATCATCTATTTTTGAACCAGATATCAGTCATTCTGCTGGTTCAGAGGGGAAAAAAGATGTGGTCACACATACATGTCTTGGTCATCCACTTGTAGGTAACTTCTTCTTTAGAGAAGCACAAACTATCTTCAGTGAACCATCTTTTATTCACCAAAAGTGTAAGATCACCTGCTGCTTGGTGTTAGATCAGTTTCAAAACATTTGTTGTAAAACGTGGTACAATGATTTTTAAAAAAACAGGAACTGCTTTAGAAGTGATTTTCGAAGTGTATATTTGGCAATAGCTGGGAGATATGAAACAGCTCTTTAATGAACACACTGGGAAGAATCTTACCCTTTACCACCATCCACTGAATCATGTTCAGTAACTGATTCAATGTTCAGAACCCCAGTTGGCATCAGAGGGATTTGATCAAAAAAACACTCTTATGATCACATAAGTTTAAAGATCACGTCTATGAGTTAGGTAATGAAGGCTTGTTACTCACATACATTGTTAAATCAGTTACTATGTCTCTTTTTGTATCTATGAAGAGACTAAAAATGGAGAGTTATCATGATGTTTCATTTACAACAAGTGCATAAACGTTTGTTTGACATATTAAAAGAGATTAGATAATGCATGAATCTGCAGGATTACAATTACTGAAGAGTCTCTCAAAAAGTTTTTTTTTAATTTAAAAAACAAGAAAAATACTAACCTGTGCATTAAAATTCAAAAGTGTACCAGAAATGAACTCATAGTAAAATATGTGTTAGAAATCTTTGGAGGTTTTTCATTCTAAGGGATTTAAGAAGGAATTATTTGACAGGACTAAATACAAGTGTTTGCAGTACCATTTGTTCTAAAAAGTTGAAAATAGTCCTATATATGTGTGACTGACTGTACGAGATTACAGTATTGATTCAGCTATATATGACACCCTGCTTTAGCTATGACCTATGGCTACCACACCTAAAAGGGCTTAAAGATTTCTATAATTTTGTTAGCAAAGCGTAAAATAATTAATCAAAGAAAATCTTTTGGAATCCTTTTAAAGTACCTAACTAGGCCTTAGACACGATTAACTCTAAGACACTATATTAACTTCCACAGCAGAAAGTCTTATTAAATCTCTATGAACTTCTATAGCTCAGTCTTCTCCTAGAACACTTTCATAGAACATATGTCATACGAGGGTTTCAAACCTGATTTTATAGGAATCTTAGTCCTGGTCCCAGCAAAATATTTCATTACACTCCCGTTTACATAAATGCTAATCCTGCATGGTAAGTAGTATAAAAATTCAAGTGCAAAGAAGAGCTGTATACAGAATAGAACAAGTTGGCATTTGTAGCCTTGAGACAGTTGAAGGTAATACTTAAAATAAGAAATGAAGGCTGAGGTAAAATAGATGCTATCATTTTCATCACCTTTGATTAAAATCTGCCAAGAACTATTTAGCATTAAAACAAATACAAAAAGCTGGAGCCTGAATTAAGATTTTGTTGGTATTCACATGAAAATGCAACAAAAAATGGTGTGAAAGATATTACACAAAATCCCTATTGAATCAGTAAAACGTAACATAAAAAGAGACTTCAGCATGTGCTTGCATAAAAGTCCAACAGCCAAAGCAAGTATTTTGCCCCGTGTTAAAAAGGGGGGAAAAAATGGTTGACTGGAGGTAGAATATGTGCATTATCTTTGTTTAACAGGTTAGAATATTCTCCTGGCTGGAAGCTCTCTGGCATATGTGAGGGTGAATCAGGACATGTAATTCTCAGCAGTTTCACAACTTGGTGGCACGCTGCCAGAAGAGCCAGCAGGTCATTGATTGTTATTGGGGAATCCCCTGACAGTTCCAACCCCCAGGAAAAGAGAGGGAAGGCTGGGCAGCCAGCCAGGACTTCACTCTTGCAAAAACCCCAAATGCCACTCTCTGACTAGTTATGCAGGAACCATTCAAACCTTGGGTACTGCTGGCACCCATGATAGTCATGATAAATCGTTGACAGAAAGGATATAGAATTTACTTAAGGGTTTGAATTGTGAACTGGTGTTAAGACACGTATCTTTACTTGACTCAGAGATAAACTTCATTTACACTAACAAGAATACTGCCTCAAAGGGGCATAATAGGGCCATCTAGTACGCACTTTCTATGAAGCATGAGTATATACTGTTGTATGTTACCTGAACCCCCAAACCAAATTATTGAATAATCTGGGTACGTTTATGTGACAGTAGGGCAAGTGATATAGTCAGTGGCTGTCGCTCTGATCACTTCAGTGCTATGTGATGTACCCAATGGGCACGTGAAATGTATTCCTCTGATACAGGTGGATGTATAGGTTACTGTACATTTTGATATTCCATCCAAATGAATGAACAATTTATTCAAAGCTGTTGCCACTGCTAGGTCATCCTCTTATCCTCACAGCACTGAAGAGGTTAACAATGATTTTTCATGAAAACAACTTATGCACCATAGAAATACAGTGCCATGTGTCTCCACATAAACAGAAGCAAGGAGAAAAGTCAATAATTATTTTAAAACATGACTGACTGAAGAGAGCACTTCCTGGTTTGCATAACACCTTGTTTGCTCAATGACTGCAAAGGAAGAAAGAATCTTCCTGTCTAGTCAGGTTCTTCAGTCTAATTTCCTTGTCTTGTCCTTTTAATATACTCCCTTTTCCAAACATGTCCAGGTGTCCAGAGGCACTGAGTTCTCCATGCAGGACTCAAAACAAAATGCTAAAAATTTCCATATAGCAAAATTTCAAGACACATCTCCAAGAGCACAGATGGGATATTATAAGAAGAAAGTAATCTTGCTGTATGTTTATGAGATCAGCATTTGGGATTTTCCTTTTTTTAGGACAGTACTGCCTGGGAATGTGGTCCATAAAGTATTCCTTAAGCAGTGAATGAACACAGAAAATGACATGAATGTTACTTTATAAGACTGAATTGCTTCTTGAAGTCCCTGAGTGCTTCTTGACAATTTTGCAGTATCTCGGGAGAGATGGTCTTCTCATGAGGTGTCTAATACCATCATATAAAGCAGACAGTTGATGGGGTCTTTCTTTGGACTATTAAACTACCTAGTGATGTCAGATCTGGAAACACTGTACTATGGTCAGCAGAACTATTAAATTTTCAAGGAAATGTAGAAATACAAAGAAAAACAGTTACTAAACACTGAAAAGTTATGGGTTGCTATTGCATATTGCCATGGAAACAGGCTAATTAACAATTTCTTGCAGTTAAAAATCAATACTCAGCATAAGAGCATATGTTACAGCTCAACATTTCATTCCATTCAACCCTCTGTTGAAAGTAAGTAGTAAAGATTACATTTGAGGCGGTGTAACTATATTCACTTGCAAAGTTAGCGATAGGCAACCAGAGGTAACAGGGCAGCGGTAGCTTCTTCACCCACAGCCAGCTGCAGACAGTGGAGCATAGCTAGACCTTTGGCTATTCAGAAGCCCAGATTCAAAACACAACTGATTGTTTCTGAAGAAAAATAAAAAGTTTCCTTAGGAATAATTATATTTTTTCACCAAGAATTGGACTCATTATGCCAGGATAATTACGCCCTTCCTATTTTCGCGATGTATTTTCAGGGTAATGGAATCAGAAAACTTTTGAATAAACAAGCCTTGTGTTTAAGCTTTATATAAGCTAGTTTCCTGAAGCTTTGCTATTAGATCAGCATCCAAGAAAATCTCCCACCTCCCATTTCATTGCCATTTTGTGTAGCATGGAAAGAGTGACCGATGACTGTACTTTTCTAAAGATGGCTGTAAATAATTTTATTTCAGAAGTTTACACTGAGGATCTATTAAATTATTATTATGTGCATTAAAAGCAAATTGCAAACACTGTCTTTAATTTCATCTTCCACATCAATATCAGAATCTGCAGGTCTAATTTTTTTTCTACACCTAAACTGTAACTGCAATATGGTTTACTCCCCTTAGAAATGCTTTAGAAATGTGCCAGAGAAAAATCACAGTAACACTCTTTGCAACATCAGTGTTGGAACTGAGCGGCCAACCAGAAAAAGAAGCAGAGAAGACAAGCCCTACTGCTTTTCTCCTATATCTAGTTCTCAAGTCTCTCCCATTCAGAACTTGCCCCCCCCCCCCCCCCCCCCCCCCCCCCCCCCCCCCCCCCCCCCCCCCCCCCCCCCCCCCNGCCCTCCTTCCCCCTCCCAGACCCTCTGCATTGAAGTGGTACCAAAACTGCGGTTGGCATCACCTTGGCAGCTGATTTCAGGCTTGAGCACACACAGCGAAGGAGAAGTCGGACCACGATTCCAGGTACAGCTGCGGATGGCGAATCAGTCCCTCTCTATAAGAGCATTTGGTCGACTCACGTGATCCACCAAGTGCCAGTGAAATCAGACAATAAAGGACTTGGCCTTCTGCAGATTCTCTGAGAATCATCTGAATTCCCTATTAAAGTGACAAAATCAGCTTTCTCAGTGATGTAAAGTCAAGGACAAACTAAACTTGCTGGTGGAAATATGAGGGAGAAACCTAGAAAAGCAACCTATGAAGGGCTGAACAGACAGTTATCCCCCAGAAAAAAATGAGAACATTGAAATGTAAAATATCCTACAGACAGCATCATGTAGCTAGTCCTATTTACAATGGTGTGCAAGCACAAAAAAAAAAAAATACGTAGCCCACTTATGCAATTAAAGCTTGGCAATTTGATGAAAATATCACGGAACAGAATTGATGTGAATTTGAGCACCCTGCCAGCTCGTTGGGATGGAATTGGCAGTCAGGGGAAGAGACGGGTGGTGTGATGTGCACGCATGAGCCTGCAAAGGCAAACTCTGGGCTCCAGGGCAATTGCCAGGAGTTGGTTATCCTGCAGGAAAACAGGGATTTTAACAATAGTTAAGCTCTCGAGGGAGGGAGGTTTTCCAGGATTTGGATAATTAAAGAAAAAATAGCGGGGGATAGATGTATTACAAACCTGTAATGCTCACAATGCCCACATAGAATTAGAAACATTGTTGTCACACAGGTAGTGACAAACTAAGTGATTTTTCTCCTAGAAGAAACTGCATTTAGTTGCAAAACTTCATGCACTTGACAGTAATGGTTACATATACAGTAGTTAAACGCTTCTCCAGATTAACTCACTTAATACTAAATAAAAACAAAATGCATCTCACAGCACTTCACATATGCATGGTTTTCTTCAGTGATTTCAAATTTATGCCAGATGCTAAACGAACTACTGAAGTGATTAAATCAGTTGCATATTTAAACATTTGCAGAAATTACTTCAAGCACATGAAGAAAAAAATATTATCATGCAAGAAGTACCAGTAGGATTTACAAAATGCTACTTTAGGATTTAAAGTTACAGCATTGTGTTTCAGAAAGAATGAGGAAGTCCCCCAAATTACAGAATAATTACTATAATTATAATGATTCTTCTAACAAATCTTTTCCCCACTAGGAAGCTTTTTTCTCCACAAAGAAGCAACAACTGACCATTCCTGTAACAGATTTGGCACAGCACGCAAAGACAATGAAAAGTTAATTATATGCTGATGTAATAAATGTTCAGGCATCCTGAAAAATAGTCTTGTACTACATTTCATTTCAAAAAGGGGTCTATTGTATAAGGATTTTTTTTTCCTAGGATTCATTACTTACTGTCAGATAGCAAGCACTTACTGTCAGGCCTCACATTGTGCATATTACTGTATGATAGCAGAATGGTCACAATTCTGCAAAAGCTTATAAATTGTGCCAATAACTGGACTTGCTAGTCAAACCCAATTAACTTCTAACACCAGTTTGCCTAGTAAAGCATCCACTTAGTCAGAATTCATTTGTGCTTTAAAACTGATGCACCGTACATTTTTTGAAAAGTATTCTTTTTTGTGTGTCATTAGAATTAAAAAAAAATATATGCAGCAGATAAGAAATTCTAAAGTTACAAACAAAATTAAGCTGCATACTTAGGGTTTACAACATTTGAATGTGCTGTAAGTACACGGTATTTTGAAGCATCAAGCAGTTCTCAGCTTCCCGCTGTGTCCCATATAGAGTCTCCATCACTATCATCAGTCATGCATAAAATAATTGTTTTTCTGCTCTTACAATAGGACCAAGAAAACCCTGCATTCTGGTTGAAATGAAAATGAAGGCAACATGAGTAATCACATCATGATGGGTCAGCTGTTGTGTACCGAACATCCTTAAAAGCAGTTCAATAATGGTACCTTTAACTAAATGTTTATTTACATAATCCCATACGTAAAAATGTCTAAATAAAAAAAAAAAAGAAGCAATACCGTTTTAAAAGACATTATGAATTAATTATTCAGAAAATCAGTGATGAAAAGAAAAGCTTCTTGACAGTGTCTGTAAAAATGGTAACAAGATATTTATAAAGAAGAAAAAAACCCCAAAATTGCACACCTGAGATAGCATGAACCAAGAAATCAACAATTAGTATTAAAGTTTCTATTAACTACTGAATTGCATTGTGACAAAATCAAAGGAAACTGAACACTAGATACTATTTTGAGGGTTTTTTTCCTGAAGCATATTTGAAATAAATACATTTTACGTGGGCAATCCATTGTTGCTTAATCTATTACCAGAATATGAGAAGCATTTCTGTAAAATTTTTAATTGGTAGTCTGCTTTCACTCTGACTATGGAAATGTTGCCGTGTATCTTAATAAAACATTGCAAGTCAGTGAATCAAAATATATTCCAGTTATTGATAAAGTAAGACAAAACTGGATTAGAAATAAAATCATTTCCTCTCTCTCTCCATGAAGTAACAGCAGATCAGTGATGCATAATATTAATACCACATTTTGTAGTTCTTCGTACAATGTTACATTCATATCCCACATCTGAAGTGCAGATCAGAAAAGATTTAATTACATTAGAGAACTCTGCTGTTGGCTTACTGTGTGTTTGACTCAAGTTGGCTCTTCAGTTTGGTTTATAACTCCTTGACAGGAATATTTGGCCTTGACCCTTGAAATGCTTAAGTATGTGCATTGCTTTACACACGTGAATTGTCCTCTTAAACTCAAGTCAATTTAAGCATGTGACTAAGTGTTTGGAAGACGAGAAATTAACATTTTTTAAAAGCACCTCAGCGGTGTGAAGAAAAAAGCAAACATCATACTGTGATATATAAATACAATGATGGAGAGTCAGTGTACAAATAGGAATGTCATGTTAGATTCATGAAGTCATCCTTCCACTCTACTTGGTACTGGCTGTATCACATGGAGTTTTTGGCGGAGAGATGTGGATCAACTGGAAGGAGTCCAGAGGAAAGCAACAGCAATGAATTAGGTTTAGAAAACATGATTTAGAAATAAAGAATGAAGAAACTGAGTTTTCCTAGTCTGGACAAGTAAGAAATTTCAGAGAATGGAGGTTATTTGGTGGAGTTTTACAGGCTTTATGTGAGACAATACCCTCAGTACAGGTCATTAGTGTGTACGTTCACAGCTACAAGGATACTTGCCACATCTTCGAAACCTTTCTCTATATATTTTATAGGTGTGAAGTCCCCCACAAAATTCACACTTACATGCTCAATAAATTAGCATAGAAGTGTCCAAATAGTTTTTGCTTTTGCTTTTGCTTTTGACGGGTCAAAATTCTATAATCTATTAATTTCTCCTTTGTGATAGAATTAATTAAATCCCCAAATAGCATTCAGAACTACACTTAGATTTGTTGTTACAAATAGCTGTTTTCAGATAGACTGGGGATGGAGGGGGGTGGGGAGCAAACCAGTTCTTTTATTTTCCTTTCCTGGATTGTTTTTCTCATTTGTAGGAAAAGAAATGCCTCTGAGGTAACTAATTTGATCACAATACACAACTGTGGTGAGTCACTCCCAACATATTATCTATGGATTACTGGAGTTTAATATTCTTACTTACAGAGATTAGGAGGAGATCAAAAATGAACAGAATGGGGATGCTCATCCCTAATTATCTTTATTATGACAGAGAATCATTGTTTTAAGTTGCAAGGTTATAGCTTATGAAATGGTTGTGTATAAAATATTGATATTACAGGGATACTGTATTTTGACTGTTAGCATGGTGCATGCCGTCTGTATGAAACATAAGATCTGGCAAAACAAAAATGTTTTTCTAAGAGATTTACAAAGTGACAAGGTTTTTTTATTATTTAAGCAATCCTAAAGATGGAGTAAATACATATTTTCTTGTAGCTGTATTCCAAGAGTGAATGCCTCAGTAGCAACATTAATCAGGAAAAATCTGTAATCTGTACCATTTATCATGTAATTAAAAGGATAAAAAGCCGGTAAATAGGAGAGAAGTGACTGTCTGAAAAGAGCTACAAGTAGGCAGATATCCAACACACGCTCCTACAATGGAAATCATAAAGTAAAGCTAACGCATTTAATAATTTTTAAAATTGTAAAAGCAAAAACTCCTCAAACGGTAAACGTATGTGGAAATATCCTAAGAGTTCCTTTCAATTTTTCCTTTTGCAATTCCTGCAATGTGCTTGGATGTTGCCTGGGTTTTATTCGACCCTCTATAAACCACTGTGCTCCAACTGTAGTGCTATCTTCCTTTCTTGTGTTGCTGTGTTCCTCCTTTAGCTCAGTATATATTGCAGTCCATCCTATTATCCTACAGCACCTCACCGTTAGTCTTTTACGCTTTGTGGTAGGAAGGTGTTCACATTTAAGATAGATTAGTTAAGTGCTTTGAACATCAAAGAAGAGTTACCCTTCCCCAGGCAACTACTGGAGAGTGATCAGTGTCTAGAAGGTGACTCGGACCACTTCAGATGCCTTGCATGACAGAATATGAAGACTATCTTTGCTGTCGCCTACCTGGAAAATCAAAAATTATCTTTGATATCAAATGCTGTTATGGGATTATTTTCAACCAGACAAAAAAGAGAAGAGGGAGACAGAGAGAACAGGAAAATACCTCAGGAAACCTGAAGCTGGTATCTGATTCAGGCCAACAACTACAACAAATTGTCTTTTACAAGCCAGGCACTAAACACACTTTCTGGACAGCTTCTCTTTAAGTGACTGAATATTTAACTATTTATACCACGTTTGTAATTCTAGCTTGGTGGTGGTGGGAGGGAGGAGGGGCACAGTAGGATGTTTCTGCAAGGGGCAGACAGGGTATTTCTACATTAATCTATGCAGACAAATTTCTGGCTTAGGAATTTCACTGTTACCATAGCACTCTATAGATCTAGAATGAATATATCTTCCCTCGAACATTAGCAAACAGGCAGAGGACCTCTCATGTGTTTATACCATTTCAGCTAGATATACTGTAATTCCCTGATAATGACATGCTTGAAACACAGAACCACCCAGGTTCCAGTCTCCAGTCAAAATCAACCAGAGGGGAAGCCTAAACCTGATACTAAACACCCATGAGGAACTCCCTAATTTGGTGGATATTAGGTATTTGAGGTTGAGGGTTACTGCATCTCCACTTTCATCAGAAAGTTCACTCCTGACAAAAGTATTGCCTGAATTTTGGTCCCAGCAGAAAGTTTGGTTACAACAAATCCCTGTTTTCCAATTAATGTGTTCTTGAGAAGTCCTGATGGTCTCTAGGTATGGTGCTGCTCATGCCTAATGAACTTTGTGGTGAGAAACTATGGCTGACATGAAGACCCAGTGTAGTCAGTTGTCGTTATTGCCCCAATGTAGTCAATGACAGAATTCCTCCTGTTTTAAATACTACATAGTCAGCCTTTGAGAGCATAATTATAAGGGATGTCATATTGAGCTGTGGGTGTATTCAACACAGACACATTTCAAACAGTTTCTTCTCAAAGTTCTGAAACTCCTTGAAAAAGTTCCAATTAATATCTTATTATTAATTTCCTTTCTTCTGCTTAAGTCCAAATTGTTTATTTGAGCTTGACTGTTGAAAACCTAACTGTAGGGGACCCTATATATCAAGGAAACATTCAATGTTTCCCTAAGATTATATCGCAAATTGCAAGGCAAATTACAATATAAATGCAAACAACATATGCTATAAGCAAACAGGAAACTGCCAGAATTATAGTAATTCATGAAAATAACAAGCTATTGATCTGTGGAATCTAATCAAAGAGCCTAACAATTGACTAAACATTTGGTATCCTATTTTAATCTTTTTATGAACAGAGCTGTTGTTTAAACTTATTTACATGTACCCCATTTCAATACATACTGTATAGTTAAATAAGAACATTTCTACGGAGAAAATGGAAAAAAATATATGTTTGCATGTTCACTTCAACTGAATAAAGTAGAAATATGGTGAGGGAAACACAGCTCTGTGGGTGTGTTGTCGTGATTGTAAATGACTTCCCTCTTCAGACTGTACCACAGATTTTTTTTTGTCTTTTTTTTTTTTAAGGAGAGAGAAAGAGCAAAATGGTGGGTGCAAAGGTTTATACCCTAAATATGAACCACAAGAAACATTCCTGATTCTCAAGCAAATATGCTAAGGAAGTGTTGGTGCACACATGCATGTACTGGTTTAAATGGAAGATCCAGTTTTGCTGATATTCACAAGACCAAAAAGGCAAAATCACTGCTTAATTATGAATTTAAAAGGTTAAGGCAATGAGAAGGCACAAATTACATGCAGCAGGAGTAAAAGATGGTTGTTGTTTTTGAATAAGTAAGTATGTGGCTAATTGTACATTTACCCATGTGTTTCTAAGATAAAAGTTATTGTAAGAATCTCAAACTGTTTTCATTGAATTAAACCCCTCCATCTAGCACTGGCCTAGGGATACATACTAGAGGTGGATATATTACATGAAGAAGTAAAACAGGCTTTTTTTAAACTGCCAAATAAAGCTTCAGGGAGGTCTAGTTTTACTATCAGATTTTACAAAGCACTGTGGCTTAAACTAGCCCCAGATGCACAGTTCAGGTTCATGCACCTCATCTCTCCTTCCTACTTTATATGAGGTGATAATATCTTTTATTCACAAAGCAGCGAAAGATGTCCTTGAATGTACCAACCATAGACATTTATATCATTAAGCCTTTATAAAATTCTCCCCCAAGATCTGATAGACAGGGACCAATCCAGCTTTATAAAAGTTTCATTAGCTCTGGAAAAAGTGTCTCCATCTTAGCAGCCAAAATAACTTATTTAGAACCTCTGCACTAGGGCGCTAGTTATTAGTCATAATGTAAAGGGCAGATTTGATCTGTCGACTTTTGTTAAAGATAGATTAAAACCAGGAACATGTCTGAACTTAATACAGTTATTTTTGTAGTGTAGTAGAGGCTAGAGACCTCGGCTGTGGGTGGTGGAGTCTGGGAGAAGTCCATTTTATGAGGCACTATGCACACCATTAAAAGACAAACCCTGTCTCTAAAAGCTTGCTGTTTATCAACCCAATGGACAGCACATATAGTACTCTGACGGAGCTCTGCACCCATTTTCTATAAAGGAGTCCTTCCGGGTGCCTATCTAGCCACGTATCTGGAGAGGAAGGGACTATACTTACACCAAGAGCAAGAGATAATGTGGTGATGAGACAGACAGATGGGGGAGCACTGTGCACCAGGGAGATTTATGACAAGTGTAACATAAAGTAATTAATCACTTGAACATACATTTCTGGGAAAAAAAAAATGTTAATAGCAAATTTTCAGTGGTACAGTCCAGCTTTTCCAACCTGTTTAAATACTTATAATTTAAAATTAGCAATCTGGTTGCATTCATAAAGGTCATGAAAATATTTATAGTTCAGGCCTCTTCACATTAACTGCAAGGCAACTTGGCACTGCTGTCAGGAATGCTTTCATACCAATAAGGGACTCTTAGGTGCTACTACTAGACAAGTATGATTGTGCTAATGAAGTATCTGCAGGAGGGGGAAAACTGCCATTTCATATAGATGATACTATAATGTTTCTGCTTAAGCCAGTGAAATAATTTCCTCATTTATTACAATAGCTGTAATTATAATAGCTGTATCATCATTAATAGCTGTATAATAGCTATGCAGTTATTAATACCGAGGTAAAAAATCAATTTAAATTGTCAGAACTTTTGTTATTATCCGGCAGTTATTAAGATGCCTTTTACATACAACTTTAATTTGCCCCCTAAGAATACTGAAGAGTTGGGCTTGTGGATATAGAATGGAAGATAATAAAATCACTGAAGTAAATTCTAATTTTTCAGAAAATTTAAGAATAACTTCAGCAAATTGTTTTCAACCCTTTCGTATTACAAACTCACATCAGTTCAGCAAACCTTCCCGTCTAGTCATTACAAAAAGCAGAGTGGCCTGCCGTGATTGTTCTAATGGCCACACCTAGAAATCTGCCCCTTCTGCTCTTCTACCTTCTCCCTTTGCAGCTTTCTCCTTTAGTGAAACTGTTCGTGTCTTTTATTCTGGTAAGTGGAATCTAAAGAGCAATGTACAACCTGATTTTCTTGATGAATCAGTAAACTACACTATGTAAGACCTGATGCTTTTCGCTTCTTGCAGAGGAGGAACACAACGTTGGGGAATTGTGCTGAGCAATCCACCCACCTTCTGAAGCAGAATGGTGTCACCTTCTCTTATGAAGGCATGCTCAGATCTCTCACCTGTCACATGAATATGAATTCATCAGTCCTGTGCACAAAATGCTGGTGTTCAGTGTTATTGGAAGAGAACATGTCCAGTCACACTGTAAAAAGGGGCTGTATTTTGGTGAAGTGACAGGTTGCATTCAGTTGCATATGAAAGAACACGGCTCTGGCCATGAGAGGACATAACAGCAACATTACATATCAGGAACTCTTCTTTGAATGAAAAGCATGTAGCTAGGTCACTTGAGGGACATACCTTTACATTCATGTGTAGAGGTTGGCATGAAGAACTTTGGAAAAAGGGGGCCAGGAGTAAACAGCCATAAAGATTCATCTAGACAACAATTCACTCTCTGACCCTATCTGAAGAGATCCAAGGCAAGAGAATGATGATGAATAAGCTGTGAGTCAAATGTCTGTTTTTTTCTAGTGGCCCACATCCAATATATGAGGGACATTTACCCAGGAAATGGATCAGACACATTTATACAGATAATCCTTTAGAAATCAGAACTGTATCAAAGGACATAAATACCTCCTATTATTAAGTCTCATGTTTAGCTTTTGACTTTCAGATTATGATTCTGATCTAAATTGACAAATAGGGTTTTTTATGAATCAGAAGTCAAGATTACTGCATTTATATTCATTCCTATTCTAAGACTACACAGTGAGTATATCTTGGAATAAACGCTATCTTAACCACATCTCAAGGACAGTACCATCTTATGCTCATATGTATTAAAGTAGGAACAGACACGTGCCATGTGTTTGGGACTGGCTCCATGAATTATGGGACCTAAATTGAAGGAAAGGATTATCTCCAAGCGGTGGTATCGCACACCAGAAGAAAGAAGCAAGAAACAGTAGTGCAGGTCAGAGAGTAGTTTTGCACGGGGTAGAGGAATTTGCTATGTTGGGGGTGCTATGCCGGCAATTTAATCTGTGTTTTATTTAATTCACTATGGTTGCCTTGTCTTTTGCCTTTTGACATCCAAGATTCACAGGCCCATAATGACATGCATTAGTTAATTAGTTAATGTTTCTAAAGCACTTTGAAAATGTAAAGTGCTGTGCTGAGCACTACATATGAGAAATTGATATGAGGATACATTAAACTGTGGGAGTGGGAAATATACTTTTCAGATATGGTAATAGGGGAGAGATAAATATTTTTGCATAATTAAACTAGACTGTATTCTGCTCCCTGTAAGTATACAAGAGATATGTTTGTGTCATACCATGCAGCTACAGCATCACTTAGTTTATATAAGCAGAAAAACACTATTCACTTGCTCATTGGAAAGAACACTACAAATCTGTGGTTACATGTAAAAGACACACACGTTTATGCAGCCTGAGAGCAGAAAATTGTTAAGAGACTGTAGCCTATATACTATATGTATGCTATACGGACATAATATGAGATTGCCTGGCTTTTTTTTGGGGGGGGAGGGCTATGGGATAGTACTTATTATTCATTTCCTGGTGGTGACAGGGTTAAAGGGGGGCAAGAAGAAAAGAAAGGGGAATTTTATATAGGTTTATGTTTCCTGACTGCAATAGTCTTTAAACTACAAAGACTTTTTAGGAACATCTAAAAAGTATCACCTAATTCAAGGTGCTCTAAGGTGCAGCATTTAAGATGTAGGCACCTGTGTGCTGGCAACTTGTACAGGAACCAGCTGTGTGCAGCAATCTAAAGACATATGCATATTGCACAGTGCGTGGATATGTCTCAGTTAGATATGGAAATTATAAACAAGGATGTGATCAGCAGGTACATGAAAAAATATGAATGTGCTATCAGCCGGCATTAATCATACTGATATAAAGTAGCTCATAGTCAGTCCAGATTTCAGTACTAGAAAGTTTTGGCAGCTCCATGCAGGATAGCAGCATGTCATGTAGATGTAGTTTAAAAAAGAATTAAGAGACCCACTAAACATTTATCAGTGTTTCTAGTACAGAAGTCAGCCTATTAACATGCATTTTTCCAAAAAAACCACCTCTGTGTTCTAGACTTAACAGGCACTGATGAGGCTAGATAATTTTTTTATGTCATGGCTGAAGATAAAAAGTGCAGTTGTTAGGCAATTGTTAAAAAATTGTCAACAGTTACGGTAGAACGGGTGCACACACTGCATCAACGCCACATATTTGGGTTACCTGATGTCATGTTCTACCTGAAGGACCATGAAGAAAAACAAAGTTGGATGCCTGCGTCCACAGCAAGTAGGTTCAATACAGTCTTCTAATAGAGACTGTGACCACTCTTAAAACTCACATACTTATTTCTCAGAAAATTTGTAGTTTCTTTTTAAACCCACACTGCAAGGAGTAACAGAAATCCATTTATGAGAAAATAAAAGAGAAAGAAGAGGCAAAGACAAAACAAATAATAATCTGGAAAACATCAAAGATATTAAAGGCTTTATTTCTGTGAATTATTATCTCATAGTTTGGAAAAAATACTGTGTAGGTGCAGATCAATGTCTTGACTCAGGTAAATTTAGCTGGCATTTATCTGTCCATCCCCTGATTTTTTTCAATTTCATTAGATGAGTAACTTCTGATGGAAAAACATTTGAACTTTTTTTTTCTAACAGATCAACTCATCAACACCATTTTATATTGATATAATATGAAAGCATATCACAGAGACTTGTATTTGCAATTAGTAAGTATAACAATGCTAGGTTCATTAAATGTTTTTTGATCCTGAGGGTTCTTCAGTGTTGAAGTGAATGTACAAACTACATTGACTCATGCTACATCTTCCTGTGTATCATTAATTGTACCATCTCATTTCCATCTCCTCACACAGTTGAACTGACTGATGTTTATTGCAAATAGTGTATTCAGTCCTCACTTTCTTTAAAAGCTGAAGATGGATCTGATCTTTGTTCAGAAGTACATCAGGTCTTATCCATATTTTCGGTTGACTTTTTGCTAATGAGAAAAGTCAGACTCTACAGCAGCCAGTGGCTAGGTTTCCATTTCCTTCACTGGGGTCAGGATTTTTCCCTTTGAACTTTTTGAATTATTACTTTTTCCAGAAGCATCAAATACTTCTTGTGGGCATTGGTAGAACTTGATTTTTACATCTAGTAGAGGGCAGGAGATGTTCATCTAGTAGGAATGAGGGTGGGCATATTCCAGGAGGTATAGATGCCCCTTCATACACAGCCTACTCCAGAATCGCCATCCTTGTGGAAAGTAGTTTTAGTCATCTTGCCATACATATATCTTTTCAGATGTAAGGAAACTATTTTGCAATTTTAGCAGCATCTCTTAATAGTCTGTTCATCCAGGTTTCTTCATAGTAGTGATGGATGTGGCACTTTTTATTTCCTCTTGTACTGTTTAAGAACAGGCTGTTGCCTGCTACTCTTTCCTACAAGTGCTATTTTCTCAATGTCTCACCCACTCAACAAGCATTTTCAGTCTTCCCTCAAGCTAAGAAGAAATACGTTAATTAAACTGCTAATACTGAAGAATACAGGGATGGAAATGACATTCTTGAATGAGGAGCACCAGAACAAACCTTCTAAAACAGTTAATATATTTTTGTCACCATTTTTCCTAGCACAAAAATTTGGTTCGGTTTTGCAAAGGAATATGGATTGATAGGTTGAGAGTGTTTAAATAACAGACATTTCTGAAAATGGATAGTGGAAGTTTCTTTCTCAGCATTTTCATAGCAAACAGATAAAACATAGTGGATGCCTATAGCTACACCAAGTCACTTTTTTCTTTTGAAAAATTTTGAAACAGATGACCATGATCACCTTGACCACAGCAACAAATGTTACACTAGGGGAAGGAACAGTAGGCAAGACCCGCAGTTTTCCTCTGTCAGTATCACTAGAGCTGCTTTATTCCCAGCCCAGCAAAGCTGTTTTGGGGTCACCTTCTCCAAGTGAAACTACATCTACCTTTCTTGCTGTGAACTACTACATATAGTCAATCTGTATATCTGTGCAAAGAAAGACACTAGCCTTCCAACTGTGATATATCATATTTTATCCTGTGCTTTTGCTGCACCACTCACTCAATTACATCTGTCACAGTTCATCCACAATTGGAGATTATAATATATCTGTTAGTTATCCTTGGGCAGATATCCATTGTAAATATGCTGCCAGATTCTACAAAGATACTCTGTAAACATATCTGGAACAAATAAAAGAGCTTTTTCTGGAGGCAATCACATTCTCTGTCTTAAACAAGGCTACCCAAGCTCAGTTTTATTCATACTTTTCCTAGAAGGTATTAGGATGCAAAGCACTGTTCTTAACATTTTTGATGTACCTTTCTGATGTAATGTTGACCCAGACTATAAGCAGGTCACTTTAAAAGACCAAACGTTTCAGCACTTATCTGTGCAGTAAGGGGAAGAGGGTTAGTATAAAAACAATAATCACAAACTATTGATGCTAAAGAGTATAAAGTACAAGAACACCACCATTGTGAATTCTGAGAATCTGTGACACTCATGACATGAGTTTAAGTGACAGACTCTGTAGCAGGTGCTCTTTAGTACGGCATTATAGACAATGGTGGAGAAAAAGCTGTTTAAAAAACCCCCAGTGGCCAAGAAGTTGTGTGATAAATAATATTTTGGGATCTATACTAACAGACAAGCAGCAACGCGCAAGCAATGTACTACTAAGAAAGGCCCTTGATGATGACAATCCCCTGTTACATAAAATCTACACGTCTGTCTTCTACCCAGTTCCTTACTCACTCTAGAGTTCCCTATTACTCCAACAATCAATAATT
>RSEF01000002.1:121240178-121286841 GCA_003993805.1 Himantopus leucocephalus | reverse complement strand
TAGTACGTCTTTTTTCTATTGTATCTTTCTGCCAGAACTCCTCAATAGGATTGTCTTGCTGTCACAGCTAATTGATAGTGAACACAGGTGTGTGTGTTTTCTCTTTGAATCAGAGTTAGGCATAGATGTCATGGAAATCAAAATCTTTCATTTGTAGCTTGATCTAATAAAATACAATTACAACACCATCAGCATGGAGGAATCTCCCACACAGCCTGGTGAGCACCCTGGGGGGTATGTTTTAAGCGTGGTGCACAGTAAATTACCCACTAAGCACCCATTAATGCTAATGAGAGCTCCATGGTTAATTTCCTGAGCACTGTGCTGAGAAGGTACCTGTAGGTATTGGTTTTAAGCCTGGCTACCATACATTTAGACTAATGAAATGTACTGTAAAAAGTGAACAGACCATCTAATTCAACCATTAAAGCTGTCCTTACAGTGTAACTTGCACAAAGCGAGTCAATCTGCAAAATAAAATAAAATTAATGCGGGTTAATAGGAGACACTTTTCAAATATGGAGTAAATATGATATTTGCATATAAGAGGCAAATCAAGTCTGCAAAAGGAACGACAAAATATATTTTAAGACTGTGATTAAAGCTCTTCTCTCCTGCCCTGATAACTATATCAGACACAATGGGACAAATTTCTAATGAGCAGTATAAAGTTGTTATAACTGAATCTGTCAGTTCCATTGAAGTTATATATCCATTATTATTTTTATTGTTAATTCCATTTCAGTGGTGAAAGTCGCTTATCTGAAGTTTCCATTCTCTTTTAAACTGTATTTTGACTGTTTATGCTTCAAGATATAATGATAAACTTTAAGTGCAATGTGCAGCTGTTACATTCTTAACTGATGTATTTCTAACTCGTGTGCTACAACAGCCATCTCTGATTACACCCGCATTAGCTAAGTTGTCCATAAGACGAGACAACGCTATTAAGCAACAGGATCAAATCTCAAGGAAATGTTTTATAATTTCATTAAAGTGGAATATAGTTTTTCTTCCCATGCACTGGTCAGGACATGTAGGACACCAGTCCCAGAAACGCTTACAATGTAAATAGCTTTAACTTAATTAAAAATGAAACACATTTTAAAATATTTTGCTTAGATATAGATGAATGTTGACTGTGTTTATATTTGTATGGTGGTCAGGTGGCTGTGGTACCTTTACCAACTCACACTCATCTCTCCTTGATTAAGCTCTGGTTCCCTAGCCCTTAGTGCTGGATGTACAAAGATAGAAACCCTCAAATGTGGTGTTTCTTTCTGTGCCCAGTTCTACCAGGCACACCTGCGGTGGTTTGGAACTGGCACTCCTGTCCTTAAGCCCCTAGAATATTTTGCATAAGAGAAGGAGAAAAGGAAGCTTTTTAATATTTTACTTTCATTCTGAATATGTTTCTTCAGTTACATGCATTACAAATAGGCTGTTTCTGTTTTCCTCTGGCGTATCATGGCCATGTTTTTAATTGTTAAGATTCTGTTAAGAATCTGTTTAATTGTTAAGACATGCATGTTCTTCTAATTGCAGAGGTAACCATTTTACCATCTGCCAGAAAATTAGAAGTGTTACTGTGGAATCTTCAGCAATTACCCAAAGTATAAGCAAATCCATTGATTTTTTTATTTATTTGTTATATCATAGCACTAATTAGTAATCAGAACCGCTGATTATACTCCACTGCAGGTGGAGTATAAATGAAGAGTCTCCCCAGAAAACTTACAACATAACCTCAACATAAATAGCTCAGTGGAAGGTTGTTGGTAAAAACTTTAACATTGCTTCACTAGTGGGCTTCAGTTATTACATACATCATTCTGCACTCACAGAAACTGTGATAGTTTTGCAGCCTGCACAAAATCTAGAGTAAAAATACCCAATAGCCAGATTCATTCAGATGTACATTTAGACGATCAAGTTACCAACTGAAACAGTTTTCAAAACCATGACACTTAATTATGTTTAAATACATTTAATTGACTTAATAGTGTACAACTTCTCTATTAGGTACTAAGTAAAGTTCTAAGTTCAATGGTATGTTGGCTATATAACTAATATAATATTGGGTCCCTAAGAGGCATTTAGATTACACTTTAACATGTATTTGGAAGTGCTCTGTTTTTCAAAATTCAGTGTACAGATCCTACAGTGAGAGTGTGAGCTCTGGATTTTCAGTGTCATCTCCAAAAGGCTTTTTAAAAGGCTTATGGGCTAGCAGCTGTTCACGGAATGAACCATCATGGTTTTATGCACATAAAGAATCCTTAGACTTCACATTAATGTCACCCCTTTTAAACTCAGTCATGCTATTCAATTTCTCTAATGCATGAAGTTAGGGAAGCATACAAAACTACAGGTCTCTCTTGTGGTGGGAGAAACATATAAAATATTCAGCATACAATTCTACTTACCAGTTCCACCCCCCCCTCCAAGTCACATCTCTGCTTAAGTCATCTCAATTGCAAATGAATGTTTGATAAATAATTGGATACTGAAATGCCAGTTTGAGAAGCCTTTATCTGTACTACTATCTAGTTGCTTACAAAATTTTCAGATAGGTTCTCTTCACTTTGTTAAATGTTCCCTTTGCCATGTTTTTTCCCATACCTACTTTCTAGTAAGTCAACCACCAATTAGCCAATTTTCCTTCCTTTAACCATGCACAAACCAGCTCCAGAATCTTAATTTAACTTGTCCTAAAATGATTTAAGAAACCAGGGATTCAAGGTATTGATCAAAGCTACTATCTTTACCTTTAAAACACTCAAACAAGTGTTCATCAGATTTTCACTTTCAGATCAAAGTGATACAGTACATGAAGCATTTCAGCTACAGTAATGCAAAAGTGCCCTCTGGGAAAAAGAGGCTAGATTTTCCATGTTAATGCCCATCCATCCTGTAGATTATGTTGCAAAGCAAAAATGCAGGATGTTAGTCACACTTCAGGTTTCTCACACCAGGTTAGATTTTTCCATGCCTGCATGGAGCGAATGTCAGTTATATACATAATCCACAAATAAAGCTGATTCTCTAGGTTTACAGATACAAGTATAGGTGATCAAATAGAATTTTCTAAGAACGAACACCAAGAAAAGTCAATATTTCTTGTCTGAAACCATATCTGTTTCTTAAGACTCTCCAGACCTGTAACAGTAAAGCATAACTATTTTAATAAGCATACAGGAAAAAGATGCTGAAACGAAGCTTGTGAAAAAATATATGTGGGAGCAAGGAGTAAAATGTAAATTATTCTTCCAACAACTATCTATTTCCAGGGTGCTGCATCAGAGGATACTAAATAGTTTATTTTGTTCAGAAGAATAAAGATAAAAGGCAAAATAAAGACAGGGCAATTCTTCCACAGGAAGCATAAACTCAGTGGAGGCTAGAGTATTTCTTAGCAGTACATGCTATACCACTTGATAGCAAAAGAGAAAAAAAAAAAATGCTGGCACTTAAAACTGGCAGTGTAGCTATCCATTTAAAACCCTGTATCAGATTACCAATACCATGTGATGTCTTATATAAAGCTGGATAACATTCATGATCAGTTTGTATCCAGCACAAAGCTCCTCATAAATAAATAGGGCTAGAGGCATGTTTTGATGGCAGAGGGCATCATACCGCTCTGTTCTTATTGAAAGATGGCCCTGGTTTAGTAAAGATATGTTTTGTTGGCAAAAAGTCTGCTATCATCTGGTTAAGTGGAAGGATGTTCAGACATGAAGCTGAAGCAAACATTTTAGCTTAATCTTGAAGGCAAGTGATTTACTTTGTAGCATTTCAAGGCTATTTATTTTACAGTACAGCAGCTTGTTTGCCTGGAATCAGTGTGACTCACAAAATCTTGTTAAAATGGAATATTAGGAGGAGGAAAGAGAAAAATAAAAAAAAGAGGAAGAAACAGAGAGTTAGAAGGAGTTAGAAATATATGTAGAAGAAGAAATATGGATTTAAACAAGAAGAATGTTAAAGAATAGGAATGTAACAAGCAAACATAAATTTAACTTTATCTTCCATTTGAACCCTTTAATGGAGCCCTTGCTTACTCTGGCCAGCAGTTTCTCTTGCAAATAGCTTCATAGGCATCAGTGGGACAATTTCTGAGAGTTACTGCGTTTTTATGTCAGTAAGAAGTGGACTATATAGTCTTTCAGATGATAATTAGCAGAAATGACTACAGAGTAGTTAGAAGGAAGAGAATATATATTCTATAAGCTCAAATATCAGAGTACTGAAAAGAGAGGGTTGTTTTAACCACTGGAAACCTAACATTAATCAGTCTTTTAATACATTTACATTTATTTCACACACACACACACACATCTTATTTTTCATACTATTTCACCCATTATTTTTCTATAACGAAGTTGATTAACTAAAGGAAATTCTAAGTCTTAGACCTTCCCTTGCCTCTTATTCCCCTTAAATACACCTCTTTTTTTCCACTAATGAATGGGGAAATGATAGTGCAGCTACAATTTTAAATTGAAGAAACTATTAGTCTGGGAAGATATTACTCAACACATCTATGAGCAGTCAACACTGCGGCTTTTATACTCATACTTTGAGCTGTTCTTTCCCACAGCAACCTGATCAGGAATCTTTCCCTGTGTTACACAGATATGGCTAAGTCTTTATCTACAACTTTAGCTTATGATTTTATGGACACACCTTCCCTGAATTACCTAGATCCTCATAAAATCTGTCAGTAATATTACAAAGAATCCAACTTTGATATCAGCTTCTGTTAAGGAAACATTAAGTAGTCACTTATTCTCGAAGTCAGATTTCTGATAATACCTATATGCAACGACTGCCTTAAAATCTGTCTCATCTGAAAGATATATTTCATTTCAGATTTCTATATTAATATTACATTTTGCAAGACACTTTCAATAGGTACTCTGCACCTCCCTAGTCTCTCACATTTTTTTTTGCTTAGCTAGTTTTACGTGATAGTTTTGCTCTGTAACTGGCTTGCTGTTGTAGCACAGTGAATCAATGATAAAGTACATGACAGCTGAGGATCTGTTTTTCCATTTTCAGCTACCGGTGACAGTGACGCTATCCTTAAAAAGGGTTCCTTTGATGTACTAGTTAAAGATGCCTCTGTCACTGCAAGTCAATGGCCAACAGCCATAATTTCTTCATCATTTGTATGTAGGTGTGACATCCTCCATCTGTCTCTGTTGCCAGTTACTGAGCAATCACAGGATTTAGGGAAAACATGTAGGTAGATGGAAGAAAGACATAAGACCTCTACAAAGGATGGATTACTCTCTCATCCTCACTGATCACAGTATTAACTGGTGAAATAGAAATACAACTAACACACAGAAGAAAAAGATTCAGAGCAGTGAGAGAAATGATCCCGCACAGAGCCCATTACTGGTCAAATTGATGTCAGTCACATCCAGAAGTTGTGCTGTGAGGTTCGCACGTGAGGCTGTCAACCATGTGAAAAACTATTTTTCCTACCACTGAAGACTACCACAAGAACACATTTTAAAATCAGTTGTCAGACCACTTACTGGGTTTGCCTAAAGAGGCTAACCAAGCTCTCTCTATGTTAGTTCTTATACAGAAGAACAACTGATTCCAACTAGTTCACAGTCTCGCCTTCCACATTATTCAATACTGTAACTACAAATTTCCTCAAAGTGCTTTTCTTGCTCAGTATCCAGAGAATACCTCAACAGCACAGCACCCTCTTCACGTGCAATATCCTATGTTGTCATTAAAATTAAGTAACACATGTTGCATTTTACTTTAGGACTTCATCCCTGTTAAAATAAGTCAAAATTAGCAGTAAATAATGCCCTGTTCTGTTTTTCCTTTAAATTCAATGATGTTTTTACCATTTTACCTAGGCAGCAGCTTGAACTCTGCCCATTAGTGAAGGAGTGAAGTGAACATGGAAGGGTTGCACATGTACAGTTTGTTTGTAGGCAGGACTCAATGATATCTAACAAAATAAGAAACAGGAACAATGAAAACTGGAGGTCCTTAAGCAAAAAGACCTTTAATCAAAATAAATGGATATTGTAGGAAACTCTGAAAAAAGCTTTCTACAAATACAATAATTTTATTTTCTTAACATTCATTACTCCAGTATTGGCAGTTTTCTGGCATTTGCTTTTCTTATTTTTCAAATAATTTTACTATAAAATGAATAGTTTTTTATATATTGCCATTTGGATATATTAGCCTACAAGATAAAGAAAAATATTACAGGCAACAAAATATTTTATTTTTAAAATATCAAAAAAGGGCACAAATGACATTGCCTTACAATGTCTTTTCATAAATGAATTGCGATTTTTTCTTTCAGTTTCAACTAGGAACAATTATTCAGAATTTAAGTATGGTTCCTGAATGCACAAACTGAGATTAACTTTTAGAGGAAAGTAGCAGCAGCACTGTTTTATATGTGTAAAATACTCATAGAAGGAACTAAATATGACCCTTTGAGCTCTATTCTGCCTACCACATTTAATGAATTTATTACTGCATCCTTTTATTTATTGTTCAACATTGAAGAAATTCTTTGGTTTTGAATGGAGCAGATATGAAGACTAATTCAATTGCAACGCAAATGAGACCAAGTTGCTCATAAAATCTAAGTATAAAGCATCAGAAATATATTAACAATAAAAATAACTTGCAAGGACAGAACAGTGCAATGGCATTAAATATGTGCAGGCATATCAGGAAAGTTGCAGATCTTCCATGTCAACCACTCTAGGAGGTGCCAGGTGTGTCTCAACAGTAACCTGTAGCCTCTTTTGCCTGTGGGGCCTTCAGAAGTCATAGGTGATCTAGCAGCAAAAAATGGTATTTCAGAAGACAAAAGAAGCAGCTGGTTTGCCTAATGGATCTCACAACGAATGACATCAATGGAATCCCCCAGCAGGTTAGGGGTGGTGTTATTTCATCTTTCCAGAGATCAGAGTTAAGCATGCCTAGAGACAGTAGGAAGTTAGTGGCTAAATCCACCAGCTGGAGCCCGGAAAGTCATGGATAGGGAAAGCCAGTTTATCTGCTTCCGGTATGGAAATCCTGTCTAGAACAAAACTGATTAAAATCCCAAGGGCACTGTACTATTTCTTTGAAAATGCAAAAAACATAAAGCTAGACAGAAAACTGATCCAGAGCTCGGTGGACACTGGCATTGAACAAGTCTGGACACCGGCATTGAACGAGTCTTTTGAAGACACTTCTGTGAGACCACAAATATAGATTTCTCTTCCACCAGAAAACTGATGGATCATTCCTATAGACCAGGCAAATAAGAAAAATGATGCATCTCTGAAGAAATTATTGTAATAAGAAAAAGTGGCAAGTGGAAGGCCTGGCACAAGGAGTTCTACCATAGCAGAGGCCTAACAGGTGAGAATGGCTCCAGTGACAGAAAATGGTTGAGGATTCTAGCTAGGCTATGCATTTACATGTAATAATATTTGAATAGAGGGATCCTGCATCTTCAGCAAACACATGCAGAGAGAGGAGGCTTATGTACAGAAAACAGCTATTCATGAGCTAGCATTTGCAGGTGACTACGGTCTCCTGTCTCATGTGCCCAAGGACATGTAGTTAGTTATTGGCCAGTTTGGATGTTCTGCAAAGCTCTTTAGACTCACAGTTCCTCTAACAGAAGTGTGAATTCAGTCAAGACCACATAAGGCTGACTCTCCAGTGTTCACAGATACGTGCAATTCAGGGTAATGAAAAATCCCCTTAGTTGTCGGAATTTCAAATGCAACCCTGAAGATGCAAGGGTAGAAGATGGTATATTGGCTTGGCTAGTAGTGAGGTAACGTCTAGGGAAGGGATATGATGATGATCGACAAGGGAGGGCCATCACATAACACTTGTCCCTACTGTGCCTCACAGTTGGGAGATTTAGGCTGCATATCCTTGATAGGCATAACCTTGCTATTATGTGCTTCCATCAACTCAGTCCCCGGGCTCTTCCGTGATTAACTGAATAATTCCATTTGCAGGACATGATACCTAGGTCTGCAGTTCTGGGCCACTGTACATTACTGGCACTGAAGTTACGATAATCACAGCTGAATGGTCATGTAGCTTGTCTACATGATGACACAGCCCCTCAGGTCATTATTTGCAGAGGGCTCCAATCAGAAACTCAAACATTACAATAACCTTAAAGCTAATCTTATCATGTAACAAACAGACTTTTGTGGCAGAAGATTACTTCTCTGTCCTGGCAAACTTGGATAATATCTCTATTATTGTACTGAACTGTGGCTATGAACTCTTTAAAGCAAAAGAAAGAGAAGCACTCAATAATATCCTGTCTCGTCTGTGATGTACCTCTGTACCAACCGCTGCTCTCACCTTAGATATTATAAAATGTCTTTTACAAAAAAGAAACGCTGAAGCTTTTATGGTATTTTGAGAAGATACTTCATCATCACACTGACTGGCAGCAGGGAAAAGCAACTTAGAAAACTGCTTTTTCATGCAGTAGGTGAGCAATAATCTATCAGGAACAAATTGTGATACTGCCAGAGCAAATGCAGGAAAAAAATTTCAGAACCGTCACACAACTAATTCAAATTGAAGGGTATTAAACAGGATTTGCCCACAACTAGCTTGCACATTTTCTACACTGCATTCTTAAAAATAGTCCTTCAAGAAGTGCAACTACGAGGTTAAATTGATGAAACTCTTTCAGATATCACAAAAAGAAAGAAAAAAAATTGCATCAGGTGTGAAAGATGATTGCCAAGATGATTGCCTGAGATCTGCAAATTTCAATCATATGTTTTAATATTAAATTCAGGGTTGAAAATATACACTTTCCTTCACAAAAATGCCTACATGGAGTTTCACCATTGCACTTTGGATACCTGATCTTCAAAAGTGCTAAATATTCAACACCATTAAAGGTCAATGAAAAAGGAAGATATTCAAACCATACATGAGTACTTGCGTATGGACTTCAACATACTTTCTTTTTAAGCCCAAGCTCACTCAGTTACCCATTCTGGATGGATATTTTATAGTTTAAGATTTTACTGCAAACCAGAAATGCCTAATTTAAAATAGCTGAAGGGAAAAAAAGAATTTTTGCCTTTTCTACTTCTCAGTCATGAATATGCCATCATAATCTCTTTTCTTTTTATTATACAGCTGTCAGGGTTTCATCTGGGATGGAGTGAACTTTCTTGCTAGCAGCTGGTGTAGTGCTATGTTTTGAATTTGGGATGAGAAATAGTGTTGATAGCACACTGTTGTTTTTGTTGTTGCTGAGCTCTCAAGGCCTTTTCTGCTTCTCACCCTGCCCCTCCAGCAAGTAGGCTGGGAGGGCACAAAAAGTTGGGAGGGGACACAACCAAAACAGCTGACCCCAACTGACCAAAGGGATATTCCATACCATATGACATCCTGTTCAGTATATAAAGCTGGGGGAAGAAGTAGGAAGGGAGGGACTTTTGGAGTTATGGGGCTTGTCTTCCCAAGTAACAGTTATGTGTGATGTAGCCCTGCTTTCCTGGAGATGGCTGAACACCTGCCTGCTGATGGGAAGCAGTGAATGAATTCCTTGTTTCACTTTGCTTGTGCGTGAGGCTTTTGCTTTACTTATTAATCTGTCTTTATTTCAACTGAAGAGTTTATTCTCACTTTTACTCTTCTGATTCTCTCCCCCATCTAAACCTGGGGGGTGAACAAGTGGCTGCATGGTCTTAGTTGCCAGCTGGGGTTAAACCATAGCAACAGCTTTATATCAGTATTACAAAGAAGTCTTTTCTAGATATGAAAATGTTGTTGATAATTGCTTTTCTTATTTATGAAATGATAAATTCTCCCTCTCAGGTCTTCATTCTCATCCTGCAGAAATCTGATTGGCAGGTAAACCCACCCCAGAAGCTATCCTTGTTACAGTCCAGCTCTATGATACAGAGTATGTTTCCTTTCCTCATGATCATGTTAATATAAGCACAGAACGCATAGTCTTGCTATGTAGTGTGAGAAGTTATATGGGTGATCTATCTTTCCATAGAGGGTTTACGAGGGCACGATTACTTTCTATAGAAATGTTTCCAAATCCTTTTTAACTGTTAGGATTATATATGTCGACAGTTAGAAAAGGATGCTTTTGATTCTCAAATGTCTGTTTGAAATTTGCCTCTAATTTGATGTGACTACAGCTAAACAGCGAGGTTCATTTCATGCATTTCTGTAATAAGCACAAAAATTTAAGAGAAGCAACCTCATGATTTCATGAGATAAATGGACAATACTAAATTGTTCTTTGTTGTCATGATATCACATCTGTTGATTGTTAAGTTCACAAACATTCAAAAAACTTAAAAATTGCAAGTGTCTAAGCGTTGCATACTTTTCCATTTTCTTGGCCTTTGTTTTGCTGTTCTACTGATACAGAAGGCAACATTTCTTGTGCAATAGGAGCCTGTGCTTTTCCCCATGCCCACCACACCGTGTTGATGAAGTCAGCAGGAATGGGACGTGCCGCATAGCTCCAGGCTGCCAGCCGTGGGCCAGCAGGCTCCTACAGCCAGGGCTGCATTTATTACACCCTATTTTACAGGAGGCATCACTTTGCTGGGAACAAGTGCCACTTCCAGTAGAGCGGGAGCTCAGGTAGCATGAGATGCAAAATTTTTCAGAGGAAGCAGTTCTCCTTTTTATCAAGCATCTTGATACTAACAAACAAAGCTAGCAAGCTTGTTCCAAAATGAAGCTCGCAGGCTGAGAGGAGAGGAAGAGCATTTACAATATGGAATTGATCCATTTTAAGCTTTCTAGTTGGCAAACGTGTTAGAGAAAAAAAAAGAGAAAAAAAAAAAAGATTAGAGTCTGCAACAGATAATCTGGCATGAATCAAGAACAATATTTTGTAGGTGGGCCCAGCACAAAGCAAGGTCCATTAGGCTCAAAGGACACTGCAACAGAACAATGGAAGCAGACAGGAAGTCTGCACTAATAAATATGCCCATTGGGCCAGTGCCACTGCCTAGCATGGCATAGATACATACAGAAGGATTATACACTAAATGGTGCAAACACAGTCCAGTCCATCTGTCATAAACATTAAGTCCAAAGGCCACAGGTGCAGATGGCACTAAAAAGTAAAAATTACACCCAGACAGAGACCACTTCATGTAATGTGGAGAAGAAAAAAACCCAGCAAAACAAAACAAAACAAAATAAAAAAAAATCCAGTGATTTGTTTCCAATCAATAAATGTTCTCAGAATGTCCTTGGCAATCTCTGCTTCTTCCTTTCCCTCTGTCATTGTACATGTGTAACATACATTCTATTTCACAAAAGTACTTCGAGCATTCAGGACCATTTTTTATTCAGTTAAATAAATCTACTTGATATTTGGACAAAACGCAAATAATTTAGAGTCAGTCCTTCATTCTAGTGTGTTGAGAATAGGATGTGTTTTCCCTTTGGAGATAGAATCTGTTAGGCTCCAAGTATATCTTGTTTGAGGAGCGTTACATGCTAAAAAGCTTAATAAAAAAGAGGAGAATGTGCTACTCTCTCTCATAGTCCAGGTAAACAAAAAGGAAAATTACATCCTGTGAAGTTCCAAAAAGAAGGAAAGAATTTCTGCTCTTTAGTAATTTTACATAACGCTTGTACATGACATTGATTTCTCATACTGAAGTATCTTTAATATGTTCACTATATCTCTGTAGATTATGTACAAAATTATGTTTGCACACCACAGAAGACACCTCATAGAAGGGTTTAGTCTGCCGTAGTTTTCTTCTTTCAGAATCACCCAGGCTAGTAACCAAATATACAAGGCTAAATGAGAGAAGACCACCAAAAGAGGGCTGTAAGAACAGTCCATCCAAGTGAAATGAGTCCCCAGATAAAATACTGATACTCCAAGATTTTATCTTTCCAAATCAGCTGTATCTCAAACCTGTGGAAGTCAGAATTTCAAGTTTGTCCTTTTTCAGTCATTCTTTGATGCAGTTGTTGAACTTGTATAAGCACTTCTCAGGTTGTCAACTGATTAAATGAGGGATGCCAATTCTTTAGCAGAACTTACAAAAGAGTTTTAAGACTATAACCAAATGCAATACATCTTTGGTGGAGTGTTGGATAGTGTTTGTTAGATCCCTCGTTTAACAAAGAAACAAAAGCCATCCAAGAATATCATAGATTCATAGAATCATAGAATTGTTGAGGTTGGAAGGGACCTTTAAGATCATCAAGTCCAACCATTAACCTAACCCGACAAAAACCACTTCTAAATCATATCCCCAAGTACGACGTCTACTCTTTTTTTTAAACACCTCCAGGGATGGAGAATCCACCACCTCCCTGGGCAGCCTATTCCAATGTTGGATAACCCTTTCAGTGAAAATTTTTTTCCTAATATCCGATCTAAACCTTGCCTGGCATAATTTGAACCCATTTCCTCTCGTCCTATCACTTGTCACTAGGGAGAAGAGGTCAGCCCCCACCTCTCTACAACCTCCTTTCAGGAGGATTATATCATCATAATCCAACTGCAGAAGTCCATTGAAATTCTTGACAACCCCAGTGTTGTTTCAGAAACAGAAGTAGTTTTATTCATACAAAAATCTCTAAAACTTTTTATTTTCTATAAGAACAGGCATTGTCTTCTCATCTTTAGTCAGCATTGTCCACTGTGCTTCATTCACTTCGCTCATGAAATCTGACATCCAGAAATCACCAAATAAACCTGATGCCTTTGTGATAACACTAGCCATAAGATTATATAAACAGGTGAATAGGATGTGCTGCATTTTCTTTTCCTTCTGCACAGATTTTTTGTAACTGGGCAGCAGCTGCTATAATCACAGAAAAGATTATGCATGCTATTTCTTTGTTATACTTGCAGCCAAGTACTGTAAAGATTTAATAATACAGAAATGAGTCAACTGAATGCTATTTCAAAATTATTAAAGAATCATTCAAAAAACCTCAGTTCCACAGTTTTTAATTGTTAGGAGGTACATAACAACTAGCAAGTTTGACTATGATCTCTACACGAGATAACAATGGGCAGCATCAATATCATTTTCTTAAAGTCTCAAATTAAAAGCATTTAAGAGAGTGGTTTTGGTCGGGTTTTTTTTTGTTGTGGTTTTTTTTTTTTTTTTAAAGATCAAAACCAGATTTTTAAGGCCTGTTTCTTTACCTAATAGCAGAGGATTATAGTACTCCAGTTGTGACTTTTTTCCTTCCAGCTGTGGCTGGGTCCAGTCTCTCATAACGAGAGCACATTCCCATTTGATTAACAGATGACCTCAGGTCATCTGGATTAGCCTTGAATTAGAACTGGGGACTTTTCCAGCATCCATTTTGCAAGTGTTTATTCCCACCCTGATGCTGGATTGATAGCTGTGACTTCAGCTGCTCCTACTTGCTCTGCTTCCCCCTGTCCTCAGTGACCAGGAACAACCAGAAGAAACCTTTCCCCTGTCATTGACTAGGCCTGCATTGACTAGGTCAAAGATGAGACTTTGGTCTGCCGTATATCAAGCCAGCCAACTCTCATACAACTGCCACAAGAATAAATAAATGTGACACAGTACCTGGCCTTGCAGCTAGGCTTACTTATCACAGTCACTGCTGTGACACCTGCTCACACAATGTTAGATTACTCATTTCCCATTAGCTTGGAACTTAGGCAGAGTTTGCTGCTGTTACCATTCACACACTGTAACTCCCAAGTAACCCTGACAGACAGGTTCCTGTGCCAGGATGTATGGAAGGAACCTAAAGAGGTTTCAGTCATCCATCACTAGCTGCCATCACCCATGTCTGTATCTCCTATTCCATTCACCACGATAGTGGCAGTACACGTGGTCCTGAGTGCTCTGAACTCCTCCAAAGCTGTTGTATTGTGTCCCCATTCCCTCTGCAGATCTGCATCATGGTACCATGGCTGCATTGTGACCTGAAGCAGGGAGGGTCAGGAATGAATAAACACATCAGAGGAAACGTGCACTCACTTCTATTCATTTCCAGGTTGCACCCTGTCCTAGATGTGATGCTGGCTGGTGATCACATGGTCATGGAAATCACATATGTAGATTCCTGAAGTATGACTGTGACACTGCAATATTAATTTTTAAATTCAATGTTTAAAACAGAAATGTCATATAAATGAGTTACCATTTTTCTGAAAGTGAAGATGCTACATAGCTACACCAATTACTATTAAATTCATTGGTTTACTACCTACCTTTTCTGCTACTGTACACTGTAGGGCTCAGGAAAGCAATGAGGCTGGTGCCTGGGCCCCTCCTGGAGTTAAGGCTAACATGTTAACCCTACCCAAACAAACATGAACAGACAATGAGAAACTATTGAGACATAACAAAGTGAGAAGCTAATAAGTTTTATAGATAGTGCAGTGAAGAATGGCTGGATTTCACAAACAGTTGAGGGACAGTTATGTGATCAATGTTCAATCTTCACAGATAGTTGAAGGGGAGGACTAGGGACCTTCTCGTGAGCACAGTCATGCAAGGTCAACAGTGTCTGGGCAACTGGAGCAGAAATTCCATGCAAGGCCACGAGTACATCAGCAATGATATCAGAAATATTGGACTGGCACAGAGATATAGCAATCCTGGGACCGGGGGGGGGAGAAAGAAATTGGGGCTGGTTGTTTGTTGGGAGGAGACAGAAGCAGGAAAGAGTTAACCAGAGAGCTGAAAAGGAACATCAAAAAGTAGAAAAGGAAAAAGGAAAGAAATAGAAAATACGATTAAAAGTTATCCAAGTCCTGTGAGCAGTGCTGCCTGAGGGGTAGCTGCTGGCTAGTCCTGCATTTGATCAGCACAGCCTGAGTCAGGAAAACAAACCAAACTTGTAAACATACGATGCATATATCAAACTTATTTCTGCAATCAGGAGGAAGGGATAGTGGAGAGATGCTTCCCCTGGCCTAACAGGAGAATGTCTGGATGGGAAAGATTGAACATCCTGGTACTGCTTTGTTGGTGTCCATTCCAGGGCTGATCACATTGCTATCTTCCCAGCCAGTTCCTAATATCTTCCAGAGTATAAATCCATACAGCAGAAGATTGATTACAATGCATATCACATTCCCAAATAGAATATTCTCTACCAATGACCTAACAGAGCTCACGAACCCTTTCCTTTCCCTTTTAGCTCCCTGTCCTCGATCTCAGTCATGTTGATTTGGCATAAGGAAAAGACAGGCTTACAAATACCTGCTAATCACTCCCTTTGTTCTACTATTTTCACTTCCAAAGAAAAATGCATCAGATTTCTTACGACCTCCTTCTTCATTCCAAAGCAAAAATATTCAAAATCATCATATTCAAAAATATCAAAATTCAGGGGAAAAGAACAAAACCATCAAATCAAACCAAGGCACAGTTCAGAATCCATAGGCCATCGGTTCTCTACCCCTAGCGTTTGCCATCCCGGCCGAACACCTGTACTCAGTAAATTTCCAACATCCCAGGAGTGATAGCAAGGACTGCTCTGCAGGAAGGATCCTTGCAGCAGGCACAGGAGGTTCAGAGACATTTAGTAGTCCATCCATCTACTCTACAACAACCCTGCTTGAATAAGAGGATGTTGTGGGAGATTGTGCTGAAAACCTTGTTAAAGTCAAAGCAGATGACATCCCCTGCTCTCCTTAATCACAAATCCAGACAATCCGGTCATCTCATCGTAGAATGCAATCGGGTTGGTCAAGAATTAAAATCCATGCAACTCCAAATCACCTTTTTGCAAGAGAACTTGATATAAGCATACCAGGTATAAGCATTCACATTCTCTGTGGACATCTTTACCAGCAACATTAAGCTATCAGAAAATCTTTACTCATACATTTTCTCTGAAGTAGTATAAATCTGCTAGCAAACTGGAATATTTTTGACACATGAAATCACATGATTAACACTTCTGTAGGAGCACTACTAATAAAATTATTACTGAGAAAAATAGATAAAATATTTCTGTAAGTCAGGTTCATGGGAAATGACATGTGTTTCTGCTTCGTGCTGTTTAAAGCTGCAGCTAGTATTTTTCAAGACTTTTAGCCATATTCCATCCAATTTTAATTAAGCATTTTCTTAATTAAGTTTAACATCTTAATTCCTGAAACAAAATTAATGTCAATATGAACTTGTTGAGATCATAGAAACCATGAATGTGCTCCCAAGTAGTATTATATTTCATAATGTTCTGTATATATTCATATAAATATATAGATAGATATAAATTGCATAGATAAAAATACAATATATATAAACATACATAAAAAGTTTCCAGAAGGGCACATTCCTTTTCCTGGACCAACATAAAATCCACAAAGAATAGTCTAATAATGTAGTCAAATAACATTGCTATTCATTGTATTTTTACAGTATTGGGAAGACCTAGTGCATACAATTAAAATTGAGATTTGTCCTTAAAGTACAAAAGGAAAAAGTAAGACTAGGTACTTGTTAAATATTTTGCATTCTGTGAAGCCTATTCTTAATACCCCCTTGTAGTCCATTGAGTAATCACAAACGTATACTACAGAAGATGTATTTTTTGATGTATTACAATTTGTTCATAAAAGAGTTATTCCAAGAGTAGAGACAAATATAAGACTTGCTTTTAGAAGAGACTTGTTAAAAAAATAAAGGTCTTCAGAAACGACTTTGCTTGTAAACATAATGATGAATATGTACTGCAAAAACTGAATTCACATTTCTTGGGTTTACAGTTAAGGTGATAGTGTGAATATTGACCTCTTAAAAATACATAGATGTAAGAGAAATGATTGAGAAATTTGATATGAAAAGCAAGTGAATTTCAAAGTTTCTGGAAAGCCTTAACCCCACGTATACCTCAGATTTAATGTTGACATTATAAAGGCTAAAGGTCCTCAGCCTCAGGCCTCCCCATACAACCATTTTTTTTCGATTACCAGGATATGTAAGGCACTCAAGACTTGGGTTCAGCATCCTATTCATTTCAGTGGGAGGTAAAGAATATCAAGGAATGACTGGAGTCTAAAGTTTATTCTTGACATATAACACAGTGAGGAAAGCCTAGTATTGACTTGAGCTACACAATGAAAAGGACAAGTAACAAATTCCCAATAGAATTCCAAGATAAAGTGAAAAAACCCCCAAACCCAGCTATGCCATCCAGTCTAAGGTAGTTAGGGAAAAGCACTATTTCTGATCCCTTAAGCAACTTAGAATCTAAGTTGCTNACTTAGAATCCAAGTTGCCTCCATAGATATGCTTCATTAAATGGTAGAACCACCAAAAATTAAACCATTACATTGACGTTTTCTTGTGATACAGAGTACAATTCCCAGAATTATGCCAATTCCATAGACTGTCGTTTTATTCCCCAAATGGGTGAAAAATCTATCTTTTTTCTCCCTGAGGAATGTTTGAAGTTAAAATTTATTTGCCTAGATTTATCTTCTAATTTATTGGTTCCAATTTATTTTAGGTTATTTTTCAATCTGCAGATTGATAATGTAATTACAGGTAAGGAACCTTAATTAACTCAATTTCTGGTACAAACCCCACAGTTTCCTTGTTTATATGAAGAGATTTTCACTAGTGCCACTATCTTGATTACCGATCACCACTGACTGAATTAGTACAATTTCCATCTGGACACAAGGCCACAATTTTTTGATACATGCTTAAAGACAACACACAGCTTTATAGTTAAATGACAGATACCTCCATATCAGGTAATGCAAAAATTTTGAAAGTCAGCCCTATACACACATATACTAAGAATGGAGAATTTATCTCTGACTTAAAAACCAAACAAACATAAACCCCAGCTCTATAGGGATAGGATAATTTAACTACACCTAGCTACTTTGCAGGGAAGAATTTTTAAAAAACAGCAAACAAATAAATCAAAGACATCAGAAAAGAGGGACAAAATGATAATATAATGTTACCATACCTGTAGGAATGTATGAATGTAATAACAACAGTCAAGAATATATCAAACATTAAGGTATCTAGAGACTGTGAACTTCAGTGATAAAATAGACCTTCTGTTCCTTAATCATGAACAGCTCTGCTGTAATCTTCTGTCTTTGGTCTGGACACAGATAACAATAACAAACTTCTAGCATAACATTGTACTTGACTGAACTACACATTTCCAGCAACATTATTTTGGTTTCTGAGTTTCGGGGGTTTATATCCCATATGTTACAAGAAAAAAGCAGACCAGATGTTCATGAAATTTAACATGTCAACAAACTTAATTGAAGTGATAGAAATACTTGGACTTGTGGACTTCAACATTGACTGGCTAAAACAAGAATGTTGAGTTTTACAAGAACCAGTTTAACTTCAACCTTTGCACTATTTTTCAGAAAAAGCATTTGACGAGGAGGGCTCCCTCCCAGCAACAACAAATGAAGAATATCAGTTACTGCAAAAAAGTACTTCCACTGTGGCTCAGCAAAATGCTTCTTCTTATACTCTTTTTACCCAACAAAAAAATGAGAGATATGTGAAAAAGGCAATAGGAAAGTATTTTGTGTCAAAGTATAGATGTCAGAAGTTTACCGGGTGAAAGAAGGTGGATTTGACTTTTGGATTCAAGCCTATTTTTTCTCAAAACACAGTCAAAGTCACCAGTGAAATCAGTATTAGAAATTGTTTCTCTACTTCTCCATTTAAAATGAAGACAAACTGAATTGAATTGAATGGAACTGAATCCAAGCCTTTAGTAAGAAATCTGGACTCAAAATTGAAATTGTCATTTAACATGCCATCACTCATGTGCCACGCTGTTAGATTGGCCCCTGTGTTATGAAAGTAGTGAGAGTATTTCTAAGCTTCCTTTGCCTCAGGAAAAAAAAAAGTGAAACAAGCCTGTAGAGCTCCTTGTCTCACCATTGATTCAAACATCAGGACTTCCACTGACTTCACCAAAACCAGGATTTTACACTACCTTTTGCAAGATCTGTGATGTGATGATACAGTCACAAAAGTGTGGAAAAAACACATCACAGGCCAGATATGCAACAGCAGTTTATGACATCTCTGTCTCCTTCCTGCCTCAGTTTATATCGTTGATAACTGTTACAGTTGTCAGGGAATCCCTCCCCTGCAGTAATCCTCTCCTACAGCCCTCTGAATGGCATTGACACACTTGTTCCATCTGACTCTAATGGCACACAACACCACAAGTGAGAAAGAGTTGCGAAGTGTCTGTCTAGTACTTGTCACTTTTAAGTGCATGATAAAGCACATAAAAAGAAAATAAGGTTTCTAATGCATGGTTTCCTAATAATCAATTTAAAGCAGAGCATGAAAGGTAAGCAAAACAAGTGAAGAGATTTTTCACAATTTATCCCCATTTGTATAGTACTATTCTCTCTGAATATACTGGGATTTTTTTCCCTGAGCTCGTAGACAGCAGATGTAAGTCAGTATTGAAATCAAAATAAAACATACCATCTTTATCTGGTAATAAATTTTTTGGCAATTCTTTAATATCCAAAATTACAATTTCATAGCAAGATAGTTTTCAAAGTCCTTAGTTAAAGTGCAAGGAAGCAGAATGGGGACAGGCAGATTGCTCTTTCTAGATCCACAGAAAGCAGCTTGAACAGAAGCTTTTCAGAGATGAGCTTTTGCAGCTTATATATGTTGAGGGATCTTTTCATGCACAGACTATACGCGGTGATTCTTTTCCTTGCTTTAAATCACAAAAGGAAACCACGAGCAAACAATGGCTTTAAAAAGTGAAACAAAAGATAATTCAACTTTATATACAGAGACTGTCTGCCTCTCCCTCTCTCTCTCTCTGTATATATGTGTATATACACAAAGAAAAGACCTTTAGAACAACACTTAATGATAATTATCCAAATTTGTTATCTAAAATGAGAAAAAAATCTTTTGTTTCTTTACCTTCAAGTATGTGAAAACTTGGTCCCTAAAAGTTATCCCCTTTCTCCTAATTTTTTGCAACCTAACCATCAGATAGATGCATTTGTTGCTGTAATATATGTAATAAGTATTACACATTGGTTTCAATAATGATTCCACAAAATAAGGTTTCCAGCATCTTTCTGCAATCTATAACATGCTACAAAATGCATGTTGTTGCTTAAACTACTCTGTTCAAATGGTCTGTCATTATTGTATTATCCTAAATATTTTTAATCTGTCTTTCAAAGAGGACAGGAATATTGACTGCAAGCCCTGTAAGCCTTTACCACATTTTAAAGGAAAAGTTAAAGATCGAAAGTAGAGCATAAATACACAAAGCTTTAGCACTCCACTTCCATTTCAGCACTCTTTACTGACCTCTACTGGTTCATCCATCGTAGCTTTCATAAATACTAAACAGATTGCTTTTATTGAACTTTTGCCCTCTCTTGTTCAAATTCAGGGATAAAATAAACTGTATCCCACCCTCCCAACTTCTCCGTGCCTGAAGATTAAAAAGTGATCAAGCTTCCAACTATTGGGGGCAGTTTACCTGTAGTGGGTGAGACACTATGAAAAATCATCGTTTAAAAAACCCTAACAGTATATATACAGCTGTAGAAAACTCCATCTTAACACTTTGGGTGTATTTTTTGTGACTGAATAATTTATCACATTTGTTTTATTCAACTGTTGCCTCATGTTTGCATCATTAGCTGTTTGGTATATAAAATCCGGTTTTGTATTGTACAATACCCAGCATCTGACCCATGATGAGGACCAAAAGTATTACTGCAACACAAATACCAAAGTTGGGACTATAGATTCATCATCTTCAATCATCCCCATTTGACAGACTTCTTCTTCAGAGAACATGCCTGTCTCTAGGAGCTTCCTCAGAAACAATATTTGCTCTAATTAAACAGGGCTGGCAGCTTATCTACCACATGCCAGTGGATCAAAGTACAGTAGCAAGTTTGACATTATAAAAGTATCACTGCAAATGCTTTGTCAAACTAAAGTCATTACCCTGTCTTACTGGGAGCAGTGACACGCTCATCACATCTTTTATAGTACTAAATGAAGTTCAACTCATCCACTTTATAACTGATCACAAGAAAAAACAAATCTCTAGTTCTTTATGTGCCTTACAGTAAAGAGCAACTCTAGTTAGTCATAAGTAAATGAGCAAACTTTTCCATCCTCATTTACCAAAGAACACTTTCATTGTCAGCAATACTCAAAACTTTCCAATTTTAAAGGCCTATTTTTAGAATTCTTTGTTATGTAAGTCTTTAAGTATGAATAACAGTTTTATGTATCATGAGAACTTCATTTCCTCTCACTGCTCTACCAGTGACTCCAATTTGGTTTTTTTTTTTGGTTAGTCACCTGTACTGGCTAGAAAATAACAACAATTGTTGACTACAAAAACAATGAAGTTTTGTTGTTCTGTTGGTATACATAGTAAAGCAGATCACATATTATTAAATCAATTTCAGAACAGCAAGATGCCTATTATTCATGAAGCTATTTTGTGTAATAATGCATTTTTCTTTCATTTTTCATAAAACGCTCTGTAGATCATAAATCACCCAGATCACTCAGCATGAATCTATGATATTTTTATACTGTATGAATAAATATCTGAACTACATTTGTGTGGGTATTTAAAAAAATCATGTCCCCCTGACTTTTTGAACACTCTCTTCTGATGCCCCCGAGTCTTGCATCACTACGTCCTAATGCTATCCATGCTTAGCACCACAAGCAACACACTAAAGAAGCCCTGAAGAGCTGCTAGCAAGCAGGGCTTTCCCCCACGGCGGCAGAAAGCTGCTGGGTCCCCCCTGCCACCGCGTTTCCCCGGCTCTGACCAGCAGAGGGAGGAGAGGGGGTGCCCGCACAGCCCCGCATCCCCCAGGGTACCACAGCCCCCTTTGCACTACCTCCAAGCAAAACTACAAGCAGCGGCCCCAGTTTTAATGCTTGTGATGAAAACCCACTTTCTTACTCAGAAAATGCACTGATACTGGTTTGGGTTTTTTTTCCTTCTTACCTTTACCTAGTTGTGGAGTACGGGTGTCCAGAAGGTCTCTGTTGCCTGGTCTTGCTGGGTTTGCCACCGCTCCGATTCTCGCACTGCTGCTTCTAGGACTTGGATGAACAACTGGATCTGATCTGCTTATTCTGTTCTGTGTTAGAAAGAAAACTTTTTGATGTTCTGTCACTAGAACCGGGCCTTTGCTCAACACATTAGAGCAAGTACATAATCGTTCTGAGATTTGCAAATCAGCATCTTTTTCCGTAAGTGGGAAATAGAACATCTTATTAAGACTTCCTATAACTTACGAAGGAGTGAAAGACATTGATTTTCATTGAACAAGGTGTTGACTGGCTCACCGTGAAACCATCTTCTTTCCAAGAGGCATTTTAAAGCGGTACTTTTGTTCAGCTCCGTGCAAAATATTCCACAACAGCCCAAATAACTTTTTTCCTTACCTCTGGTATCCCAGTGAGGTCACATTCTGTTAAAAACATCCTGTCAAGCTTGGTACAAAAGGGCTCCAAAGAATCAGAATGCAGAAGCTATGCAACTTGCTGACTAACTTTGCTCTGTGTTATTTACCAACCACACAAAGAAAATGCTGTCTATTCAAAACACAGTTCAAAACTCTCTTCACAGAAAGTGAGTGAACAAACAGTCCCATGTCCGATGCTGTAGTCACATCTCCCATGAGGCCCGGTGATAGCTCTGGGGCATGGGACGGAGTGACACCACCAGCAGTCACTACAAGGCACTTTTGTAAACAAGTTGTGTGTGTGTGTGCAGAGGAGGAGGAGTAGGCGGTTGTTACTTTGTCTTACCATTAAGCTATATTTGCTTTATCATCTCGGAACTTCAGCCTTGTTTAGTCTACTGGGTGCATTTGCTCTAGTACTTGCATGACATTTTCCTCACTATAACCTTTGTTTTAGAATCATAGAATCATAGAATCATAGAATTGTTAAGGTTGGAAGGGACCTTTAAGATCATCTAGTCCAACCATTAACCTAACCCGACAAAAACCACTTCTAAACCATATCCCCAAGTACCACATCTACCCTTTTTTTAAACACCTCCAGGGATGGCGAATCCACCACCTCCCTGGGCACCCTATTCCAATGTTGAATAACCCTTTCAGTGAAAAAATTTTTCCTAATATCCAACCTAAACCTTGCCTGGCTTTTCTTCCACAAGGGATCTGAAAGGAACAGCTGGAATTAGTGCAGGATCTAGACTTGGACCCCTGGAGCCAGGTTAAGCAGCAGAAGCTAATTCAGAGTCCTCCAGACCCATCACAGAAACCAACAAAAAAACTCAATGGCTACTCTACTCTACACCCAGCAAAGTTCAAAACACATGTTGAAAGTCTTTTACTTTGGTTCATTAAAGAAATATATCTCAGTAATAAAAGTCATACCCAAGTTTCAAGTCTTCAGTATTTTCAAAACTCAAAGTGAGGATTCTGACCCAACTCTAGGACTTTGCCTCATTATACAACTGAATTCTTTAAGCAATTTGGGATTGCCCTAAAAATCAGAGGAACTTTAGATTTTGCATTTCAGTTCGGTAATTTCAAGTATTCCTAAAATTATAAGCCCTCTCCACCCATTTTCCTTATTTTAAACCCATCTATTCTTTGAAAACTCTTACCCCACTAGTCACAAAGCCACACTTTGGCAGAGAAGCAGAAATTTCTTTAGCTCTCTATAGGAAGAGAAGTACCGTATAGACCCAGAGCTTCCAGTACTGGCCACTGGCCTTCACTCACACCAAGCCACTCCAGTGCTTTTCTTTATACTTACAATAAATCACAGACAACAACTATTTCCAGATGTGGAAAGGTGAAAAATTGTTTTCATTGATCTCTTTGTAATTTCATTCTTTAAATTTCAGACCAGTATTGGAATCTTCTTTCTGCCACCCAATCCAAACCATCCTTCTTTCTTACCTATGTGGCAGCCCTTGCCATGCTCACAATTTTTTTTTACAACTTCCTAGTAAATATTTTTCCTTATGTTTTCAAAGGTCTAAAACACAGGTGTTATAAAACACCTGTTGTGTATGTTTGTGAGACCACAAGGTGAGACATGGTGACATTATGTTGTAAAATAAACACTAGTGTGCTTTTCCTTTTGTGAGATCTGGTTCTGCAGTGTAAATGTGTATTCTGATCTCATCCCAAATGAAATAGCTTTATAAGCTTTAACAGGTTTTTGGCATAGGTTCTTCCAGACCTGTATTCCAGGAATAAGGATCATTCCAGGTATGACATAAAGGATATTCAACTGCTGGTATACTTTAACAACTGAATCATTCATGACCAACAATCGGATGACTGAAGTACAGGTTTTAAACATGTAAAAGCTTTCTAGAAATACACAAAACATTACACTACCTAGCTATATGTCTTTGCCAATACTTGAAAATAATGCCTTTAAAATATGAATGATGAATGACCTTGCAAGTAGAATTGTATTAGTATGCCTCGGAATTTTTAAAACAAATATGATTATTTCTCAGTGTCCAACAAACACCCAGTCTTTGGTCACAGTCTGCAGTTGTTCCTTGTCAAGTAGTACAGCAGTAATATTCTCCAAAAGTAATCAATTACAGAGATCAAGTGAACCTTCACTTCTCCATAACAACTAAAGATACTACAGCAGTTGCTCTTGTTTCCTGACGTAGACTTCAAAATGCACTGGAGCCAATAAGTTGTCCACTGATCTTTCTATATTTGTTTTATTTTTATTCCAAGTTTACCTTATTAACTCTTCTCATCTCATTGAAATTAGCAATATATTATAGAATAGTGTACATATATTCTTCCTCTTTCTCAATAAGTTCACTGTTCCACTTAATTATCTGTATCTCAGGAACACATACCCTGCCTACTAAAATATAGCAGTGTACAGTAGCTTAGTTACTTTCACAGTATCACCATGAGGTCAGAAAGTTTATAATCCCTGTTATATGGACTGGGAAAACCTCAGTTGTATCTTCCCCTTAAGCCTTTTCTGAGCTCTAGTACCTGTTTTTGAGCAGGTCAGAACCAGTGTGCAGAAGGCTGTACACAAGAGCAAGGTCCGCAGAACATTAGGCCTCCAGTTTCATGTTCTCTGTTTTCTGTGCTGTGAGTACATTTCTATTCTGGTGGCTTTGATACACCTGAGATTACGTGGGCTAGAAGTTCTTTTTGTCATTTGCAACTTGACATTCCATGTCCCACACATAAAATGGCACTCATTGAAGGGTACCCATTAGGCACTGTCAGTGGCTCCATTCAACTTAACGAGGAGTATCGGTTTGTTTTATTTATGAGTCTCAAAACGGAGACAGCAAAGTCAAGCTCATATTCTCAGAAGTTCCTCCTAGCTACCTCTTGCAATGTATTAACTCTTTAACAATACCAACAGCAGTCTGTATGTGAACCTAATAATGCATTTAATGGCAAAGACTCTTCTCTTTTTCCCCAACAGCCCCACCAGGAAAATGAGACCAAGCAAGATTGATACTAATCATGGACACAGAGGAGCCCTAGCTGCAATCACCAACCCGCTGCAGGATTCTCTGTGGATGACAGGCAGAGTTGGCAAACAAAATTGGAAGGGAGTAGAAAGAAAGAAAGAAACAAAATGCTTTTCCTGGCTATTCACAAAATATACCCAGCACTTAAAAACCAAATCTAAATGCACAAAAAAATCCAGGCAGGCCATGCAAAAAGCATTTAGTTAGGTATCTAGTAACTCCAGGAGCAATGCTGGATACCAACAAATCACATGCTCCCATCAGGTGGCTTAAAAAAATAAAACAAAAGAAGCTTTAAAAAATCCCATACTTCCTCCTTCTCCATGTAATTACCATGAGTTACAGTTGGAGGAGATGCTGCAGAGAGGGGTGGGGGGAGTGCAGTGAATTTGAAACAGATAAAAGCTGGGTAAACCACTCCAGTAGTCAAGTTCATGGAAAAGTACTTAACCAGAAATAAATGCTGCTGATGCTTTTGTTCTGGTCTTTCACTGAAGCTTATTCTGGCCTTCTGATGTGCCTCCTATAGGTTGCCTCTGCCAGGCAATTGTGCATGTGCTCACAGTCCCAACTGCTAGCACCACATTTATTTATTTATTTTCAACCCAAATAAACTCTTAATGGCTTAACATAAAACATTTGGATTTTTTTTTTGATGCACACTAAATAATAAAAAAGCCAGAAGCACAATAGGCCATAAGGGAATGAAAGGGATGATTGTTCAAAGCCCTATTAAAAGGTTTGTTGCTTTATTTATATATTTTTTAACAACACAATTTCAAAGCCTTTTAAAGAAGACTCCTCCTCCCCAGTTGCCTGCCAAGATAGTACTTAGCTGAGGGAGGGAGTGGCTGCTCTTTAAAAGATGATGGTATCTATTAGAGAGCAAGGGAAAGAGAGATACATAAAAAGGCTTTCCCAAAAACAATTGTCCAGAAGGGCCAATGAAAAGAAACAAAAGGTATGAGATGAGAATTAAATGGAAAGAAGATGGGAACATTAAAACAGAGTGCTGAGAGAAAAAAGAGATTTTTAAAGCAAAAATGGCTCTGTTAAGGTCCTTTTAGTTACACTATTATACTAACCGTGCTCCATATTTAGGCATCTGTCAGGTAGTAATTGTAAAGTACTTCACAAAAATTAACTCTGACAGCCTTCTTTCATAAGGTAGGTGAGGGACAGAGCCCAGGTTGTACAGCTGGTTTCTATGGAAGACCAGAAGATTCTTTGACAGCACATCATGTTAGAAAGCAACAGGCACAGAAAGGTTATTCTTCCCCTAGGTGTGATGCATTATTTCATTGCAGGGATTAAGTGACTTGTCTGGGTGGAAAAAATATCACGTGTGGTTAAAATATCCAGAGAAAAGTCTGAGGTCCGTGTTCACTCTCCTTTCTCTTAGAAGCAAATATTATAATCTGGGTCTCATTCTTGGGAAAAATCCTCCACAATCCTTCTATTGCTTGAGAGCCTCTTCCCTCAAAATGCTGTCAGCAATCACCATCACAGGTGTGATCACAAACCCCCAGATAACTTGTGCAAAGCTGAGTAAAAGCTGCCAAATGAGGTTCTGCATTCACAGCAGGGAGCCAGTGCAGTCATCACTGGTGGTATGTTCATGGTGACTTCTGTTGCTAGAGACATGGTCTGTAGGTTGCACTGGCTGGGTTTTTCCTACATGTCATGGTATCAGTCCTAGAAATTAGGAACGATGTATCCCTCTTTGGGGTACAACAAGCCTCCTGTGCAGTTAGGGAGTGAGTGTGAAGAGCTCTACCTTTCACGGTAGGCTACAGCCAGCTACATCACTTTCCGCTGTCAGAGCCATTGGGCTCTGAGGCAGCCTACATCAGTAAAGTGGTGCAGAAGCATTTGATACTTCCCATCTGTTAAGAGCAAGAAAGAAACTAGTGCAAGAGGATGTTTTCATTGTAGCTTAGCTGCAACAACAAAAAAACCAAAACTCCTGAGGAGAGCTGTATAAGAAACACCTCTGTTTCAGAACCGAAATTCATCCTGTGGAACTAAAGGTAACATTCATTTTCATTTATATGTTTCTGATACAAAACGTCTGTTTTAGTGGAAATGTCCAAATAAGCTCTACTGAAAACATTTCAAGGACTCTTAGGTTCTCAAACTGAGTCATTAACCTTAGTACAAATGCTCTAGATTAAGGTGCAGATGGGTTCTTCGGAGATTATCCTTTTCGTTACCATTTTATTGTTGCCTGGGTTTGATTCTGTACATCTCTCAGGTGCTGAGTTTGAGTGTATGAGATGGGAGATACTTTGAAAAGTGGTGTACAATGCCTTTCTCTGCATGACACAGCTCTGAAGCTGCTAGCACACTGACTCACAGTTCTGAGATCAAACCAAGGCAAACTCCAAAGCTAGCATCTTATTTCAGTGATACACAGTTTGCTGAGCCTGCCTATAGAAAAAAAGGATCCATTACCTTATTTATCCTCTGTAGCCAAACAGTGCAATCTTTCCTAAAGGAATCTATGACAAGGCCTGAAATAACCCAAGGTTACATATCTTAGATTAAACTAACAGACTTCTATTGAAAAGAATATTGCTTGTACAGCACAGTCCCATAAATTTTTTCTTGTATTATGCTGTTTTGTGGTGAAATAGTGACTAAAATGTGATATATGCTGTGAAGCTAAGCAACTCTTCATAAATTCCATTCAAATTACCAGAAAGAGAAGAAAGAGAAACTGTGTCCAAGAGAAAGTACAGAAAGACCTCAGGTACCTGAAGGAAATTTACTTTTTATGCAGCTTGGCCAGGACACTGCAATTTCTCTTTACCATCCTGAAAAGGCCATGGCAACCTTAATACCTGAAGCAGTTGTGACCTCTGTTTCTCGCTGACTGGAAAGAAGGCATCCTAACAGTGTGTCCCTCACCAGTATCACGGGTGGCAGAGTAGGCCAGGCACAGCAGTCCCTCTCCTGCTTGGATGGGGTGTACTCCCCATCCAAGCACTGATCCTGCTTATGAGACTTAGAAAGACTACAGCTGAACAGACAACAGTAATGACTGTAGCCACAGGCATGAGCTTCCTAAAAAAGGGGATCAAAAGTGCTATCTCTCACTGCTGTAAAGATTCACTTTCTTCAGTAGTGCTTCAGCACTTTAAAATTTAAAGCTATGTGCAACACACAGTACACGGTTTTCCCCTTAATTTCCAGATAGGCTGCTTTAACCCATGAGATGTCTCCAAAGAATTCTGTGGGTAGAGAATGCTCATGGTCAAGGTGTTCATTTTAAAACACAGTTTGCTTGAACCAATTGTAATCTAATTAAAATGCAATATGGGAACTGCACTCTGAAGTGCCATTAGCAGAGGAGAGACCATCTTGCTGCGGGTAATCAGAGTCCCTGAGGATGAAGAGGCCAACACCTGACTCACTGGATGTACAGAAAAGTCTCATGAGTTTTAAGAAGCACTGAGATGCCAGAGTGATGCTGCTTTTTCAGCTAACGAGAAAGCCATGGCTTTCGGGTTTAAGAGCTTGGGCTGCCACCCAGTGGAGGCAGGTACCAATTTTGTACAGATTCAGCCTCACAGTCACAGTCGGAGAGCGGGCTCTGTGGCTCTCCAAGTAATAGCTCTCCAAGAAAAAGCAATTCCTTAATAGCGTTACTGCTTCTTGCACACCAGTTATTCTGGATCAATGTATTCTATCTAGAAATTCAAACATGGCTTTTCTAAATGCTAACCTAGGATCTTAGAGTCAGGCTGAAATTTTGTCTTGCATATATGCAGTAGGAGTTTCTGTAAGAGAAAATTAGACTGATTGTTGAATAAATTTCCTAAACAAATAACTTCAACGTACTTGTTATATTACGCTTTCAGCCTGCTACACTATTTTTATTCTACATTTTCTTTGTCAGTCTTATTTCTCTTTGTGACCAAATATATGACTTTTATACAGATGGTATCAGTTGCAATGTAATTTTACTAGTAAAAAATGCACTGCATTATGGATATATACAGCAAGAACAGAGGACATTCCTATAAAACATCCAGATCAGAGTTGAAGTACTACCAGAACAGATGAGAAAGAGATCTTAATCCTCATGTATTGACAATTAAAGAAAAATTAGGCACAGTTCAACTTCTAGACTGACTTATATAGGTGCTACATCATTTTTTATGACTCTCTCTAGTAACTCCAGTCTGGCATACTGCCCTGCTCCAGGAATCAGCATAAGACCACTTCCTAATTGGTTTTCTTTTTAGGCATCTTTTACTGCATTTCAAATGGTATTTCAAACATCCTTCTTTTGTACAAGAACCAGAAAGTGGAAGATACCAGGGACAAAAGAAAAGGAACTAGTACCTTACCAAGCTGTGAATGGGGATAAACTGACAAGATGGAAAAGTTTTTCACACAAGGCATATTAAAACTGCTTACTTCAATTTAGGTTTTGTCTTCTCATACTAAAATATTTTTTCTCATGTGGTTTATAGATGGAAAGAAAGAGAAATAAGTTATCATAATTATGCTTATAATAGCTGCTGAGTATTCAGGCTTATGAAAGCCCTGAGATAACTATAATATCCTCAGAAAAGGAGAGTTCTCATCTCTAAAACACCTAAACTTGTCACAGCATAGCTCACACCTAGTCCATGGTCTCATTCTAACTTAGGTATTATCCTGTCTCTCTTACCTGCAGTGCCCAGTCCTGGAAATTCCAATTCTCAGACCAGGTATATCAGATTTTACGCAATGCTTCTGGTAACATGGGATTTTTTTCCCCTCTTTGTCTGACAGGTGCGCAAACCCTTTATGTCTGACTGAAAATAAGATCATTTTCCTTGTAAGCATTACTCTTGTTTTCAAATTCGGACTTTATCTGACTTACAGCAAGTAATGCTTAGATTTCTGAAATGCCCTTAACTCCCAGACTAGGAATCCTGTACTTGCTCATTAGCATCCTTTTCTGTTAAAAGCTATTCTACTTGTCATAATTATACACCAGACAAGACAACGTTCCTCTTCTTCATAGCTGTATGGTTAAGGCATTCACCTGGGACACAGAAACTTCAGACTCTTGTCTTAGTCGTAAGAAGACAGAGTGTTTTATAGCCCATCTCCCATTCTTTCAGGGGATGCCTCTTAACTCATGTAGTTAAAAAAAACCAACAACACAAAGCCAGAAATTGTTCCCAGGAGCAACCCTTCTGGGTCAGACTATAGAATATATGGGCACACCTTTTCCCAGGCTATAAGAGAAAAGGTGACTCCTTAGGACTGCAGCTAGAGAGACAGAGGTAGAAAACTCTTGGCCCCAAAGTGAAAGGACATTTTCCCTTGTTTGCTGTGTTGTTTCTAAAGTCTGGAACAAAACAGCACCCTAAAGACATTCTTTGCTATTTTGAAACGGGACACTAAAACTCTGTGACTGCACTGGCCACTCTGGATATGTGGTTATTGTGTCCTAATCATTGACCTACAAGGACAGGGGTCTAACAGTTTGCTGCTGAATTCTGCATGCTGATCAGCCTCATATTAGAAGGGCAGGTCTGTGCCTTCACTTCCTTCTGAACTATACTTCCTGCTTGCACAACAGCTTCAATAGTCTTGGCTCTTGCAAACATTTTATTACCTTTGGGCACTCTTTGTACTCAGCTGCATAACAGTGATTTCTTAAGATCTGGTTTGTTTTTCCAAGGGCAGGTTATGCTCATAGAAACTCCCTTTGAACAGAAACATCTATATTGCTTTTTGTCTTTGCTGTGCTTTGTGTTCATCTTCAGCTTCTTAGGAGATATGTTACATACTTGGTAACTGTCAGGAGCAAGTGCATTTAGGTAAGCACATTCAAGAATGTGGTCTACCAAACTGCTGCTAGGATGTATCCCTTGTCAGTCACTTTTGCAAGACAATGAATGTGTACAGGATTGAACACATTCAGCATTCTGTATAACACAGGTTTTAATAACAGAAACAACTATATATTACTTCCTTAGGTGGCTTTTTACACTCCTGGATCTTCACTAAATGTTGCCACTATATACCACCACATACTGCTATATACCACTATAACCTGAGGTAGGGTTTTCCTGAAGGCTCCTTAAGCCCTGAGATGATGCCTCCCATTCCTGAGAAAAAATATTCTCCTCCACTTACATAGGCAAGCACCTTGGACTACTCAGTGTGTAAAAACTGATAGAGAATCAAGCCAGAACTGATGTGTCTTGATGAGCCAATAGACCATTGAGTCCTTAGGACTTCAAAACTAGAAGCTAAAACCAAACCAAAACAAAATGTTTAAGAACAAAACAAAATCGGATTTTGATGGGTTTTTCTTAGGTGTCTGAGATGGGTTGGTTTTTTTAAAGCCTTAACACATCTTTGCTGCAGGTGCAGGGCAGAGACACCTGACTTGGTATTTGATACTGCAACCTTGGAAACAGAAGTCATGGGAGGAACGCTGCAGAGACGTTAGAGTAAGCTGCATACAAACCGCCTTTGTCCAGAAACAGGACGGCAGGGTTTGTCAAGCATGACATAGAGCTCATAAACTCTTCTTTCTGTGAGAAAATGGAGGTCTTCATATTAATTGAACCTTAAAAGCTGGGACTGAATAGAGTGCAAAAAACCAAAAAGGTCAAAGTTACCCACGTTAATGCTAAATTTATTTTTGAGGGACAGTACAGTCCAAACGCAGGGAGTTTAATTCTGGCCAAAGTTTTAACCTGAAGCTTTCACTGCAACTCTAGGAGAATCCTTAACAATTCAGTTAAAACATCACTGAAACTGAGCATTAAAAAATTAATAGTAAGGGGCAAATCCGAAACCAAGGAAGACAGTGCTGTTTTCCAATGGTTCTGTTATGATTAATAACTTCTGGTCAAAATATTTTGTTGCCACAAGAGGGAGACACAGGCACGTAATTTCATTAAAAAAAGAAGCAAACCCCTTAACGTCCTGTACACGGCATTTACGAGGAAAGCTGTCTGGCCCATTTGATCTCTCATGAACACAGTAGCAGCTCGGGAACTGAAGAGGCTCACATAAAGCACACCAGCAAATTATAGAAAACAGAATTAAAATTCAGCAACATTAGACTTTCACTGAGGTACAATGAAGGAAAGAAGCAAGAAAATTCTAAGTAACATTCCAAGGAAATAATACAAAAGCTGAACTTCTAAACTTTCCTCTGGGAAGAATAATTTTTTCTAGGAATTTAGATGTTGAAAAGATGAGTTTGTTCCCATTAAATTGGTCTTGCTATTATATAAGCTAAATTAATTATGGGACCAGTATTTTATTTTAGCCATAAGGGGAAGTATTTAAAACTGCCATGATAAGAAGGAATGCTTCTATAACTTTAAGAGAAAAAAAGTTCAGCTAGATGTGTGATGTTGTGAATTTAAGTACTAAATGTCATTATTAGTCATTTGTACATAAACTGTTAATGCAACAACTCACGGTCTTCAGGAATACAGAACCACTCAGTCTGTGGATATCTCTAAAGCTGGTTTGCCTTGAAATTCATTTCTCCACCACTTTTGTAGCTGGGCTGCTCTGAGCTGCCGGTCAAATGAATTTTAGCATCATTTGCTCTCTAGCACTTTATTATATCTCAGTTTTCTTAAATACTTCACAAAACAGACTAAAAGGTGCACTACATACCTTGAAGCATTTGCAAACCAGTATCGCTCATGATATAAACCGAGGTAAGGAAACACTGGAGTATTGAACTGCTGTGTTGACAGCAACACATGAATTCAAACAATTAATTCAGCACTGGTACTTGACAAGGGTGAAGTACAGAATGTACTTGTTCTGGCAGCTGGTAAAGCTCATATCTGTGTAATTTCTAACGATCTAAACTGATTAAAGAACAAGATAGGAAATAAAGAAGAATGCAAGGCATAAAGCAGAAAAGGTAGAAAGCAAAACAAACACTGTTAATGTGAGTTATTCAGAAACTAAGGCAGCCCCTTCCCTGCAGTCATCACATTGAGTTTAATATTCTTAAAATTATTTTATATTCCCCTGTTCTTCAGAAGAATGATACTCTCTATAAAAACCAGTACGGAGCTAACACTGTACAGTCTTCAACAATTTTATGTTTAAATACATAAAAAAGCAGTTTGTCTTGTGTAATTTTCAATACAGAACCCCCCCTTCATTTTATAGGTCGAATGCCATAGACCTGTGTTTCTTTTAAAAGGGATATAAACTCTGGAGTTATTCAACTTGTTCTCAAAGGTCCTTAACATAATAAGTTGCTCTGCCTTGCAAAAGCATTTCTTAACAATGAAATAAACGAGCCTCTTGAAAGAAATCCTTGCAGATTTTTGAGGTATTTCCACATCAGGATTTGTAGTACTATTGCAATGCATTTCAAAGAGGCCAATAACTATTGAAAGCTGAAACTAAGTTGCTCAGAGGGCTGAATGAAAAGATATTTTTTGTCTTGATGGAAACACATTAAGGAGGAGGGGACAAAAAAGACAAGCAATGCAGTTCCATTGGGACCAACTTTTTTTTAATGGGAATGGTAGGTTTTGAAACCACTGAAAGAATTCATTTTGAAATTGAAGTCAGTGATGGTAAAATAGTGTAGAGAAAATTGCTTTGCTTAATTTAAGTTTTCAAGATCTCTATATGTAATCAAGACGTTTTCTTTACAAACTTGAAATACTGATGTTATTAGAAAAAAATTTCAGACAAGCTCTACTATGCTTTTACAAGCGTACACTTATTATGTTGTTCCATTAAACAGAGAATCTGACAAATAAGGTAGTGCTCTCTGACGCAAACAATAAGATGATGTTTATGAAAGCTCTGTAAGAAAGTCTCACTTTCTAAACACTACAGTAGAAACTACTAGTAGTGTTTACAGTAGTGTAAATGATACAATAGAAACACTATAAAGATGTATAATTCAATGGCAATTATAAAGAATTCAAGTTTAATATCAGACTGAAAAAGAGAGAGAGGCTAGATGGATAATGACCAAAAAGCTCTAGGTTCTCCACAGCCTAAACTTGATGGTGAGTTTCATAAATGTAGCCTGCCTCTAAAAAGCAAAAAAAAACCCCAAACTTTTTTTCTTTTTTTTTTTAATTTATTTTAGAACATTATAATCTAAGAAAAGCTATGAATTTAAATGTAGTTTTGAGGCCTATAACTAGATATTACAGACAAACTGTATCTGTAATCCCTAATGACTGTTCCATTCATTTTAATTTTTTCCTGGTTTACTACCAAGGAGCATTCACACTTACTGCAAATCTTAAACACAACCTCTCTAAGATGTGACAGAAAGCAGTGAGGAACTGCAAATAGATAAAAAGGCAGCATTTTTCTGGAAAGAGAAGTCTCATAAAAGAGGCAACATCGCCTTTGTGTAACATCAGTCCCCCACTGACCCTAGAGATCCTCTTTATTTTCTTATGAAGAACCCAAACTTCTTTCCTTTGACTGTGTTTTCCACAGTCATTTTTTTCTTGGTTTCCATAATGTTTTTCCAGACCCATGGATCACCCTTAAATAGATTAGTGGTCCATTTTACCATAAAGAGCCACTTCATATTCCTTTCTACCTTCCTTCCAACCTACATCAGGTGTACTTCTCATCTAGCAAAATCTCTGAGCCTTTCCCCACCACCTGAAGATGCACAAATGTAGGTATCCTTCAAACTACAATTAGGAGCTGATGACCCATAATGTTTCCTTACCGCATCATCAGCATAAGTGGAACTGAATATCAAGTTATTGCCAAGAACTTATGCTGTATGCGCTCAGTCGAACATAAGAGGTGGATTAGAAAAGTAGAAGCATATTGAATGCTGAAAAAAAGCACTACAAAAGCACATTTTTGAAGGTTGTTCTAGCAGGTTTATCATAGCTTTTATAAAGCCAGTTGGTGCAGAACTGTACCTCTATTTTAGACCCAGGATTCCAGGCTTCTGCTGTAGCTGCCATTTGTTTCCTTCCTCTTCCATCAAGCTTGAAGAAAGTTTCCCAGGGCCTCTTCAAAATCTGGGTCTGAGAGAACATAAAGCAGAATGAAACATTTATAATACTCGTTTTCATTCCAGACTGATGAATTAAATAAATTATTTTTTCCCCAAGTTGTGTCTGTTTTGCCCATGACAGTAATTGGTAAGGGATCTCCCCGCCTTTGTCTCAACCCAAAAGCCTTTTTATCTTATTTCCCCCCACTCCCAGTCCTGTTGAGGAGGGGGGAGTGAGAAAGCAGCTGGGTGGGCATTTGTCAGCCAGACAAGGTCAACCCACCACAATCACTGTCTTAAGAAAAATGCAGCAGTCGAAATCATAGCACACCTGCTATTATATCTTCTTTTCTCTCAATATATAAATGCATAGCAATGCAGTGGTATCCCAGAAAAATACAGTGTGGCAACTAATAGTAGATTCCCAGGTGGTGCTGGCATCCACAATGAAATTTTGTGCAGGACAGACCTTACAGCTTTTTGACCAATCTATTTAGAAAGAGTTCCTGAAATGTTTTTTTGAAATATAGTATTAAGTGGGTAACTACCTAAAGATAACAAATTATCTGAGTAAAACTTTGCGCAAAAGTTTGATAAATCTAATAACTGGAGGAACGCACATCTTCACTGACATGTCAAAACCACACATAGCTTCTTAGGCACTCTTACCTACCCATGCATTGTAGCACAGCCATCATACTTATAACAAAAAGTAAAAAAACAGGACTTATTACATTAATTAGCATTATACTGAAATATTATTTCTTCCTTTGGGGGGAATTCACACAGCCGTTCCTTGGTAAGATAGCCTGTGTAAACACTAGACAATACACAGGAATGTGAATGTGAGAGGCGTATGTGAATGGAATACCCAAAAGTGAATACCCAAACAGAGCTGCCTGACAGGGTGTTTGCCCAAACCCTGGAAATTAACAACAATCAAGCTTCATAGGACAACTATCAGATGGATGAAACAGTAACCAGGAGGTCATCTGGGCTTTTAAGAAAAGGACTCAGCTTGACAAGATGTATAAGAGGCATGAAAATTTGTGATTGTGAGGAGAGACCTGGGAGCGGGAAAGCACTCAGAGCTGAAGTCAAACTGTGTTCTGACGCTGGCAGAAGTCACCTTGCTGCCGTCGTGACCCTCTCTCGGCCTGACATATCATCCTCCCCGTTCCATGCAGAGAGCAGTCTGCGCTCCAGCTGGTGGATTGACAATACGGCATTGCAGGGGCAGAAGGACCCACAGCTCAGGGTGAACGCAGGAACTTATGGGGTGTCATCTCACCAGCGTAAAGATTAGGGAGCCGTAGGGAGCTGCACAAAGCAGGAGCAAACTCATCTCCAGTAGGGTAAGCAAACAGGGAAACCCACATTCCCAGTGACAGTGGGCATGCATTTGTATAGTGTCTATATAGGGGCGGGAAGAACTATGTGTGCAAGATTACAAATTTTTTGCATTAATTTTTGAAAGGGTATTTAGAACCTTGTAAGCATTCATTAACATTTTGTAAGTGTCAAGTGAGGCATATCTGATCTGTTGATCAAGAATCAGTTCATTGATTTCCAGTTAGCTATATGTCATTAATTAACCAGAAAATGTTTAATTCCTGATTTGATTTAAACCACATGCGTTGATAATTTTCCTATGATAACTTCCCATATGAAGAGAAGAACCTGAACAGAATTGCTGGAGAAGCTCCAGATATTTAGTGATTCACATGTGATTCAACTGCTCCATGTGCATACCTAAACCAATTTAGCAAAAAGATAACAATGTTAAGGAACTTGGCACTGTGGGATGGATGATGCCAGGCTGAGTCAAAATCCTGGAAAAGGAAATGTTGCAGCATTTTTCTCTATTTTTGTGGTCAGGGCAAAATGTTAGACCTTGAGCAGCCTTGCCTAGAAATTTCAGGCTCCTTGGCCACCTTCTGTCTTGGTTCTCTGTGGCACAGCCTTGTCTTGTGACACGAAGATAACAAGAGTTGCATTCCTTGCAAAGACCAAACATAAAACCTGAGCTTGACCTTGACTGCAGATCGACCTCTCTAACTTCTTACCAGAAGACTGTCAGTTCTGAACATTCACTCAGCAGAAGTTTGCCACCTTCAGGCCACATAGCAAAACTCTCAACCCTTTGCTCTCGTAGCCCCAAAAAAGATTGAAAAAAAAAAAACCCCAGGTATCAAGANGATTGAAAAAAAAAAAAAACAGGTATCAAGAACAAAACCAAAACCCAGTAACAGAACAACGGCGGGAGGGGAGTGGGGGGGGGTGAAGGGGGAGGAAAAAAAAGTATTTCTAAAGAAAATTATTGTCTACTAATAAAACCCATCAGATACTGCAAATGCTTTAGAAACCAGCTCTCAGATATTCAGGGCCAGTAAGTGCATTTGGATACAAATTTAAAATCTAAAATGAATACATACTCCATATATAGAAAATCCACTTGAAGTAGAAGGCGGCTGTAGGGTGGAGCAGACTCCCATGACTGCTGTGGATACTCCTTCCTCCCGGGTGATGACTAGCAGTACTTTTAAGCCTGAAGAAGTACTCCAAAGAATCAACTGAATTTATATTGCCCCCACATGCCACAACAGAGAAGTGAAAGCCCTCGGACTTACACTCTCATCAGCAAAATAGGAGTGCTGGATTGGAGTGCCCTTTGGGGGTAGAGGGGGAAGAGGGGTCTTGTCCCTTTATTATTGAGCACAGTGAGCCAGCCTATTAATAGATATTAATAAATCTATCCTCGCAATTTCAAAATTGACTGGTGGATCCACCACGTGTATTTGTTGCAAGTTCTGTTAATGCTCTGAGTCAGTGTAATTTTGAGCTAACAGGCTGTGACAGTGACTAGAGCCTTACTAATAACTCCCAGTAAACAAACTACTGGCAGAGAGAGTAATGGAGCCAGTCTTTGATGAAAGGGGTTAGGGCTGAACCTAAGAATAATAGCTGAGGCAGGGAATTAGCATCTTTTTAATCATGACCCCAATTACAACTGAAGACAAATGACATCCTTTAATACAACACCTGGTGCCAAATGTGGCCACTTTAAATTTCACCCTCAAAGGAGCTGGGCTGCATGACAGTAGTTATTAATTTCTTTTCTTACAATGGACTTCTCTGAAGTTGAGACACTACAAAGACCTTTTACTTTAATAAGGGCAGGTTATAAAGTCACTTTTGCCAGTGAGAATACATAAAGAAATACAGAAAACACACTAGAGTATGTTGGCTTAATACGCAATCATGTTCAGTGCTTTCATAAATATGTAGGATATTTCCTTTGGCATATTTATAGACAGAAACACATACAAACACAAGTGACCACACAACACTAGGTCCTCAGGTACTAGTGGATATTTTTCTTATTTTTCCCTGCATTTGTAAACTTTAATTTTTCCTGTGAAAATTACAGATTACTCTCACAGACAGAACTACTCCTGTCACTTAAAGAGTAAAGAGACTGGGCCTTCCGCAGAAACCTTATATATTTCTACATTACACTTTAGTCACTATTTTTCAGGTCAAGTTCTATTGTTTAAAGCAAAATATCAGTGATTATTTTTTTTTTTTAATGTCAGCTAGTATCCCAAATCTTATTCTCTCTTATACACCTAGGCAGGTTTATGAAGGCAGCAGGTACATCAGTATTGTGTTCATTGTGTCATGTGCTTCTGTGTGCACGCAAATGATCTTTGAAAGCACGCAGCCAAATCATCCAAAAACTTGGATGATCAGTACATGAGGTAGCAGATTTCCTTTAGAATTATGCCATAGTTTACAGTTTACATGACAATAACCTTGAACAACTGACTCTCCTGATGAGAGGCTTTGGTTCAGTCTAGTACCAAAAGCGCATACATATATGTATACAACTCACTTCACATACATAAGCTTTCAAAAATTTACTCTTTAGCTAGCTATGTGGAAAGTATTATTATATGTGGTGAATGTTAGAATGATATATTATATATAAACATACAGGGTATATATTAAAACCTATTATTAATGAAATACTCAAAAAAAGTTCAAGTCTCACTAAATTTACTGAGCAAGAAGTAATGATAGGGCTAATTACATGCCTAAAAGTGATATTAGATATTGTCTGGAAAATGCATTGACTGTAATTACTGCTGCTCACAGTAAAACACTCAAAAGAAACAAATGCCTTGTGTGTTCTCAGATGGAACTTACAACTAAGTGAACAAGAAATGTCTCTAGAGAACAAGATACAGATCCTGAAAGGGCCCGGAAAGAGAGGAACTGCCAAATTTCAGTTGATGGTATACAGAATACGGAAAACTTGGTTATGTTCAGAAGACTGTATAGATATTTATGTTCTGCCAAGATAAGCTGCAGAGATTTACATTTCATGTGATTCTGCTTTAATTCTTCCTGTCCTTCCGATCATCTCTCTTAGTTGTCATGAAGGAAGAACAACAAACACAGAAGTCTTGGAATGGAAATACAGAAGTCTTTTTGTTGTTTTCTTCTGTCAGTTTGTTTGTTTGTTTGTTTGTTTTCAATTTCAGAAAACCCTTTACCATTTTGTTGCCTCTGCTAATGCTGGTCAGAGAACCAGGAGAGGAAAAAGGAGCATTTGGAAGGATCAGGCAGCAAGTAGCAAGGAAAGTGGCAAAGTATTCTCTTTTAAAGGCACAGTCAAATGGTCCCTTCCAGAGGTTGGAGGGAGCACCCAACCTACTTAATGTTAAACAATCATTCTAACCCAGACACCCTAGTTTACTTGTTCAAATTTTAGACAGTCCTGAGTTTTGCAAGAACACTTATTTGGGACTTACCTTAACATCTAGGAGATTACAAATACCTCACTACATTTGCTTTCCAGCATCTAGCAATATTATATTCCCTGGGAATGTCACATCTGGCAGTTTGNGTCACATCTGGCACTTTGGAATGCATTGTAATTTGAGAAGTGTTTTTGTTTCATCCCTGACATTACAATAGTAATAGCCAACGTGCTCACCTTATGCCATTGGTTTCTAAGAAAATAAAAGGATTTTTTCATTGTACTGCTTTTCATAACATTGCTCCCTGCAAGATTCCTAAGAAATCTGGAAGAAATTTCACTGAAAACCATTTTTCATGTAATGTCTCTATTTGTACAAAACTTCATCTGATTTTAAAAACAGCACTCATATAAAATATTTCTTACTAAGTTTGGAGGGTTGTTTGTGAAAATAAAAGTTTCCAGTATAAAATAAAAAAATTCTAGACTCTTTTTAGCAGTATCGCATCCCAGAAGAGAAAGAATAAAACCCAGATATTCAGTGTGCTTTTTGTCCTCAGTTGTTTATGGATGCAACATAAAATTCAACTCTCTTCATGAAAAGGTTACCTTGGCTTTTGTCATTGTAATGTTGTAAGATCTAGTACTGAGAAAACCAGAAACACCACCATGCTATAAAATGCAAATACACCATCATTAACTTTAAAAAGTCACAAGATTTTTTTTTTAAAGTTTTGTGGCACTCAACTATTTTCCACCATTAAAAAAACCTGCTGATACCAAATATTAATAAAAGAGATAAACTCTGAAGAGCATAAATCTTACTAATTATAATTCACAACCGCAGTTCTCGGCAGCAATCAGAAAAAAACTGTTCTTCCTGTGCAAGATCAAGTACTGCTTTAACAAATATAATAGAGCTTTTACCTAAATGGTATCTGGGTAATCTAATGGTTCATGTATATTGTAATGATATGAGACTGCACAGAATAATTCCTATCAACAAATAAAAAATAGTGTGTGTTTTTTTCCCCACACTGTATGAAGTGTATTTCAAGAAAAGAAAACTAACTCAAAACACAAGGGGGCAGGAATATCTCTGGTTTATGACAGTTCTGTTGTTAAAAGTTTTATGTATCTGACTTGCACCTTACTACACTACACTAGCATTCATTTTGTACCACTGAAGATTTATGGAGCACTGCACGTATTGGAATTCATTATATGATTGAAAGTTAAGCTTTACTTAAAGTTATGGTGTGAACAAAAAGTATTCATTAAGCAATAATAATTTGGTCTTGAGAAGTTATGTTTGCAATAATTTCTCTAAGTTCAGCACTTTCAAAGCAATTTGCAAAGCCAGTATTAAAGAGATGAATTTTGGAGGTCTTAGCAAAATTCTCAGCCACAGTCTTATACAAGTCATCCCCAAGAAACTGTACAGTGAAAGCAACAACTGCCAGCATGGCTCCAAATTGGGGGTGACTTTGATGTCCATGAATAAAAAAGTACGTGTCAGTCTGATATGAAAACCAGAATCTCCACTACTGCACCATCTTGCAAAAAGAAGAAACTTTAAAAGAACTTCTCCAAAACAAATGAGCTTCTTTCACACTAGGACTCTCCAGAAAAATTCACCTCTAGAGGACAATTTTATTTTATTTTTTTTTACACAAGAAAGTGTTTGTGAGAAAGTGATTTTCACTACAAGATGTTAACCAAAAGATTTTTTGTTCCAGCCTACCTTAATTGAGACAAAAAATAAAGAGTCTTTTAACAGATAGGATAAGTGTGGCTCAACCTGCTTACAGAATGGTACACTGGAATAGAGAAAAACCTGGCTCAGATGGACAGCACTAAGCTATTTACAGCCAGTGCCTCTCAGTGCTGAGAGACATGGAGCGTCCACCATACTTACCTCCATCACCACAGCTGTAACTAAGCGGAGTCTCCATCTCCCATCTGTTTGCCTCTAGGGTAGAAATGGTCACTTCCCCTTCCCAGCATCTGCTAGAGCAACTGAAATGCACTCTGATACAAACACCACGGTCACTTAAACAAGTCATGAAGAGATTCAGCAAAGGCACAGATTACAAATGTACAGTTTTTGCTCTTCAGTTGTGATACTGCAAGAGGGAGCAGATTAGGTATCCCACATAAGGTATCCCCTTTCCACAGGACCAGACAGCAAGGAGTGCTCACTGCATTGGCCAGAAAGATGGCCCAGAAGACTGAGCAATCCTTTAGTGAGATAACAGTTCCAAAAATCTGCCTTGGACAAGAGGACACAGGCAATCCCATGTTCACCACATTTTCCAAATGTAACAGAACCTAGCTGTAAATGGGGTGGGATGTCTCTACTTGTAGAAGGCAAACACTTGATGCCATGTCTCCAACTTTGGCATCCAACAGTCCAGGGAGAAGCCACTGAATCAGCTAGTGGCTTCATAGTGTCTCTCCCACCTTGTCAAACCATGTTAGATACTTGGCAGACTCAGGATATACAGCCATCATACTTCTGAGCAGTGTACTTTTTGGGCAGAAGTGTTCACAAATGGACTCGGCTAGTTCCCCAATGAGTTTATGGCAAAAAATCTATCCAGCTCTTTAAATGCACACAGATCAAAACCGAGATTAAACAGGATATATAACAGTAAGAAACAGTGAAATAAAAATAATACAAATATAACATCATTCATCACCAACAGAAGTTACAGAAGCTTTTATCCCTAGAGAAGAAGAACCAATGTATTCATGACCAGTCTCTAGAGCAATGCATAGGGTGTCTTGGCTGAAGACAGCAAGGATGGGCCTTGCTAACTTTTGCCTTCTGTGCAGTCATCATGCATGTCTAAGACACAGAAGAAAACCAGTGATAGAGGTGGCCCAACACTGTTCCTGCTTTTCTCTAGAACAGTAGGCTGTGGTTGTCTCACTCTCTCATGGCTTCAGAGTCTCTTTTTTAGATGACAGGACCTATTCGGAATTCCTCTACACACCATGAAAAATAATCTGTTGAGTTTGCCTTCTCAGTTATACCACCTTTATTATCTCGGCAGTTAAATAGCTGAACAGTTCCTCAGCTTGATTTAAATACAATTATTTGTAATATATTGATCCTAACCAAAGCACTGGCTATCATCTGTCTGTAAACAGGAAGTCACAGAGCTAAAAGCAGTGGCAAGATGGAAAATTAATTATGAAATTTGCTTTACGGGAAGAACATGAATCATTTGTCAAAATAAAATCACTCCATTACCTATCCTGTTATTAATCTTGTTATCTTGTTACCTTGTTACCTCTGAAGGATAAAGAACAATAAAATACTGAACACTGAGGCAGAACTCAACTTTTATGTTCTCTGACCTCTGCAGAAGTTTATATCATTCATGTTCATTGCCTTTTTTCCTGCATAACACCTGGGAGATAGGAATGGAAACCCACACAGTGGTGCAGTTCATGCCACCAAAGCCATGCACATGGGTAGTCATTGTACAAGGGGTGCCAATAGTTAGGACCTGACAAAAGTAGCGAGAGACATTTACTATACAAATACCAAAATAAAACAGTGATTGTCTGATGTGTCAGGATTTACTGGCCTAATATACCGATGGAGGAAGTAGCAATGAGCTATTCTGAATGCAGTTCAACACATTTAAAAATAAATAAATACACATTTGGTACTGCAATGTGTATTTAAGTCTGTGCAAAGTATAAACAACCATGTCTTAACATATATTTCCCCATCTCAGCATTTGACTCCTTTTCCAAAGGAACTCCTCAACACAATCAGGATTAGCTCTGAAAGGGCAATTCTGATGAGACCCGCAGGAGTTTTGATATAAGAGGCACAATGCTGCGCTCAGGGAGTTTGCTTCTACCTGGAATCTCAATTAACTTCATTTGGCTTCTCAAGAAGAAAAGCTGTCAAAGGCAGAGAGTTTCTTGGTTTTGTTTTTTAAGTAGGACCAAGGCCTACCAGAAAACTGCCAGCACATGGAGAGATCAAATACTATTTAAAAAACCCTGTGAAGCAAAGCTAAAAAACATTTATGTGTTTGTGTTTGAACACTAAAAGGCAGTAGCATAAGGTGAAAGTCAGGTAATATAAAAAAAAATGCAGAAGCCAAAAGAGTGGCAACAGTCACAATGTTTTAGTTATCTAAAAAAACTTGAATTTTACAGGAATAGGGTAATTTAGTGGAACTAAATTCTGCAGGGAGAATTTAGTTAAGAAAAGCTGATGTTAGGACTGGGAGGTGTTTGAAATGCTTGTTCTTAAAGTGAAGACAGGTGGAAAATCAGAAAGGAAAGAGATAATCTCAGTAACTGAACACTGCAGCAGTGGACGTTATGGATACAAATACATATGTGAGCAGAAAAGCAAAGCCCAGCCTTAGAAGGCAGGTGGTGCCCCAGTATTATTCATTGTGGTGACACTGAGCTGAGGCAGCTGTTTCTTTCCCAGAATACAAATTTGAATCATTCACATTTCTGACCTGGCTGGCAAATTGCAATACCTCATCCTGCTGCTGTCTGATGTCAGGGGAAACTGAATTTCCTGACTACTCCCTTCAAACACCCACTAAGAAAAAAGGCACTTAAACATCATCACTTAGCTGCCCACACCGACAGATGGAAGTTGTTGAAACCTACAGCTTCACACAGAGGCAGGACAGATACTGAGTGCTCTCTGACAAAAGGTGAGTGAGTTCAATTAAGCTGTTTTGGGAATAAGCCTTAGATGAAGAGGTGGATCCACTCATAACGTGGCAGGCTACTGTCTCAAAACCCTATATCCCAGAACATGGTAGTGAAATCTTGTAGGATGACACCTATTCCAGCTGACTCAACTCAGGCTTAACAGACGAGAAGACAGTACTCTCAGCAGAGAGGGTATTCAGAAAGAGAACATCTACAAGCAACTCCTTATTAATAGCTCTGCAAATAGGATGAAATTGTACATGTACTATTTCTGCTAATTTTGATGTTTTAAGGTATTATTTAGAAAAGCTAAACTAAAACTGCTGATTTTGAACTCTGATATTACGAAGTCTACTAGTACTTAGCATAAATTCTGCCCATTTACATTTTATTGGCATGGTCATTAAGAGAGCACAGGCAATAACAAAATGTGAAGCAGAGAGAAGACTGTACATAAAGGATTGGTGTGTGAGCGGGGTCACGTCATAAGAGAGATCATAACACAGTTGAAAAATTTGTCTAAGATGGTAACTCGCCCACTTCTCAAACACAATCAGAATGGATAGAGAAGGTGCTTTTATTTCAGCCAGTTTCCCATTTTATTGTCTACCAAAGGTAAAGTGATAAAAAGAGTATTTCATGGATCTGGCTGGAGGGGGCAGAAAGATGTATTTCACATTAGAATCATTATTGTAATTGTTTTAAAAATCATAACACAGTACCCACTGATCCACTTCAGGGGTCCTGAAAGTATTATTAACCTCCAAGTAAAATTAACATTTTTGAGATTCTGCACCATATAATGAGGAAGATTTTCCAAGGCAAAAAGTTATTACATGCAGGTGGCAGAACATGGTAAAGTTTCCATCTCCATAGGACTGGTAGTTTCTACTTAGCTCCTTAATCTATTCAACCCCAGTACTACCTCTCTGGGCACTAAGAGCACAGACCAACACTTAGCCTATTTCTGTAAAAGCAGCTTGAACAATAGAGAAGGAAACATACTGAACACATATTTAACAGTGATGCAGCTGGGATTTTTTATAATGATGTAAAATCCATAAAGCTGCCTTTGCCAAAGTAGTGAACATAGTTTCATCTCTGGTTATAGTGCAGTGAGGAGAGTCAATAACTCAGAATTGATTAAAAATTGAAAAAAACAAACATATCTAAGGGCTAGTTTGTTTTGCAAAACATTGCTGCCATGCAAAACCCAGACCAGATATCTCTGATCTCATTTTATTTGAACTTGAAGTTTTGGACTCTGTTGTGCAACTAAACTGTCCTCTGCACAAAACTGAAGAAAGATGAATATAAACCATGCCTGCCTTTTTATGGTCCTCAGCAGTCACTTGGACCAAGAATTGCCAGGAGTGGCATCTCCAACCATCATGAAATTACAAACGTTTGGGACATATTCTTGTAGAAGAAAAATTTAAACAAATGATTTTTAAGACGAACGTCTAATCATTCCTAGGAAAATTCACCATCTCCATGTTTTGTACATGTGATAATAGGAACGAGTTCCTCAATAGCTCAAATCACTCACCTGTTATCATATATTCAAAAAATTGGTTTTGATAATTCCACTGAAGGCTGATTGAAATTCTAGGAGAGCATAACCCACAAATACTCTTTATCATGAAGGATTTCACAATGGTATAGCT
>RSEF01000002.1:121206473-121240078 GCA_003993805.1 Himantopus leucocephalus | reverse complement strand
AAAAAAAAAAGAAAGCATTATTGCTGAAAGACTGAGAGAAACAGCAAAGGAACTACTCTCTGTCTCTTTTTTCTATTAATCTACATACAAAGACTTAACTATCCTGAGAGAGATCACTAGCTCCAAAAAGCAAGATTCTACCCAGTCTATCAAGCATACTGTATGAGCAAGTTAAAACTAAGGATACAAAGTTAGGATTAGCAATATCTGGCTATGTTATGTGGCTACTATGGTTCCTATTCTAAGATGATCAAAGGTAATAAATAATTTCCAAATGCAACTGTCACTTGCATTCTATCAATGATGGTGTGTCCCCACCACTCAGAGATGCTCTCTCCATGATTCTCTTACTGTTTTTTCAGTCATCTTCTACCCACAGGACTTCTACAGCTGCTGTTTGAATATAAGCACAGGATCTTGCTCTTCTGTTCCCAGTCCATGGCAAATCATCATCCATATTTGCAATATTAATAAAATCCAGAAAATTGATTAAAGATATTATATCTTTGGCTTCTGATGTATAAGGCTTAAATGTCAAACAGTAAATGAAAAACTACCCAGTAAAACAACCATAATGTTATTGGAATAAATTAAAACATGGCATTTATGAAACAGAGAACAATTGAAGCCACAAATTGACAGTAATGTCTGCTGAAGAAACTGTTTCTTCAGATGTATGTTCTGCTGAATTTACAGTATTCTTGGCAAGCACATTTTCTATCTGAAAACTGAGAATAAAGATCTGCTTATTCTTAATTCTAACCTATTCTCCTTTAGTCAGTCTCATTACCCTCATTCTTGCTGTTCACTACAGCATGTCAAAAGTTTTGATTGTTGTAAATTTTAACACAAAAACCAAATCTATTTATCCCTATTTCCAGCTTTATGAGCTTTATAGATTCTACCTTTCAATTACTTACAGATGGTTCTATGCTGTAGGTCAGCACTATTTCTCGATCAGATTTTACTGGAAAGTGCTAAAACATCTCCAGGATTTACCAAAAAATTCCCAGTAAAACTGTATCTCTTCCAAGGCCTACAGGTGTCAGGATGCATGCACAAATTCAATACTGTTTTTATGGCTTACTCATATAAATATCTCAAAAGACTGAGAATTTGTATAAACAAATAAGCCAGTAACCTCCATACCAGTTTATTAATGATTTCTCACTTCAGTGATTACTTTGTTTGGAGAATACCTATTGGTCTTTAGTGATGGGCATGAATAGCAAGGCTTTTGATTTCTCCCACTTTCCAGTAGTGGTTAGGTTCTAATTCTGTTTTGAAAAGACCGATTGTGATTGGAAATAGATTTAATTCAGCTAATTTATGAAGGGAATGTACTGAAAACAGGCCTGCCAAGTGAACATCCTGGTACCCCTTTTGACACATGGCTTCTTTTTCAGTCAGACTATAAACTGCACACGTGACGATCTCTCATGGACAAATACATAATGTTCCATCAGTCACTGGATTTTGCTGCTTGAATGATTCAAAGTATAGTCCTTGATTCACAAACTAAATTAGGAACAAAATGATTTTAATTAAAAAAAGAGAAAAGTAATGGAATGTTCTTCAGAACCTAACTGCAGCCCCTATAACATCTGCAAAAACATGGAAGCAAACTAACTACTCATCTACATGCTCCCACGTAAATCAGCTACTGTCCATCAGAGTTTGAGTGGTCCATTTAGTCTGTCTTTATCTGTCTGGTTCTATCCATTATACAATCAAGGTAACAAAAATATCTCTGGTCAGCAAGCAGAAGCAGGCAGCATGGAGGGGCAGCAAGTGACACTCAGTCATGGCTTAGTTTTGTCTCCCTCCAAGAATGTACCACAATTCTCAAAATACAATTCTACAAAAATATTGTGCAGTTGAAGGGTCAATTGTTGGTGGATTAGCACTTAATTCCCTGAAATAGTGACATAGGAATGAGCTCATTAACAACAATATTTATTCCTGGAACAGGGTATAGAGACAGCTACTCTCCCGCTGCTCAGTTTTGCTTCCCTCCTACAGTAGTTCCCCTACCCCATACATTCGATTTCCTTAGACCGTGGTGTCATCTGGCAGTAGTTGCACCTTTAGCAGCTGTTGCTGGATGTGCCACACACAGATCCAGCCAGCACACTGTAGGCTCGTACCCTCTCCGAGGTCCAGCTGTGTTGTTTGGATAATGCACATTCCCCAGATGCTTGTTTCTTCTCTCCTCTTCCCCCACCTCCTAACCCTCCTCTGCTACATACAATGGCATTCTGGAAGGCGTTCTGTGAGCTCTTTGTAATTTCTTTAGGCAAAATTCTCCGTGTTAATTTTTTTTTTATTTTCCTCATCAAATTGAGCTGACCTTGGTGATTTTGTCTACATCACTCCTTAAAAGTTCTTCAAAGAAATAGGAGCACAATCTACTCCACCTAGCATACAGGTTAGAAAAATTAACACATTTAAGACTACAATTTTTTGTTTAAATGATTTTATCAAAATGAATCTAAAATGAAAACCTGTTCTGTTTTGGGCTGGACTGGCCACTGAAATGAATGACAGATACTCTCCCCTACCTCTCCCTTCAGGGAGAGAAGGATGAGAGAGAAAGAGACTTATGAGTTTAAAAGAAACTAAACTACTTTAATGAAATATTAATAATGAAAAGAAAAGATAATATCAAAAAAGAAAATAATGGAATATATACAATATATACAAAACCAGTATCAGGCTTCCAGGATGACAATCACGTCACCAGCAGGCCCTGGGAAAGTCCCAGACTGGACTCAGTGGTGGATGGAACCTGGATTCTGGACATGGATTCTGTATCTGTATTCAGGAACACATGGATTGGGATCAAGGGCAGACAAAAAGACAGAGTCCTGCTCAGACGCCGGCCATTGAAGAAAGAGAGCTGACCCTTTGATCCCTCAGCTTTTATCCTAAGCATGGTAGAAATGGGATGGAATACCCTGTTGGTCAGTTTTGGGTCACCTGTCCTGTCCGCTCCTCACTGCAGGTGCAACCTCTCTACGCTTTTCCGCTTCCGACTCTCCAATGGGGTATGGAACAAAGTTAGCTGCCCTTGGTTGTTATAAGAATAAGCAGGAGCCTCTCTGCATACTATTCCTTGGCATTAACTATAAACATCAGGTCTTATCTCTGCTAGAAGCAGATACTATCTGAAAAATATGCTGTTATTTTCAGAGAGTTCTGTTAGTTGGAAGAGGCTTAGCTGCAAAGTAAAATTACTGAACAGAAAAGTGGTTCTGTTTTACCTCAAACCAGGACATCTTCTAGCAGCTATGTTTCTGTTTTCTATAAATTGCTCTCAATAGTTGGAAAATAGGTCTTAGGAGGGGTATTCCCACCAAAAACTCCTACAATTACAAAACCTTATGACTAAGTTTCCTTAGGTGTCATTTGTAGTGTCAATATGTCACCTTCTCTCATATTAAGCACCTTTTTTAAATCAAATTCCTGCATCCTCTGCCTTGAAAAACCAAGCTGTTTTGATAACAATTTCATAAATGCAACAAAAATAGAAGGAGAAATCCTGCAGCAATTTTTCATGTATTCATTTGTGTGATCAATTTTGGCTCTTACCTCTCTGCTGGCACATACCCACCACCACCTATGCAAGGAAGAAAAAGTTTCCAGGATTTACTCTCTTTAGTTTTGTACGTGGATGAGGAAAATGACTTGTTGAGAAGGGCATCTTTAAACTCTCAGAAGAGGTCACATGTAGGCAGTTGAACACAATATGTTTTGAGCATGTATGTTAAGCAGCTTGCTTTGGGAGGTTATTTGATGTTGTACTACCAAGAGGAAGGAATGAATAACTGAGTAAGATTTGAACTCTGGAAAATGTTGAATGCAACTCAATGGAGTTCAAAAAGGTAGGTAGAAGGTAGCTCTATTTTTAAACAATCAGTGACTCTAAAATCAGAGAAATATATAGACTATTGTCCTGGTTCCAGAGGGGACAGGGTTAATTTTCACAAGCTATTTCACAACTATTTGAAAAGCCTCATCATCTTGGCTAAAAGTGAGGCTGGCCGTTTAACCTTTCCTCTATTCTCACTTCTCTCATAACACAAAAAGCTCTGAGAGCTGCCTATTTCCTCTTCCTGTTATTAAGAGATGGATTTTCCTCTCTTTAGTGTGCAGCCCATATGAGGGGCAGACATGCTGTGCTTTTCTATCCTTCAAGCTCTGCTTCCCACTTACTTATCCCATGTAAGAAATACTATGATGTTTGCAAATTGATACTTCAATAGATTAGTTCATTTTCTACTCCCAAACTTAACTAACATTCCTATTGCATTTGCTTAACTTAGACCATTTCTTCCTGCTTGACTGCTGTCTTTATAACCTGTTAGTGAAGAACCATGAGTTGGACTATATGACCCCAAAGGTCCCTTCCAACTTCAGCTATCCTGAAAACATCAATAAATTTCACACCTTGAAAAACCGTGCCTATAATCATCTTATTAAACTCTAAAATATGGAAAAATGGCATAATTAACAAGTCCCTGTGTACTTCTGTGTTACAGAAACGAGTTGAATTTTAGTTGAAACTAAAATTCTCAATAAAGAAGTCCAGTAAGCATCTCATTTGAATGGTTACTGAACACACCAAGGAATGGCTTATTTCATTTATCCTAAATTTCACCTGTTCCCATGGAGGCCTATATCTCCTCTCCAGTTTGTTTGCCTGAGGAAACAGAAAATCAAAGGTGGATTATGAGTGAATCAAACTAGCTTACTCTTCTATCCCTAGGAAAATGTAATTACACATTTCCTCTATATATGGATTTTGCAGCAGCCAAGCTCTACTTGACCCTTTGACAAAAACTTTTCTCAGTATGAAGCATGGTGCTCTTGTTCTCCTAGAGTTTAGTAATCCTATTTTTCCTGTATAACAATTGTGTAGCCAAATTTTATGCTCACAAAAAAATTGTCCAAAAATGCAAGCAGCTTCACAGTGTGAGCAAATAGTAAAAGAGTATTTTTCCTACAGTATAGTACATAATCTGGATTTTTTGAAGCATTAAAAATCCATGTATTAACTGTTTATTCTTTCTAAATCTGAACATCCAGCTAAAGTTTTACTTTGCAGATCCACAGTCTGATTGTACTACCTGGGACTACTGTGCCAATTTCATTGTATGCACATCCACCCTGAACTCCATCCTCAGCCTTTTATAAAAGTCAGTTCTATGTTTGCAGCACCGAAACATGGTGTTTACTTGTATCCCACATCAAGAAGACACAGTTCAAGTCTATGTAAAGAAACATGGAATCTCTGTTTCTGCAGGTGGCTGGATTGCCCCTAATGCCAGTTGCGTTACTGAGGGCTGGAGATATGGAGCTTGAGAAAGCTAGTTTCTGGTTTTCCTCTGTCATTAATTATACTTGCCAGGCAGACTTCATTGCCTTACAGCAAGAATTTTAGAATGTACCTTTCTGGGGTTCCAAGAATTAATATGTTTTTCAAAAATCTGTTTTATTGGAATGTGCTGGCTGGATTTCCTTGATCCTTCAAGAGCAGACAGCCACCACACACTATGAAAGAAGAGAAAAACTCTCTTCTAACCAGGACCCTTCAAGTTCTTCTTGCAGATTTCCTGCTTTAACAGACACTTAATTTACATATATTTTATAAACACTGTATGGTGGCCTTGCAGAGTCATGTCTGCTTAGCATAAATAGATGACTGTCTCATGTCTAAAAAGCTATAAATGCATGTCATAGGAGAAAAGGACTGCATGGATTCATGCCAGTGAAAAAAGAATATTTAGTTGAGCCGCATAATGTGAAGCTATAACATTTTTCATTTAATAGCACTTCCCCTTCCTTCAGGTGTATATGTGCAACTAGAGGCAGATAAATCCTTTTGTCTAAGATACTTCTACACCACTTTGCATCAGTACCTTAGGTCTGTGCTCAAATGGCACCTGAGAGTATTTTTCATGTGAAACTACGGTTCTTTTTTCTTTTTCAACACTTGAACAAAAGGAAATATTTCTTTTCCTCCAAGTGCATTCAACATTCACTGTTCTATTTAGGTCCAATCTGTCGTGTGTTTCAAAGCTGCATTTGAAACTTGTGAATTGGCCATGCAACCATGTGAAGGACAATTTCCTGATGGTGGGAAAGAGACTAAAAGAATGACAGCTCTCAAGATTTAAGTGGTGCTGGAGGGTATTAAGCTCCATAGGAAAGTTTGAAAATGTCAGAAGTGTCAGGTACTTTATATTCATGGACAATTTCACAAAGGAGTTGATCGTGCTGTCCTTATGTTATGAAAGGCAATAGGAATGACATGGTTACCAGCTTAAAGACTTTGTAGAACTGGGCCTGTCATGTTGGCTGCTGGAGAGCTCTTTGTATTGAAGGGTTTCAAGGCAAACATTCTTGCTATTAAATTGTTTCATAAAGACCACATTGAGCTTTTAGTCAGTTCCCATAATGTTCTCAAAATACTAAAAATTTGCATGAAAGCCTTGGGGCAAAATGCTGAGCTGATATAAGTTAAAACATCTATTGCAGGATTTAAGCCTGGGTAATTAACTAGAGTTGGCATAACAGAAGGAAAGAGATCTACCACTCAGCTGTATAAACCTGTGGCAGGGAAATAACTACTGAGTTTCTCTTCTTTTTAATATTTTTCCTAAAACCATATGCAGTATTTTGTTTGATTAAAATGAAAAGAAAGCCGTATACCAACACAGAATATCACAGGTGGGTTTCCAGCATCTTTTTCTTTTAAATACCTGTTTGCAACTCTTGCATGTCATATGAAGAACCGTGCAGATTATTAAAATCTACAAGTTATTCCACGATGGGGCTCATTCATTATCTCTAAGTGAAGCTGCCCCACAGTGTGTGAAACACCAAACATACCACACCAGCAACTCTCAGTGTTACATCACTGAATGAATTTGTTTTTTCTCTGTGCAATTAGACTTCCCCTAAATGGAACAGTTTCAAGTGAAAGAGTTGAGAGACCCTGTCCACATACAACTTTGCCCTCTAACTTGGCAATGAGGAGTATGAATTTGGCAATGAGGAGTATGAATCATCCCAAGAAATTGAGGGATTTCAGACTGGGCCTTAGAGTGATCGGAACTGACCTAAGAGGTTATATTTTTCTCCCCTGCTGTGTTTTATTTGGGGATAAGCATTATATGCTTATCTAACAGAATGCCTCTCTTCTCTGCAGGGTCCAGAGAAACATACATAAATCTACCCCACACAGTTGCCTGAGACATCTAAGAGTTCCTCTGCCAGCTCTCCGAGCTCACAGACACGAGCCAGCTGCGGCCTGGAAGCTATAGATCCATTTTAGCATGGCCCTGTGCCCAAACTAAAACATCTTGCCTCAGCAGAGCTGTGTTAATGCCTAGATGGCTTCTGGCTTGCAGCTGGTAAGCATGGCCAGTTGCAGTATGGGCAGCACAAGATCACTTTGCCTGTGTGTTTCCTTGACACATACCTCTGTTTGCGAGTCCCTCAACTATTTAGGCTAATGGAGTTAGCACCAGTTCTGTCAAGATTTCAACAGTGCTGTACATGCCAAGCAATAGATAGGCAGGTGCCCCTGGGAATTGTCTGCTGAAAACTCTAACACCCAGAGAAATATAGTTGTCCCCAGGCACAGGAAAGGTTTTGGGTGCCAGGTAAGTGCTTAGGACAAGAGCATCTTTGCCTCCTTCGTGCATCTAGTCCATAGTCTTGTGAAGCAGCTGAATAACCTTAGATTAAAGACACATTAATGCATTATAACCTTGAATAACATTTAGACTAAATATTCTGTTTATACAGTGTGTAAACTAGTCTATGCTGCTCAGCTTAATTAGGATATTAATGATGCAAATTTAGAGAAAATGTCAAATTGTTAGACAAAACAAAAACTGTTTTATTTCCACCCAGTTTGTGCACAACTACTGCATATACTTCAGAGACTACATATGGTAAAAATGCTCTTGGTTTTCAGAATCTTCCCAGACAAGACAAACTGATGTTTCCAATACTCAGTCTGAATAATTCTGCATACAGAGTAAGTTGGAGGGGGAGATTTATTGCTTTTGACTTTAAAAAAATTACATGAAGCCAACACACTACCGTAGTCAAACGACTGACAATAATTAAATGTTTAATTTTCTGTCTGGGACAGTTCTACTGAGTATTCTGGGATTTTAATTGCAAGTTTCAGGTCCAAATCTGTCGGTGTCCAGATTAAGCAGTAGTTCATTTGTTCATAATTTAGGTGGATGAATGAAAACAAAGAACAATGCCTACAAATACTTGAATAATAGTGTAATTGCTTAGTAGATCACAGGCATTTCATATGGGCCTTAAATTACTGCTGAAATGTTATTTACCTGTACAGAGGTGTGCAGCCCTGATATATATTATGAATGCGATCAAACACTCTCATTTGGTACATTATATTAAGCAGATAGTAATGAAAAAAATTACAGAAGTGTATTATTTTACTTAGTAGCAACAATGTAGCATGCTTAAAGTTTGGAAGGGTATCAGAAAATCTCAGATGTCTGAGTAGACAGCATGAGTAATCTAAGCTGTGCACATGCCATTCTTATTGCTGTGCTTGAGGAAAAAAAACAGACTAATTGCTACTACACCATGATTGATATATTAGTTATTGCTGTCATTATCACTTTGCTATTTTGAATAAACTCTAAGCATGTCATTGCAAGGAATTCAGACACTTTATATCTCATGTATGATGAAGCATGCCGATCAGATGGGTCAGAATGGTAATACATTTTAAAACAGACATTTTAAAATGTCTATGCATGCTCAAACACTACTTGGGTAACACCATAAATATCTGAAAATTCACTGATTAGATTACTCAGTGGAGTTCCTTGATCTTTGTCCATAACGTTCTGTATTCCTATGTCTGATAAATAGTCATATGCATATAAGCAGCATATCTGCGTATAGTACCTGAAATAGATACAGCATAGGTTTTCAATAGATGTTTATCTTTGTTTTAGTCTATTTTCTAATCCAAGATAAGTTGTGTTTTTCCTTACATTATCAAGTGAGAAGAAAATATTACCATTTGTAACCATTTTTTCATTCCTTGAGGACGAAGTGATTAAAAATATAAATTAAATGTCAAATTAAATGTCAAAACATGACTAATCAGCCGCCAACGACCAAACTTTCTGTGCAAAGGAATTTTGATAAATTTTGACAAATACGTTTTCATTTTGTTGCTACCGAATATGGATTCTTTAATACTAGGCAGGATCATTTAGCCATAGCAATATATGTAGACACCTGACATTCCAGTTCTATACACATGCAAAACCAATAAAAACATAAAACTCCGTATTGATCTACTAGTAACCTGCTCAAATATGAAATATTATTTCTGTTTATAAAATGATTTTGAGTAACCGGAGAATAAATATAATTTTGTTTTAGCTCTGCAGCATAATTTCATTAGAACTTGACAAGCTGCAAGCAATACAGCGGGCCAAAACGGATCTTGGTTATGTGAAAGATATTCAAATCACATCACTCAACTAAATCTATGTAACTGAATCAGATTTTAATCCAAACTTGGTACCACTAACAAGGAAGTGTTTTAACAATAGGAGGATTAGTAACATTTTAGACTCCCACAGGTATCTCATATGCATTGGGCTAGCAAATATGAGAGGACCTATATGTTTCTGGATTTGGGCCCAGGTAGGATAACCAAGGGCATCTAGAAAGATGTGAGATTCCTGTCTCTGAGTCACCTCCTTCATGGTCTGGAAGAGGAATCACGCATCATATACATCACTGTAGAAACCACTATATCTCAGTACTTAAGAGATTGCTCCAAATACTTATATAATATTGACGAAATAAAATTTAAAAATCTAGTTATAACATGCCAGTTGCTTTTAAGTTACACCTGTAGGTTTGTTAATTGTAATTTGAAAAACAAATGGAGGAAATACAGACAAAAGCTGTAGGAATTATTCTTTACTTCAGCAGAACAAAAAATTCATGCAATCCCTCCAAGAGCTCATTTTAAGCATTTTTGCTTTCTTCTTTCCTCATACACGGAAGTGCATGAATATTTTGCTGCCCCTGATCGTACCCATGAAAACACACTTTAATCAGGAAAATTTTGTTTGTAATTAGATCAACTTCAGCTTTGCCACTGCTTGTTTTTGAGTCTCTGTCACAATCTCAACTCGGGTATTAATTTTTATTTGATTTTAATAATCCTTAATGATAGGTGTGCTGCAAGTAATACAAACACATTATTCTGTGACTTTATCTGCTGTCAGCTTTCTAACCAGCTGGTGTCTTTCCATCAACATATACCCAAACATAATAATATACCTTAATTTCCACTGACATTTTAGCACTTCTACACTACTGTCATATTTCTCTCATACTAGTGGTCAAGATTCTGGAGTACAGATTGTTTTATTCTAGCCAAATAAGCTTAGTAAAATATAAACATTTGTGGATACAAATACAGTTCCAACGTTTTATCAAGCTGGCCAAAAGCTACTCACATATTTGTTCCCAGGGATTTAACTACTGGACTTTGAAACACTAAAATGATTGAGTCGATTGGCAGTCTAAGAAGGTAAATATGACAATGACTTTGCAGGAGATCAGTAGTAGAGAGATACAACTGAAAATAAACTGCTACTCAGGCTCAGGAACATAACCCTAGCCCATCCCTTGAAATGTTCAAGGCCAGGCTGGATGGGGATTTTGAGCAACCCGGTCTAGTGAAGGGTGTCTCTGCCCATGGCAGATCTTTAAGGTCCCTTCCAACCTAACTGTTCTATGGTTCTGTGTGAGGTCATTTAGAGAACAAAAGAGATTATTGAGCAATGAATATCTTAAAAACAGATTCCTACTGAACCACAGAAAGCATTGCTGTCCTACTGTTTCTTGTTTTCCCTTGCTGTTATGAGCTTAAAAGGATACATTTTTAAAGATACAAATACAGAGTTATTTTAAGGTTTTATTCTACTATTGAGCACTGTATAGACGATGGTTGTGGGCCTAGAACAAAAGTAGTGATTACAACTCTGGGCAAAGCATGGGCCATATTACAGAACAGAAACCAAACAAAGTGCTCCAAGGAGTGAAACAAGATCCTGGAGCACTGAACAGCAGTTTCTCCTTCCTGCCATTACTCCCTGGATTGCCTCTATGGGTTTGCATTTTGGGCAGGGAAGAAAGAGTGACCAGGAAATCTTGGGAAAGTCCTGTGATCTCATCAGCCTGCCTTTAGGCAAGAGAATGCAAGTGCCATCGCTCCTTAGCTCCAATTTCTGCTGCAGATTGGGAAGAGGGACCAGAGGAGATTGGGGGAGGGATTGGGAAGAGGACTTGGGCCAAGGAAGAGAGCAGGGCATCTATCTCCAGGCCTCTGTGAGGACCACTGGGGAATGAGTCCAGTGTGTGCAAAAGCTTAACCTTATCTGTCTTCTACATTTCTTATGTAATCAAATTGAGCTCTGAAAAAGCATGTGCAATCTTGAATGTCTTATTAACCAAAATAGAGAGCTTGCCAATTTTTTTTCAGTCTCTCTCAGCTCATCTCTGCACCATCTGCCTTTAAATCATAAATATACTAATAACATTTATCCTTTCAAGTTCTAATCGCCTAGGCTTGCTGATCTCTGTGTTATCTTTGATTATTTTTTGACATTGTATGTCACCCACTCATCAGCTGCTGTTGTTGAACTATCACACAGAAAATAAAGACATTTAAATGAAATGAATGCACATTCCATTGGATCCCTTATAAACTCACATACAGACATTTTTGTACATAACACATTGTATTGATACCACACTATTTTGAATAGCTTTCAGATCATAGGCTCATATCCAGCTCAAGTCCACTGCACAGACCAGGTGCAGCAGAGATAAGCTCTGCAAGATTTTGTTGGTGATGGGAGTTTCTGAGAGCAGAATCTAATTCACAAGCAATGGCTTTTAGGTCATGGTATCCATTTTTTAATAGCAGGAGTGTTCCCTACAATATATTTTTCTAAGTATTTGTTCAATTAACATTTAAATATTCAAGCAGTAAGGCTTCCACTGTATTCTTTGGGGAATTATTCTCCAGAAATGTCTACTAAATGAAAACTTGAATGAACCCAGTTCATGATTTTCCTTTAGTTTTTATGTTTTTCGTCATTCTCCTATTTGAAACAAAAGTTGCTCGTACAAATGCCAAAAAATTTAGGAGGCAGCTGTATCGTGCAATGGTTTTAACACTATATTGTTTTTAAAACACTTCAGCGTCTACCGTAGCTCCAAGCCAGCTTCTGAAGAGAGAAGCAAAGCAGGAAAAATAAGAGGCTGAGGAATGTGACACAGAGAAAGTCATCTTGGCCTCTTTATACCTTCCTGTCAATACTTCTAGGGTCAGATATAGCATATGACTCTTCCTGGAAAGTCTGCTTCTGACACGGTAATATTTCCTGTGCAGATATGTGTATAGGGATATACACATCTGCATAAGACAGGAGAAACATAAAGTAGAAAGGATACAGAAGAAGCAGANCTGGAAAGTCTGCTTCTGACACGGTAATATTTCCTGTGCAGATACGTGTATAAGGATATACACATCTGCATAAGACAGGAGAAACAAAGTAGACATCCTAAAGTAGAAAGGATACAGAAGAAGCAGCGAAACTGGGAAGCTGAAAAAAGACTGAAATAAAAGGCCAGAAAAAAGGTTGGCCTTAGCAGAACGTACCCAAATATTTATACTCACTCCCTGTGGAAAAACACACGTTGCATACTCCTTATTCACAGTGAAGCAAGTGGTGTCTTTTTCAGCATATGTGCCCGCTTATCATCTCTATGATACTGTAAGCAAAAAGCTAGCTACATAAAAACAGAGAAGACTAAATTCAGTGTAATTGTCTTCGTACTTTTCAAGCAATACTTCTTTCACCTAGTAAGACTGCAATTTCAGCTGTCTTCCCCAGCCCCTAAGATTGCTTTCGGTGCCAAACATAGCTTATTCTGCAAAAAGCACGACCAAAGCTGCTGGTAGGTATTCTTCTACTGTTCTTCACAGTTAGTGTTTTCAAATTGTTTTTGAAATTTTCATAAGAAAAATCCCACATCAGCCACATACAAGAAAAGAACACATTTAGAAGATCCTGTTATATGAACTGGTGATACAACATTAAAGACAACAAATGAAGAAAAGCACTGATGGGTAAGTATCCATAAAAGAAGTGGAAAATGAAAAATAGACCATTGTCTTGTATGTGTGATCATTTGGTCAGATTAGCTGTATTTGTTTTGAATGATATTTTATGCCTTTTGAATATTTTAAAAAGAGGATCTTTTTCCCTGAAAGGCAATTAAAAAGCTTGGGTTTATCATATTTGAAAATATTACTGCTATCTTATTTTCATCTTATTAACTTATTCCATGCCCAAATGTTTATTGTGGTATAATTAATCCCCTGAGAAATAAGTAAAGCCTACAGCACTTAGGCAGATTTCAGATTTATAACCTTGCCAAAGTAATTATAATAATATTAATTCAAAACCTGGTTTCCATGCCTGAATTAAAAGAGAAGACAACCAATGGCTTGTGGTTCAAATCAGTTTTGAGATATACACATTACGTTTTGCATCAAAGTCTATATTTTTTTCCTCTGTACAATATTTAAAATTGTGTATTAATGTATTATTTTCTTATACTTCAGTTTAATTCTGAAAGCAATGGAACCAGATTCAAAACTATTTATCCTCTACATTAAAAAACCCCAACTTTTAAAGATCCTGAAATTTTAACTACTGTTTCACAGACCTAAACTGCTTTTCAGTTTCAGTTTTTCCTGTTTTCAGCAGCTAATTAAGGCCTGGCTGATCTGGGCCTCCCTGACCTGACCAGAACAGACTTTCACATGGCTTTCAGGAAAGGTCTGATTTGACACAGTCCTACACATGGCTTGGGAAAGTGCTGACCCAATACAAAACTTCTTTCCTCACCAGAGACTATTCCAATCTTGATATTTGAGATTCAGGTCTACACTTTTGAAATTTGTCAGAGAAAATGTTCCTTCCACCAAATAATAATCTTCTTTTAAAACTTCACAGAAGACCAGAGGTCTTTACAAACAAAGGTGGCATTATCAGCTCTGCAAACCTCTTTCCACCACATAAAATGGTTATGACAATAGCACAGAAGTTTTTCCTTCTATATAATGCATGTTGAATTGTTGGCCTGTACAGATTTCTCTTGAGATTTACCATATTGCTAACAGTATTGAAAAGAAATTCTGTGTCGGTTCTAAAACACAATGTCAACTGAAAGGTTAAAGTTACGTGATTTCTTCTGCCGCGTAACCGAAACAAAGCTCAGATACCAGGAGCTCAAATAAAGCTCAAGTACCTGGAGTGGCAAACCAACCTTTTTAGATATAGGAATAGGGGTTTCTCGTTCAGTAGAGATGTGTTGTTGAGGGCAGTGTTTGCCAATGACAACTTACGTTCTTTCCTCTTCTTCCCTCTCCTCCCTCATGCAGTGTGACAATGGTGGATGGCTCCGTTGTGTGAGAGAAGCAATTGCATGGCTCCATGGCCACCAATCCATACAGTTCTGCGGAAAGTGGGAGCTTCAGACAGTCTCCATCCTGGAGCTGGAGTTCAAGTGTTTCATACCTCTATCTGAGCAGGGTTCAATCTCAATTTCCAGTGAAGCATCATGCTTTTCCACCTCATTGACCCACTGAAATTCATCATAGAAAGCCGTACGTGCCAAGTTTAAATAAATGTGTTTGTTTTATCCCTGAACTATTTAATTTACATATTTTTAAAAACACATTTTTACTACAGGAGTTTCTAAACTTTTCCCAAATATAATTTTTCAAAATGTTAGCTGAGTAAAAATTCAAGTAGTATGAGTCATCACTGCTCTGTAGCAAACTTTCTGATGCCTCTCAAGTGAAGTCATTGAGACACACAAGCAGTTTGCTTCATAACTTTAGGCAGAGAATGTAATAATCCAGTCTCCTTACACTTCTTTTACAGCAAATTGAGAGAAACTGTGCTCTAAAACAACATTCAGTGGGACTTACCTTTCTCCCTTTACCACCAAGAGAACCTAAGGCAGGTATCAAATGTTAGGAAGTAGAAAAACTCCCCACAGCCTTCCTACAAAACAGCGGTAAAACTAAGCACTGAAGAACTGGCTTTCATTAAAAAACAAGCAAATGCAAACAAACAGCGACCCTCCACACACACTCACGCACACTGAGGAGGGTGACTTGGGCACCTCCCTGTGATTGCAACTCAAAACAACAAGCCCTTTCCTGGAGTCAGGTTTTGCCATCAGCCTATTCCTTTCCATTACAAAGCACAAGGTGGTAAGAAAAGGATGCAATTTTATCAAGCTCCAGTAGATAAATATGCTTTACCTTACACCCCCCCCCCAAAAAAAAAAATCTATATTACCACTTTAATTTTTCATACTACATTTGAATCCACACCTATTGCTCACAAGGATCCTTCAGTGTGGGTAGCTTTCTCTCTATATTTGAAGGTATTTCACTACACAATAAACTCAAATAGTTCCTCAGGATACAGAAAAGTAACTAGGAGAATGAGCAGCAGTCCAGGCAGTTACATTGGGTAGACAACAGATGTTAGTCCTTCCTTAAATGATAATTTCATATACAAGGTACAGCAAAGCCTAGAGACCAAAGCATGGTCCAGGGAGGTNGTGCAGACCAGCGCTGTGTCAGGCATAAAGCATTCATGGAGCAGTAGTATTACTGCTTGCTACAGGTATTACATTAAGATTTTGGCCTTTTCCAGGCTTAGCAGATTCATTATAAATACTGTGTGGTTTAGTTCATGGGACAGATGCTATAGGGTCTTGGTGGCTATGGAAATACTGAGGTGAGATTTTTATGTACCTCAGAAATATACTAATTTCCAGGGCTGGCAGCAGCCAAAAAGTGACTTTGAGGATCTAAGGATCAAATATAAGCCCCTAAGTCCTCATTATCTCTGCATTTCCATTTCTTAGAGGTATAATACAGTTAACACAGATTTACTACCTCCAAAATTTAATTGTGAGGATGAATAAATTTAAAACTGGGAAGTACTCAGATGCCACAGCAAAAAATAAATGTTTCAATGTACTGCAAATAGATTCAGTTTTGTCTTCTCCATTTAACTTGATTTATAATGAATAAGCACCTTGAGTAAGAAAGCTGGATTGTTCACATGAAAAACATTAACTGCATTTCTGTGTGAGTAGCTCGACTTTCTGCCAGGAAATACTATACAAAGTGATACCTGCAAGATGAAAACTAAGTATAGCGATTTACATACAACAACGTAAAAAACACAGAAATATTAGCTGGAAGGAAATTCTGTGGGTCTAGTCCAATCTCTCACAGCTGGGCTATTGCCAACACTAAATCAGGTATGCAAATATAGAGGTCAGATCTAGACCATGGAGACTTGTATTATATATTCATATACATTTGTACATATACCTGCAAGATTAGTGATGGATAGGTATACAGAAAACAAGTAGAGGACAAAGGAGTAGAATATGGGGAATGCTTAGGATACAAAGCGAACCTGCAGGCCCGGGTAGTCTGGAAGGCTATTGCTGCAGTGAGATGGCATGACTGTTTTTTCAGCTACTTCCCATGCAGCTCCCATGTGGACAAGGTCCTGTCCCAGGAAGGGGGAACATCCCTCGGTGCTGCAGAGGGACATTTCTGCAGCCTCATCATAAGCTGAGATGGGCTGGGGTGGCGGGACAGGACGTCCTGCTCGTGGCCTTGACAGTTGCTGTTGCCAGCCAGTCCTCAGCCCTCCCCTTACTTTGTCTGTAGGTTCAGATGGCTCTCACATCAACCCCCTCACCACCTGTGAAAACGAGCCCTCCCTCGTGGCGCTGTCAGCAGCTTCTCACCTTGTCTGTCACGGCCAGAATTTTCTCATGTTCTGTTCAATTGGCTTTGCTTCTACCAACCTGACCACTGCCCTGCAGCCCCAATACAGCAGTTTGGAAGAGGCCATAGTAACGTTCTCCTGGTTGGAAGAGATCCCCCAAGTTTTTACATGAACTAACCACAGCAGATTGTCACAATTTCAATAAGACCAAATGTGACCAAGGTTTTTGCAGTGTCCTCACTTAAAACTCATGAAAGCTGGAAAACTCAGGTGCTTGCCTTCAGGAGACAGTAAAGTCAATTGTTCGGTTGAGGAAGCCAAAACCAAACTTCTCATTTTATATACATCTATTTTTTTTTATAAATTAGGTTATACAAAAAAAAGATGGAGACTAATGAATGCTGTGAAAGAAAGAAATACTAAATTTCAGACAGGCACAAGAATGATTATGTACATCTTCTGGTGGTAAAAACAGGAATAAAAACCACAAACAGTATTTACTTTTAAGCTACTCCATCCTTAAGGAATAATTAACATTCCGGTGTGGACAGACTTACCCAAACCAGCTGGTCTTGGAGATTCCAGGCTAACAAGGCATCAAGACACACCATGCAATTTTTTTTGGCTGCTAGAAAAATCAAATTTTGTGTAATTCTGTGAGCTTTACTTACCCACTTAACCCAAGCAGCCATCCGCTACTATTTATTTCCATTTTGCCAATTAACCTAGAACACTTTGATTCTGTTAGTGCCAACTCTAATTTAGCAAAGTGTTGTGTTTTGCCAATATCATTATGTGTCAGCCATAAATTTTTCGCTTAGCAGTTAAGAGTTTTGCCTGGGCACAGCTAGTGATTCTTTTTCTGAGTTGTTCACCCAAAAGTCTATATTGAGAGTTCCTCTTTACCAGAAATAGTGAAACTATCTTCTGTTTTACAGCTTGGCCTCCTAGGTGGGTTCAGCAAGTTCCTCTGCTCCTCTTTCCCCCTCCTTGAGCTATGCCCTAGTCTCTTTCCTGTCCCAAACTATTTCTGCTTGCCCCATCTCCCACCCCACTGGCAATGCACTCTTTCCCCACATTCGTCCCTTCCTCACTTGTTTGAAAGCTGCTGTTCTATTCAGAAAACAACAAAACAAAACAAAATAAAACAAAACAAACCCAAAACCCAAAGAAACCCCATGAACAGTGAAGTGGAACATGCCTTACACATACATCCACTGTATCAAATGGCAGCATTAGCATAACCTTTGCTTACAAATGGAAGCAATTTGCTACTTCGCTCCATATTTTACAACATTTGATATTGTCCCCTAATTCCTTCACTTAGGAGGGAGCACTTTCACAGCAACCCACAAAATCCTCTATCCTCCTTCCTCTCCCTTTTTATCTTCCTCTTGACGCCAGTAATTTCTCATGTCTTTTTGCCCATTAACACCAGGACTTATCTATCTGACTTCATCAGTTTGAGAGAAAAGTATTTTCATTACAGACTCCTTACATATCAATGGAAAGAATGAGCTTCTCCAGTCAGAGTTTGATTGCAGATTTTGGTTTTATGTGGACTCATGGAATGTTTCCCCCTCTCTCCCTTCTTTTACTATGCAGGGAAATCAGACAAATTTACTCTTAATTCAGATGGGATGCATTCAGCCCTAAACACATGACCAAATCCCAGGAGTAAACCCAACAACTCCAGCAATGCTGCTTCTTAGGGAATGTTTATGAGTATCTAGGAGTATAGAATTTGAAGTATTGCTTTTCAGGATAGAAATGTAAACAAAAGAAGCACTGCTCAAATTATTTTTCCAGCCTTGCTAATTGATTTTGGGCAAAGCAGCCAGTGACAAAAGTAACTAAGTGCTGTCAGAACTAACAGCTTTCTCAAGATGGGCAACAAGTTAGGTGACACTACTGAAAGTTTAACCTAAACCATCTAGGGACTTTGGAAACAGTACTTTTACTGTCTTGCAAATCATCATGAATTATTCAACAAGTAAGATGTAAGAGAACAAGAAAGAGCACTCAGATTGCATAAGCTTTTTATTTCTGCAGCCCACAACACAGAAAATAAAAGTTGTGATTTCAAAAATTGTCTATAGCTAGAGAACTATCAAACAGATAAAATAAGAATACAGAGTAGTATACATATAAGAAACAAATGCTACCACTTCTTTTTTCACAAGAATACAAAGGATTTTCCAGAAAATCACTTACAAAAGAATTGGCTTCCTTTTGAGCACTCACAGCATGAACTACACTGGCAATAATTTCTAGGTGCGCTGGCAGATTAAAGAGATTTTTAGACCATGTTCAGGTACCTTTTTGATGCTGAACAGTAACTCTCCTACTATAGGACTCAGCTCTCCTATACTTGCTTAAAGATATCTGGAGACAAAGTCTCAGGGTGTTAAGTTCTGTCTACTGTAAAAGTTAATTTCCTAAACTTCCTTACCATTTTCGAAGTAGACGCTAATCTTTCCATCTCTGCTAAGATACAGCAGAAAAGTACTCTGAGCTGACCAGATAAATCCAGATTACTTTGAAAGACAAGTCATGCCTGATGACAGAATTTTATTTGGAAATAGCAGCTATAACATTTAGCATTGCCTGCTCACACCAGAAAAAGAAAATCCTTCCTGTAAAAATAAGGGGGTATACCTAAGCAAACACAGGACTTCAATTTATGTATTATACGTTCTTTCCAGCAGCTCGCTAGCATTTCATTTCTCTATTCCAATGAAGTAAACAATTTATATCATATGAACTGTTGGTAGCAAAAGGACAGCAATGACCCTTACATGAGACTATCACTGCACAGTGTGCTCGGAGAGTTCTGGTTGACAATAGCACACAACAAGACACAAGTACAACAGAAAAACACAACTTCCGAAAGACGTGTATGGAACCACTCATATATTACACAACAAGGTTGTTTAATGATATGCTAAAATCCACACTATGCTATTGTTTTCAGACTGTCTACCTGTTCTTGCAGTTTTCTGGTGTCAGAATGTTCTTCATGAGGCAATGCAGTCAACCCTGATGATCCGGAGCACTGGAGTAATCTGTGTAACTGAAGTAATTGGTTTTCAAATCACATCTGTGCTAAAGAATAGAGCATTTTCTTTGGTGATGATCTATATAATTTCCCTTAAGATCAAAGGGTCAATATATGTGTTGCTATTGCAGAAAAGGTCTGGCACAGTGAACATTGTGGATAAGTGCTGCTGAGTGCCAGATGTCATAAACGTAATGCTAATGTGATCGTCTTCTGCACATAACCGTAGCTTCACATTCTTTGAAGACACACACCACTGATGTGAATTAGTGCAAATCTGCCCCCTGCAGTCACAAGGCTCTTGCAAACATGGCCTTCATGTCTCTCCTCATGTTTTATATCAGCTGATCCTTGTCATGATTCAGATATACAAAGGATATATGGTGCAGATCACTGGCATGCAGGGACTCAGATTTGGCCAAATGGGAAGCAGGCCATGCAGGACACAGAGAGAAGGTCACTTTCATCACAAGCCAAGACTGTGGGAACTGTTCTAGACATTAGCAGACCTTTACGTAGAAGTAGTTCAGCATGGAAGAAGATGCATAGCCTATTCCATGACAGCCAAAGTAAACAGTGCTAGCAGGAATCCCTTATTTCTCTATTTTTGTAGTAGACATCAGAAACACTTGCCCATGTGATGGTGACATATGAATTCAGTGCATAAAATACCACCTTGCTATTCATTGGCAATATTTTAATGTTGCCAGTGATCCTCTTCTGTAGTGACAGGTTAGGCCAAAGACAGTTATGTATTTCTTTTTTAGGTATGCTATATTAGGAGAAGGCAGGCAGAGAAAAAAAAATAACCAGAAAACTCTTTTCAAATAACAGAAGACTTTGTATTTTACAAAATTATTGGGTTGGAGTTTTTAATCATAGCCTGATTTTCACCCTCAGATGATTTAATGTCAAAGTACAGCAAGAATTCCTGAGTGTTTTGTAGTTTGGATCACTCCAGAGAGACATTGGCTTGTCCATTTCTCTCTCCATAGCAATTGTGCAGGGCTCACATAGCGGCTCATAGTCAGCCACAAAAAAACCCACATCAAGTATAACATTAGAATAATGTTGGGAAAGCATGGAAGTGTTTTAAATATTTTTAAATAAAAAAGAAACATTCACTGTGTTCTGTCAACTTCAGAAAAAGTTAAGTTACACAGAACAGTTGTTTCCTCTATCTGATCTCCCATCACATACACAGCCACTAAAAGGGAAAGCCAAAACTATATGATGTGTCATTACCTATTAACTCAGTCATATAACAGGGATATTTGGCTTGTTCATGTCTGTTCTGTGCCTAGAAAAAAGTTTCCAAGAAAGAACCTTAATTTTAATAGTTTAGGGAACAGGGGAGGATAAGTGTTAATCAAAACAGTTTTTATTCTTTACCTTGGAATAGTGAGGGGTTTTCTGACAGAAGTGCATTTGCATCTGAAATTTCAGATACATGAAGCTGATTTGTATGGTATTAATATAGTATCAATAAAACTGCATTTTCTTGTGGAAAAAGGCAGGCCTATCATGTTTTACAGGACTAATTAATTATAAAGTATAGCCATTGCCAAACTCCTTCTGAAGTCTTATTTAGAAAGAAACAGGCAGAGTGAAAAGCATAGGGTTTAAGGCCAGAAAAGATCATCAGATTATCCAACTTTTTTGTGTTGTTGGCCAAGACATCTTAATATGCTTAGCTCCTTACTAAGCCTAATAACTTATGAATTAACCTAGTACATTTTTTTTAGTAAAAGTTCGGTTTTTAATTCCTTCCTGATTTTTCCAGAGAATCCGACATACCTCAATAGATTAACTTTTTGAACAGATGATTAGTGATTTAGGGCCATTCCAAATTTGAATCTGCAGACCAGCTTCCAGCTTTTGGTCTTTATTGTACCTCTCCATACAAATTTATGAAGTCCCTTTGTGCCTTTCCCTTGGGAAAGTAATTAAACATGGAAATCTATTCATTACTTGGTAGCCTTTAAAAAAAAAACTAGGCAGACTGAGCCCTTTAATTCTGTCATTCTAACATATACTTTTCCAACTCCCGGACATTTGTATTCCTTCCCTGCTCTCTCTCTCCACTTATGCAACAAATCTCCATACCTTGGAGCTGTACAGATAAGAAACAGATATGGTGCTATAAAGATAAGATAAACACTGTGATGCAACATATTGCAAAGGCAATGCCACTTTTGTCTCTCAGTAAACAGCTTCTTAACGCACCTTATGTGAACCTAGGACTCTTCCCAGAGTTTTCAGGATGTAACCCTTTATTCTGTATATATGGTCTGTATTCCATAATTCTAGATGTGTAGCCTTAGTTTTGCCAATAATAAAGCAATATTAAAGTGATATTAAAGCAGGCTTGTCTTATAAATCAGTCTGGTCATCAAATAAACTATATGATTACCACATTTTTGTGATTACTTAACATGACTGTTACCAGCAATAGTTTCATACTTCCAAATCAAAAATCAAACATATTTAATAGGCTTTAAAAGCATTAATTTCTGCGTAGCCCCTTTTCAACAACTCTCCCAATTAATCACGAGCTGTCATTGACAATTCCTTTAAGGTCATTCTGTTAGCTATTTGTAACCTGTCTAAATATGCCTTTGGACTCTACACAGACAAAATATAGAATATATAGAACACAGAAGACCAAATATAAGCAAGATCGTGGAAATGATAAAGTTTATTAAAATAAGAAAAGAGCACATACTGCCTTCTTCAAGAACAGCTTGAATTCAGCCAATCTAGCACATAAAACTTATATGGATAAATGTGTCTAGAATTTTGGGAACAAAAAACAGCAAGAGTCTGTACTTCATGGTGTGCCCCTAATATAGTCATTTTCAGTTAGGTTCTCATAGACTTTGAGGCAATGAAGTGAATAGACATGCTCTCCTCCCACTTCTAATCTTCTGTTTTTTCAGACCGGCAGCCTATTAATACAAACTGCACTTCTCTACTTATTCACATCCCTGAGTTTGCATTGGGAGACAGTAAAAAGGTAGAGAGCATATATTTTTAGCAAAGACTACAGCCAAAGAAACACAGTGCAGCCTGATACCAGAATGCATTTTCCAAGACATGTGGTGAGATTGGAATATCTTGGTTAAAAGCTGTGATGTTATGGATTTTATTGTGCCTAGGCAAGTCTCATAGTTTTCTCCCCGTTTTCCAGATCCCTTCTTTCCTATGATTAGATGCCAGAAGGTTAAATAAATTAATCTAACTTTTATCAGTGAGGAAGAGTGCTAAATCTTGTAGAGAGTGAGTCAAGTCTCAAGGTGACCTCCAAGTATTTTTGTTACCATTGCATTTTCTTTAGTTAACAAGGGACAGGAATTCTATTTAGGAATGACAGATTTAGCATAAAAACAGCTTCTTCTAGAGGAAGTTTTGACTAGATCTCATCTTCCTTGGGACATTTTGCAAATATCATGTTGCAAGCTATTATTAGACCTTATGTTGATTTAAAAATAAAAATTCCACATGGCGAAAATATTATTGTACATGTGCCTCCTCTGGCTCAAAGCTAGCAATCATCATGATGGAGTAGACATAAGTTATGAGATTTCCATGGAGGAAAGAATACTGGACCAGTGAGAGAATGTTATAATCCAGCTGTAGCAATAACTCCAAGTAGCTTTCAGACAGTGAAGTCTTAATAAACTTAAACACTTGTGTAAGCCAGATTTATTGAAGCAGCTTCACATATTGTTGTTCTGGTTTAGGGTTTTTCTATTCTGGGCAGAGCACCAACTGGAAAGATGCCTTGGAATATGCACTCCCTAGTCCACCAGAAAGTCTACTGAAAACATTGCATACCTTTTGCTCTGCTTTTCCCTGTCCACCCACTGCATGTATGACCAACAGCAGTTATATATAATATATATATATATAAAATATATATAAATAATAACATAGTTCACTATTTTATGCTGGAAAAGTTAAAATTAAAACAAACCAAAAGGACTGTGTTTTATTCACCGAAATAGGATGCATGTTACCAAACTTACATCTGAGACAGCAGGTTTCTGACAGCTCACATGGGCTTGCCTTGAATATCTGGAAAAGCTTTTATAGTCCTGTTTATTTCCTATTTTAATTAGGAGAGAGATAAGTATGCTCAAAATTTTGTATCTGCATACTTCATAATACATTTTGTCACTCACTCATGCCATCTTGCCCTCTTTTTGGTTTAATATAATTTGCCCTGTATTTCTCCCTCCAGAGCTCTAGGATGGGTTCTATTTAGATTTTACATTTTAGTCATCTCCAGGGGCTTTTTTCATTTCCATGATCACTTGTTCTGACCAGAATATAAGTTTCTTTCCTCATCTCTGACTTACTCTGAGAAGTTTTTCCATTGGCAACTGCATTTCATTTCTGTTTACAAATTTGAAGACATATAACTTAATTTTGGGAGCTGTAAGCATCTTTCCCTCATTTCAAACATAAACCAGTCTGGAATTCATCTCTATCCTTGCCAATAATAATTTACACGTATGAAAACAAAGCTTACTTCTCTTTTAAAGCACATTAGTCTTCACCATACTGTGAGGTCTCCAGGATCTCTTGAGTCCAGGGAGATTCTAGCTCAGTTCTAGTCTAATAAACTAGAAGCCATGCCTGAAATACACTGCTTTGTCTCACGCTAATAAGACTCTGAGTTCCTTGCTTCTTTTCCAAAAATCAGCATTGTGATGAAAAGATAGAGTGTGACTCAATCAGTGCTTCTTGTTATTATTCAAAGTGGATCATAATTAAAATGGAAAAGAAAATTCTCTCAGATTGTTACTGTTAGTGATACCTTCAGGTCTTAGTGAAAAACGACTAGAAAAATCTTTCAATCCAAAGCCTTCTTTGAGCAAAGCAGTGACAATGACTCTGCCACTCTCCATTACATTTGCATTGAGCCTGAAGAACTGCTATCCATCCCGGCCAGAGGATATCACACATTGAAGAACAAGTTGGTTCCCTCAGCAGTCTGGCACTCAGTTTGGTGTCACCCTTCAGCCATGAGCCTGTGTATGGATTAACAGCAAGAATTCAAGCAATATGACAGTTACACTTGTTTTGCTTGGGAAAATGCACTATAATTCCACAAACTTATGAAGTCCAGTCTCACCAGGAACAGTCCAGCCCCATATAAACTTAAAAGCACATTCCTGTTATTCAGGTGGCAACTAAATATTAGCTGGTGATATAACTGCTGTGCCAGTCTGCTATGTACCCTGGGCATGTGCATGATTGGGCATGTTCAAACCTCTAGTGTTCAGAACCAGTGTTTCTTTGCTTTGTGCCTGGTTTTCACCTGTAAATACACTGTGAGCCTGCTTAATATGCTTTGGCAGCTACAGAATTCATGTAAAAGGTGTAAATTAATCTCCGAGTACAAAACGGTGAGAGAACTCTTCAAGAGCAGCTGAAGTTTAAGACCCTTTTTCCCCTATCTTGCAAACATCAGTGTTTGATGTCAGTGCTTTCATTATTGCCTTTCTTTGTGGCATAGGAATGGGACAGACCTTTTGAGACACAAAATTTAGCTAGAATATAGCTATTTAGCTACAACAAAAGTATCTTATGATGTTTTCATTCATAAATATGTTGAGTCTCATCACAAAAGTGTTAAAATCTGCCATTAGAAGGCTGTTTCAGAATCTGACAGTTTAGATTAATTAGGGTCTAAACATCATCCTAAAGTTTGTCCATAGTCAAGTCCTATAGACTACACCACCATACAGACTTTTCAAATAGTGAATTATGCCAAGGAGATTTAGACTATATGGGAACTGCAATAAAGATGTTGAGATCATGCGTGATATGATGACAACTACGAGACATGTTTTCAAAAGCAAAAGTCTAGTCTGCTAAACTCACTGCTCTGTCCTTAAAATGTCTTCACCCACTTAGTCCAGAAAACCCCAACAGTTAATATAAGTTGCTTGGACCTGCAGGTTCAGCTGCACAATGCTATCCATAAATTAAGTAAGTCCTGAAGGACTGTAGAATTAAAGTACGTGGAATTATTTGGTTATTTTTGACTGTATATTTTAAAACATCAATGCTAAAATAAAATTCTCCTATCAATAGAAGAAAAGGTGTTCAGAGGATTAAGAACTTCTGTGTGGCTGAAAGACAGGCTACTATATAGAACTATAGCTCAGAAAGAAAAATAAGAGCTTTGGAGTATTAAAACTGTTTAAGAGAGTGACTATTGAAGAGCTTCCTCATTTTTATAGAACTTATTTAGCTGCTGTTCTGCATCTAAGAAAACAGACAAATTCAGTCCAACTCAATACTTCAAAATTTACAACACTATGAAGTGATTAGTATGAACACAAGTAGAGATTAATAAGGAACGCAGTCCAAAGCACTCCAGAGAAGATACATCCATTTAGTACAATGGACTCCTTTTTCATCCCAGTTACACTGAATGGAAAGGGGAAGTTTGATTCTGTTTTTATTAAAAAGAGATATACAACCCCAAACTTCTCATGAAGTATCCATTAGTCTTGGTGAAAATTGGAAGGAAATTGGAAGGAAGCAAATTGTGATTTCCTCTAGCTGTCCAGTGTAATTGGCTCCAATGTCTCATCCCAGAACCTAGTAAAAGAATACTTGGGACATACTTGCATACTCGCATGTTCAAGTGTTTTGTATTTCACAGCCTACGATATAGAAAGCAAGATGACTGGCAATCATGGAAAAGGACTTGAACCTCTTAATCTAGACTGTTTTTACCTGGAAAGACATCTTTGAATGGGTCACACCTTTCTATGCCAGTCTGGCACATTTAAAAATAAATAGGGTACTTTACAATATATTTTCAAAATGCTTCCTCTTAAACACCTGCATAATTCATGTTCAAACATCCCTGGCCACATTGGAAAAAGTGAGCAAACTCAGATGTCATTGTACAATTGTGTACGCTTAATTCCAAATGCATACTTACATCAAATATTTGGGTATAAGAAATACCCATTCTCTCTGCCTTTCATTATGAATTGATTTGTTGGGAAGTACGACAAATTGTGATTCCCATACAAGGTGCTAAATAGTTCAAGTTCACAGAAATTTAGAGATACAAAAACTTTAAGCAGCATTTTCATATAGCACATTGACTTCCATCATCCACTACATAAGGAGACAAAAAAAATCTGCTCAAAGTGCTCTCGTGAGAGCACTATAACATAAGTTTATTGCGTTCAATGAAAGATAAGGAGATCATTAAAGACGAAGCTATAACAGCTCCTGGTTGGAAAACAATATCAAATAAAACCGTAGAATGAACTTACAAATCAAGAGACAATAATTACATCAGTGCATTGATTAAAAAGATAAAGGTAGAAATTATAGATTGTAAAGATCAACAGAATAAGATATAAGGTACACATATATAAACCAGCAGGTTGTTTGGTAAATGTTTATATATGTAGCAGATGGGAGCAATGATGAAGACACTTTGATTTGAAAATATTCCTAAGTATACACTACCCTCAAGACTGAGTCAGCTTATATAACCTTATTTGCTCAGTGGGGATTTTACTTTGAAGTGAAGAGAAATTCTCTCCCTGTGAAAGCTCTCCTATGCACTTCTGGGTATCCTCTTAGTATTCGGAAACAAGGTATTCAGCTGTGCTTAGCAGAGCTATTTGGGAAAAGGAGACAGCTAGCAGATTTAAGAAAAAAAAAAATCCCTGAAATAAGCTGTCTCATTTTTTAATTACAGTGTTATAAAACAGATATTGCTAATTTTGCTGCTAAAGCACAGTTTAGATGGAAACGATAAAATATAGGAACAGGGATAGTTTCAGTTTTACTGTGACTGGAAACATTCTTGACTGTGAAGTACTGCTGATGGATCCAGACAGAGAGATAGCTGTGTCTGTATATCAGACAGACAGAAGGTCTGAGACAGGGTTAACTTTCAGAAAAATTTTACAGCTTTAGGTTTGCAATGATTATATACAACTGACAGAGCTACAAAATGGCAGCCAGCACAGCCTTATGAGGTGCAGTAAAAGTTTTATCCCTCCATTTGCCGGCTTCAAATCTTTTGTTTCTTTTGCATCACAAGTGTTCAACAAAATGTTTCAATCCTCCAATTAAAAAAAAAAAAAATCAAAGTAAATGAAACTTTGCTATTAGGCACTGCCATGGTAGAAAGTTCCACCGGACACGTATATCAGCTTGCTTATGAGTCTCCAGGGCCAGCTCTTGAGAACTTGCAGCTTTACAGTTTTAAACCCATAGGAACACAAACTCTTGATTGCTCAAATAGCAGTTGATAATTTAAATGAAGAAAGATGAGATGTGAAAAAGGGATCACAGTAGGAACCCAGTGAAGCATAATGGTTATTATTTTCTTTTTAAAACTAGTATCTCATTCCATGTTGAAAGGTCAGTTTCTGAGCCTTACAAAGTTTTTACACCATCACTTGTTACCTATGTGGGTTTAGAGCTGGGTTTTTGGGGTTTTTTTAGAAAAGCTTGCAAAAATCCCCTCTCTGATCAGAGCCCTCATCGTGGGAAGAGTTCCTTATAAAATTATGCTTGGCAGTCTTGCCCTCTGCTGTCAAATCTCACTTTGAGTGACACCTTTAGACAGCTCACAATGGAGCCATTATCCACCTCACCGGTCATCACAAGGTCATTGTTTCCATACACGCTTGACTCACACTGTTTTACTCTATGGCTTTAAGCTCTTTAAGATGAGAATAGGGTGTTTGTCCTGCATTTGCATAGCACCCGAAACACAGACTAGGACCCCTTCTACAGTGTTGTGATAAAAAATTAAGATAGTCTCAGCAATAAAGAGAGAAAATTGAACCTTGCTTTATAGTCTCCATTCACCCAGATCAGGTTAAATTGCTGGTGGCCTTGTGAAGCTCTCTGCAATATGCCAGAGGAACAATACCATTTGTCTACAGCGGTTTTCTTTACAAATTCAGAAGTCTGGAGCACTGAAGTTGTTTGGGAAAGGTGATCACCTAACTGGAGTGAAAGATGGCGATGAGGCCCTACTGTGGCTGCTGGCCCTGTCCCTACCCAATATTGTCTCAGGATAGAAATTAGACAGAAGCTTTTAAATATGCAAGGACAACATGGTTATGGGACAAGCCATAAGCAGACTTTATTTCTGAAGCTAAAATATTTCATCATATGGAAAAAATTAAAGGAAAGTCGGGAGAGAAAACAATCATGTGTGAAAGTATTTTAACTCGGAAAAAAACACAGCTTACTTTAAAAGCATATCATCTCCTCTCAGCTTCTGTGGCACTGGGTTCTTTACTGTGTTTCCAAATAACTACCCTCTAGACTTGATTCCTAAAATGTAGGCCCATTAACAAATTCTGGAACATAAGGGTTACATGGTATGTTTCAGGTTAAATAGTAAAGTCACTATGCTATGCTACTTTGTGATTTTTATACTACTAACTTTAGTAGCTTTGCATCTAAAAACTATGAGGAAGAATGGTGACAGACGAACATGTAGAGGAAGGGTGCAGAAAAGGTGGTTTCAGTTCCAGCCATTCAGAGCATACTGAGCTCCAAAAAGTCTCTAGGGCTAAATAGAAAGAAGGAATCCATGCCACAGCTGTTTCAATGAATAACTTGCCTCCAGAAAAAAAAAAACCCTAAGCCATACAACTTCTGGGAAATTAGAAGAACTGAGGCTTTTTTAGCCTCTTACTCATTTCACACATTTTTTTTCTTCACCGACATTTTAACTTGCCATACTAATCTGTGCTTAGTGTCTTCATACCATCTGTGAATCTTCTCAAAGACAGGGAATTGACCACTTATCTAGTCAACAAGAAGAGAATGCCTTTATTCTTACAAAGTAAGGTGAAGCTCTTGATTTAGGACATTAGATTTGAGCCCCAAAATTACATTTAATAACTCAAATTAGTTTTTTGCATTGGCATTCACATTTCACAAAAAGTCGTTGTCAGAAAAAACTATTTTTTTTTTTTGCTTCTTCTTTCATTGTTTTCAGCCCTTTGAGGAGAGAAAGGAGGGACTTTTAAAACAAAAATAGAAGAAAACAAATCAGAGTGGAAATACAAAAGCAGGACTGAAGACAGAAGCTTTTCTGAGAGCTTCTGCTCCTGGGCCTCATCCTATTCTGGGCCTCATCCTTTCTCCTCTGGCTGCAGTGCTTCCAGTTTGGCCAATAATCCTCCTATGAAATATGTTGCTCACAGAGAAACAAGGTTATCCATCTCTCCATTCAGCCACTAAGATTTCCCATATGCTACTGTATCTTCAGTATGATTACTGTCTCCAACATGGATCAGGATGAGGCTTGAAAACTGCTCTTATCAAAAGAACACGATGGCAAACAGTTTGAGAAACGACCGTGTTAAGCACAAATACAAATGGCACAGGACAACCTTCTAGCCAGGACTACAGAGGGAGGAACTACTTCAACAGCTGTGACTAAGGAGCTCCTTAGAAAGAGCTACTGTAGTGTATTTTTGCCCAGACAGAACGTGATAGTACCTGCAGAAGCTGTGAGCTGGGCTGACTGGTGCACCATAGGACACTGCACAACTTTGGTGCTGAAACACACTGAACAATGGAGAAAGAAGAAACACAACCCCTTTGGATAATAAGGCAGCTGTTGGCTATTTGCCAAGGGATCCCAGGGCAGAGTTTCCCTGCTATTCTGTGGAGGGAAAAGCGCTGGCCATAGACGTTAAGGGGCTCATGAAGCCCACACTGAAGGAAATGATAGAGAAAACATCTAATCTGAGGAGATTAGTTTGAATGGCCAGTTAATCACAAGAATTGTGATTTGGGCATAGTAATCAATGTGTGTTGTCAATTACTCTAGGCCTGACCATAAAAGCCTCACTTCATACTAGGCTCTTTGTAAACGATCATATAAGCTTGCAATAAAAGAGCTGAGACAAATGGGTAGCAAATGTTACCATCACAATCTGATTTTAAAGAAGAAAGATGCAGCAATTGTGCTTTGGATTCTTCCCAAATAGTTAAGCTTGATGTGTCACCAGCCAAATTAATTCATTATACCCTTGGTTTTATGATGCTTTAAAATATTTTCTCATCTACTGGGGTATTTCATTACCCTCACTTCATCCCCACAGAAGGTTTCTGTTGTTGACAGTGGGAGCATGATGCATTTTTGTTTGCACCTCATTCACCTGAAGAATAAATATCTGAATCAAATTTACCACTTGAAAATGAAATGCTGTAAGAAACTAAACCCACAAGTTTGAAGTTCTCAGTAGAAAATTATTTCAAGTTCACCAGATAAATTAAATTTATATATTAAATAAGTAACCTCTTAACAAATTTAAATAACCCCTCCTGGAAAATAGTTTATTTTTATGTTCTTTATTCCACCAAAACTGCATTGCAGTTTTCCAGTCTTTATATTTACATTATTTGCAACTCTTTCCATAAGTGCCAGTACAAATGTAACTGATGAAAATCCAGAATAGTCATACAAATGTTCCTGAAAGCAAGGTGCATTTCTGAGCAATTTTTTTCTGATGCGCAATAATATATATGTATATATTAACAAAGCTTCATAATATAAAATATCTTCCATGGCAAGTAAAACTTTCCCACTTAGAGCTTATTCAGATTTCAGTTACATAGACTTCTGCATTTCAAGTTAGTGCAAACAATGAAAGTAAGAGCCTGAGCAGAATGATGTAAATACAATGGAACAAGAGAAACAGCAAAATTTTACCAACTCCCTGCATATGGTTAAAACATTTAATCAGTATATCATTAGTATTCTTTATATACAATGTATTTAAATAATTGGCTTGTCTGAACTATAGGCAACAAATTTACAAATTAAAATAAAATAATGTTTCACACAAATATGGAATGTCCAACAAATATATGAAAATAAAATGCATCTAGTAACAAAACGTTGTAAATCAAAAAAAAAAAAGGTAAAAGATGTCTCTTCTCTCTCTTGGAAGATTTCAAGGCACTTTCTTGGCAAATCAGAATTCTCTCCTTAGTAGAAAGTCTGCAAGAGAAAAGGACGTGCTGTTTTATAACCAGTTTCAAAACACAGAGGCAGACCGCTTAGTATAATTCTGTTTAGAAATCACAGTTTCCTGTGGATTGCAGAAATCTTAAGATTAACTCCAGAATGCCAGTGGGTCTTGCCCTCCCGTGAACACTAATAAAGTTTATGCCGTGGCAAATCCGCAGCATTGACGCTAAGAAGTTTAACACACAGTGGTCCACACTGCTGCGCCTTACAAGGAAGTTCCCCGCGCACAGGGCCATGTGCCTTTCCACATTCTGGGTTTCATCAAATGCTTTACTTCCATTCGCAAGGATCTGAATTAGAAAACCCTAAAAAAANTTAAAAAAAAAAAAAAAAGAAAAACAAACCCAAAAGACCCAAAACGCTGAAAGCCGTAACGGCGCCCCCGCGGCGGCCCTCTCCATGGTCCTGAAACGGCCCGCTGCCGCTCCAGCCCGCGCTTCCCACTCCCGCGGGAAGATCGGCTATTCCCAGGCAAAACTTCCTTTCTAACAGGAGAAGACCGCGTCTCCTTTTTGCACTTACAGGAGAGGGAGGAAAATATTCGCATAATAGCACTGCAGTTCTTTTTTTTTTTTGTGAGGAAAATGCAGCCTATTTTAGGACATGCAGGAGAAATGCTTAAAAATAGTCGTCAGTTCTTCGAGTCGGAGAGCCTCCTTCTTCAAGGCAACCGAGAATCTCCAAGATTCTCTCAGATGTTAAAGAAAAAGCAAATTTGCTTACAGTAAACAGGAACTATAACTCTGTCCTCTCTAAGCTAGTGTGAGGGTGGTGAGGAAAACAGACCCTCTATGCCAAAAGGTGGAGTATAAGCAATCACAGAATCATGCTAGAAATGCAGTGCTATTGAGGGATGAACATATGTAACTCCTGTGCTGCTCTGACTATTTGGAGGGAAGAGAGGGAGCGACTCCTGACACCCTTCATCCTTCTCAGGAACATGTTTCCATTCCAACAAGATATTGGATATGAGTAAACATGAAGACCTGAGCCTGTCTTATCTCTAGTGGAAACTAGCCACTCTATCTACTTGGTGGAGGAACAGAGTGAGGGAGCACAGAGGCAGCTAGGAAACACTCAGATCATAGGTCTACTTTTTCCTATTTTTAACAATGTAGAGAAAAAGTCACCTTAGATACAACTTTAAGCGAACACAGTGCACATGAGCTGCAAACGTTGCTTACCATTTAAACCCTCCCTTCCCCACGTGTCATCTCTTTGAGTGTATTTTTGGCAGGCAAATTAGAACACCTGGATTTGCAAATCATAGAAACTTTTAATCCTTTTGTATTTTAAAGATGGAAATCGGATGAGACAGATGCTTCTGTACTGTGGATATAGAGGCATATCTTTGACTCATCCTCTTGAAAGAAAAGGAAAAATAATATTTGAACACCCAGAAATCTTTCTGGAAGCCCTGAGCCATCAACCCAGAGGTGTAAAGGGCTACAGATGAGGGGAAAACACAGACTAAATAGGTGAAAGTACAGAAAAGGTAAAGGTAAGGTTGGAGGTCGTCTTGGGCACAGTGATCATGAAATGGTAG
>RSEF01000002.1:121194134-121206373 GCA_003993805.1 Himantopus leucocephalus | reverse complement strand
CAACTCTGAAAATTCCGTGATTCCGTGATTCCGTGAAAATGAGATAGTGTTGGGGTGTTTTAGAAAGCTGAGATTTGAAAGAGAACACTAACAAACAAACAGGAACACCTCAAAAAACATTTATTAAAAAAAAAGGGCATTCAGAAAAGGATTCCTGTCCTTAATCATGAAAAAAGAGATCCAGGCAAAGTAATAGATCCCTAGTCAGTCTCTGTTTCAGTGCCCCTAATACATTCAAAACCATCTGCAAGACCCGGAAGGCAAGACGGAGAGGACAGGAGAAGAAAAAGAAAAGGAAAAAGAAAAAGAAAAAGAAAAAGAAAAAGAAAAAGAAAAAGAAAAAGAAAAAGAAAAAGAAAAAGAAAAAGAAAAAGAAAAAGAAAAAGAAAAAGAGAAGATGTCATTTCTTCTCAGCACTGCAATATTGCCATATTCTTCAAAGCATTTTCTCACAGCCACCAAAATGAATCCCACCTCCACTTGGAAATCAAATGAGCTAACACTGACTCATATCCTATTCTTCCTTTCTTATTCTTGATTAGTATGAATTGAAGTCTTGATGCAGGAAGAAGTGACATACACAACTCCCCCAAACTCCAAGCTTGCAGTATTTGTTAGGAGGAGGTGGTGAAAGGAAACCATCTTTGAAGAAATTTAAATAAATTAAATTCACTGAATTTACATATTTTAGTGGTCAATAATAACCAGTGCAGTTTTTCAAATTACTGTTGGAAGTGTAACCATCTTACTGATACTGAATCATCTGGAGAAAACAGCTCACTTGAAGATGTTCCTTTTATCAGTAACAATACTGTTTAATTAACACATTTAACATGCTATTCATAAACAAGAATGGACTGGTTCCTTCCACAGCCTGTTACTTGAAGCCTTTAGCTTTGTCACATCTTTATGTTCTGTTTACTTCCATCACCACGAAGTGGTATTAACTTTGGAGAAATTCTCAGGAGACAATTTTGGAATGAGAAGTGGTCCCGAAGATAAATAAAGTGATACGTTATCTATGAAGATTGCATTGGTAGACCTGAGACCGAGACATTCTGCTTCTTCCATGGATTGACAACAAAGCTTTCTTACTGAAAGGCCTGAAATATATGTGTTGATGAAGTCCTCATGAATTTTTCTCTTTCACCAACCAGACCAAAATTTTGAACAGTAAGAGGTGACCCAGAGCATAATTATGGACTATGGCGCCACAAGTGACTAGTAGGAAATTACAGTGCGTCCTTTATCAGGGGTATCTGTGCTTCTATGTATTTCCACGAGGAACCATTTGGTCCTTATAGCAATGCCAGTGCTGCATGTTGAGGCACTCTGTTAATACCACATTTCTGTATGCACGTCTGATAACAAGTGTGAAGTAAATCACTAGACCATTCAACAAGTAAGAAAATTAGTGGGAAAATTATACTTACATAGCAAACATCCTAGGACTGTGTACACAAAGGGCTCATTGCTAATCTTGTTAGCAACCTTGCACACCTTTTATAATCTATAAAACAAAATCACCCACAGCAATAATGAATCTCAGTTGCCAGACACCCTTAAAAAAACTGTATAAAATTAAATATAGAATTTGTACTAGAATTTCAGACCCTCTATGCAGTGAAACCATTCTCTGGTGGAAATTAATGAAATTATGTGTGCAAGATGCAAAAATATCCTACGCAGGGCCCTAGTGGAAATGTAAGTAATGGCAGCAATTCATTTTCTACCAGATAGTTTCCTCCTAAAATGTAGAAGGCCGGATTCAACTCCCATCTTTACCTGAAGGAATTTAACTCATTAACTGGGAGGCTATTCTAACCAGCAGACTATGAGGTAGTTTGAGGTCAGTCTCTCTCAAACTTTTTTATTGTTCCACTTAGTATTAACATGGATAGGAATCCATGTTTTCCATGTTCAAGTAAATCTAATCATCAGACTACAGCTACAAGCATCCTACTTGCTATCTACCTCTCTGGTGTCCTTGGTTCAAGTGACCATTTGGTTCAAGTGGTCCCTGAGCTACTGCCACCCTTTCTGATGGAAAGATCTAACGATTTTGTAACAGGGAATACTCAGATGCAATTTTCTTCTCTTTCTTGATAAGCATTTTAATAAAACTTAATCAAAATTGTGCCAAACAGCAAGAGACTGAATGCTAACGTGGGTTCAGTGCTTCACAGAATGTTTGTACAGAATATAACTATCAGTAGCAGAAGTAACTCATCCTAAAACATCCTATGGTGGCTAAGAGGTCCCTGAAAGAAAATATCAAACCCCTCTAAAGAAGTAGGAAAAGTATCAAGGCTATGATCAGCCTTGATAGCTATTCTAAACCCTTAGCATCGGATACGCTGAAGACAGTTCTGAGGATTTAACTCTCCCTTTTATATCAACAGAACATTTCAGGTTGAATGGAAGTCATTGTCTGCTTTGAGTCTGGCTGACAAAAAGGGGAAAAAAACCAACCCTGCTTTGGTTTTAATTGCATTTTTTATTTTATGTTATGTCTTGATTGTTGAACTTAAAAATCAGTTCTTCACACGGTCCTAACCATATTCGTTTTGACTTTAGAGAAAAGCTATTTAATTAGAAAAGAAATACTATGACTGTGTTTCTTCATAAATAAAGTGAAGCACTCAGGCAATACAGGGGAGTCCAAATAATACCCATATACTGTGGAACCATGTATTCAAGGTATGCAATATGCAACATGCATGGTATTTTTGTTACACAGCATGTAATAGATAGGTATCTAGCCTACCTATATGTCTACTTACAAAGCTATCTGTATAGCTTTAGAGGATCGGCCATGGATTTCTACATTCCAACTTCTCAGTGTAAGGGTGGATGGAGGCCAGAGCTGCTCCATCCCCTTTCAAAATTCAGATCCTCTGAGGCGGTGAGCGACCATCTCAGCTGCTCATAAAAAGTGCTTACCATCTTTCTAAAAGTGATGCAGACAAGAAGTGTCATTATTTTTTCATGTTAAATCCGGAAAAATTTTCAAAGCACCCTGGTCCATACGGTGTGCTTACACATCACTAATGAGATTCACCTTTTCTAATTAAATGGTATTGCTTATTTTCCAGTCCCTTTATTTGAATTGTCCATTGTACTNTGAAAAATTTCCAAAGCACCCTGGTCCATACAGTGTGCTTACACATCACTAATGAGATTCACGTTTTCTAATTAAATGGCATTGCTTATTTTCCAGTCCCTTTATTTGAATTGTCCATTGTACTAGAGAATACTGAAGTAACTTCTTTTTAAAGGAATCCCATTTTGTTTGGGTTTTTTGTTTGTTTGTTTGTTTTTGTTTTATCCATTTTATAACATCTTAGGATAGTTTTGTTTTTCAATCTCTGACAAAATTAGATTCAGGCTGTGTTAAAGCAAAACTTCTGTGGATCTCATACTGGAATATCGTTTGATAAGAACTGCATGTATCAATAACAGAAATGATGAAATAATTGATTTTTTTTGTTAACAGTGAGCATATATTAGAAAATTATCATTACAAACTGAAATATACTCAAAACCAAGACATAACCATACTATTGAGGGTTAAGAGAAGGTAGGGAATTGCTCAGATTTTATCTTATTGCACAAGTTACTGAGTAGAGCTAAAGGGAGCAGGAAGAAGAATATGGCTTCATATCTGCACTCTGCACAGGCACACCTGACTGTTTTTTCAAAGTGTAGTTTTCACTTCATTTATGTCAGTCTCACTTTGAAGGAACTCCATTATAGGCAGCTGACTGTAAGTGCATTAATAGAAATTTTTTGTATATTAAAGACCTTGGGTATATTCTTTACTATAGTGCTAAAGTAAAGAGCAACAGTTACAAAAGGACCAGCACAGCAAACATTCAGTAGGAAAAGCAGGTTTCTTTTAAAGAAGTGTCTCAGCTAGCAGTTTAAAGTACGTTAATTACTACTTACAAGCTGGCGTTGAGCAGTCCCTTGTGTTGTGATACAGTCGATGAAAATGCTTGCTACACTCTGATGAAAATGTGACTGGCCCTGTTCAAGAATAAACAGGAGTTAACCACAAGCTTTCAATGTCACTGCTTTGCAGCTTCAATGAATGACATCAACACATAGAATTAATTTCCATGTGTTTCGACAAATTTACTTTAGTCTTTTACTATACCTTAAACAATTGTGATGCAACACAAGTGTAACAATGCTACTGAAATAACAGAAAGAAATACTATTGCTAGCTACACCGTTATGCTCATGATCTGAAAAACAGAAAAAAGGCCCTTGGAAATGATGGACTGGCTTAGCCTTGAAATTCCAATAATTCAAAATTAACAGTAAAATTTCTCATATGGTGAAAAATAGAATGGTGCAACTACAACGGAATTGTGTTTGCTCAGTAGTCAGTATGCTAATGTAGAAGGAATAATGTAGATGGAATGCAGACATTATTTCTAAAGATAAATAAAAGCAACATTTTAAGCAAATATGAGTTTCTAAGCCCTGGAAAGATGAAGTAGCTTCATGTACTAATGCTTCTAATTTGCACATAGATGGTTTATGAAGTTCTTAATCTACAATGTGGGTGTTGAGGAAAAAAAAAGACAGCTGAATAGCATCTAGGAACCTGATCTCCTGTTAAAGGAGTCCTAGCAAGAAAGGGTGCAGACGTGCAGAGAGAAGCATGCATTTCAACGTCTGAGTGAGACAAATCCTTGTGTGCCCAGGGTGTAGCATGCTGTATCTCTGTTCTTCCAGCCTGTGCTCCCTTCTCTGGATAGTGGTGTCATGTGCCCACATTAATATTTGATAAGAATATATAGCTACTGGTCTCCAAAACATGGCTCAAAGGTAACAAGTTGTCAAAAAGCCCTGCCATAATTGCTGATGGCCCAGGGAAGGTGTTACTGATGGCATCCCAGTTGAAAAGCAGAGCAAAGATGTACTATTTGCACCATGTAACCTGCTTAGAAATACTACCACTGACAACTGGGGATGAGTTTCCTGTGATTTGGACAGAAAACACTGACATAAATTAACACTAACTGAACAAGACTAAATTTAACTTGCATCCTCTAAATTCAGCACAAATATGAACCCTGAATAATAGCTTGTTTCAAGCAATGCTACAACAGGATCCAAATGAAGCATGCTGTGTTGACTAACTTTCCTGTCAGAGGAAGACAGCAAGCATTTCAGGGCAAATATTATTTATTTCACCACTTGAAAGGTGGTTTATCAGCCTGGTAAAACAAACCAAGCCAATTCTCTCTGGATAGTGGAGCCAAACTACCACAAGCTTGAGAGAAGTTTCCTCTCTCTGACAGGGAACACACTTGAGCATTAGATATGTTTTAAAGTAATATGTGGATTTCATGAGACTTTTTAGCCACAAATAAGCTTTTCAACAAACTGACAAAGCAGCCCTTGCAACTTTGAACTGGAAGATTGTTGCCATTTTTTATCTAAGTGAGTAATTAGGCTCAAGAGAAAGTATGCAATTTGAAATTATCCAAGATATATGGAGATAACGTCAGCTTTTGTCACTAAATAAATTCCATGACCTTTCAAAATAATATATGGCTTTCTAGCTCTCTTCCCTCCCATCAAAAATAGGCTGTTAATTTTATTTGTGCCTTACAGAGCCCTCTGTGTCAGCTGGCTTTTCATGCTGAATTGATAGATAGCTTTATGACTCACAAGATTATTTATGATTTTTCCTATAGTTGAGGACTGTTACATATGGTTCTTATTTGGCTTTAAAATGTGTCTACTATTCTTGGTATACTAGAAATGTACAATATTTTTCTTAACCCTGAAACTGTAAAGATAATGGACTGTAAATATAATGTTTTCCCTTTCTCTTTTTCACAACTTCATTAGTTTAGAATGTTCTAACTCTTGAACTGGTAAGGACTGTATCTGAACAGTTTACTTCAGTAAGGTTGATAGAAAAAGGATTATGATTTCAACAGAATCAAGAAAGACAAAGTTAGGCTGCATTTTAAGAAAACACCTGGAAAAAACACAGGACCTAATAAAGCTGTGGAAAAGAAAAAAACAGGCAGAAAAACCTCCCACTGAAGATCTTCAGAGCATAATTTGAAAAAAAAAAAAAGAAAAAAGATGTAGGCAGAAATTCTGAGCCAACAAAGAAATAAACTTCAAGAATTTTGGAATTAACTTGCCTTCCTTATTCATTCCATCTAATGTGAGTCAAATAATTTCAGCAATTTTGATGGCAACTGCTCATGCAGAAAAATGCTATTAATGCATGGCTCCAGAAACAGGCCTTCAAGTATTTTTTGCTCTTTTTCTTTTCTATGATTTAGTGTTCTCAAAATACCTTCTGTAAAACTCATGGTTGTTTTTCACTGTTGTTTTTGAGTAATGAAACCTGTTCTGTATTCATTATTTAGCTTGCCCAGATTCTTATGTCGAGCTTTTTTATGGTAGCTGAGCAGTTTCCAAAGTTAAAAATGAAAAGGAAATGGATTAAGTATTAATATAAGCAAATCTTTCTCGTCTGTCCTTCCTAGGATAGGAATTTTCAGTAATCCTGTGCTACATAGGATAGCATAGTGGGAATCTCTATGTTCTTTTCATTTTTTTCTCATATGGACTGAAAACAGTGAGGTTCATAATTACTCTCGTTTACTGGAAGAGTGAAGGACCAGCTGGGTGGGGCACGTTTCCTGTAGATGCTGTTAGGCTGCAGTTAGCAGTTGACAGAAAGATCCTAAAAGTTGAGCTTATCCTGAAGTTCTGAGGACACCTCCCCCATGCAAAAGAGACAACGACTTCTTTCCTTTCTTGCCAAGGACTGGCTGAAATTTCCAGCAAAGAGGAAATGCATAATTATTTCCAATTCTCTTTTTCATGCTCCAACCGCAAACTATTTCTCTAGTTTTTAGTTTCACTAATCCAAATAACGTTGAAAATCACCAACAGATTTGCAGTGACATACTCTGAGACCTTCACTTTTCTGAATTACAGAACATTTGGAACTGGAGAGTAAAGAATCAGTGCAAGCATCTTGCTGTTGGCAACTCTTTTTGCTTATATTCAAAGGGTACAATATTTTTCCAGTTACAAGAGCCCCAAAGGTAAGTGCACTATACAACTCCATTTCAGTTTTCAAGTTCAAGTACTTGACTGTAATCATATTAAACTTGCATATTTGAAATAGCAAATGATTTTTCTGATTCATCTACACTGTTTAATCCTTCCCTGTTCTATTTGTTTGCCTTGTTAAAATAAGCATCCAGATGTATACACCATGAGACAGAAGACAACAATGTGTTTCCCTGATACAGTGAAAACTTATGGCCACATAAGATCTGTTTCTGAAAGATACATGCAGTCCAATGAAAAGTTTTAAAATTAGTGAACTTGGAAGTAAATATGGTAGGACTGACAAAAAATATGGAAATATGGAAAATGGAAATATAGAAATATGGAAAAAGCACATATATTTAAAATTAAAAATGTACTGAGTTCTCTCATTAGAATATTACTTGCCAGAGACAGCAGATAGGTGCTCACACCTATCACATTTTTAACACCATACTGCAAATTGTTTGCATGTAGATACACAATGCAGTATCTATAGCATACAGACATGTATACATTCAGTACCTACAACTATTAAACTCGTAGTGTAGCTGCAAATCAACAAGCAACAATAGGATGATAAAAATGAAAAAATAGGTTTTAAATAATGAATGTTTTAACTGACTATGTTTTGAAAGTTATTTTAGGCTAGATTATTCAAAGAGCAACTCAAACCTAAATGTAATTAGAATTCTGTAAAACTTCTAGTCCTAAACAATGCAAATTTAACTTCACAAATATTAAAATTGGTGCAGACCCTCAAAAAAGCTAATGGTGTGAATCTTGTGGCTACTTAGAATATGCATATGTAGGTAAATTAAGAGCAAGCAGCTGCCTTACCTGTAAAATGTTTTATGAATTTGTCTTTTAGACTGGAATCTCTTGGAAAAATTTCTGAGAAGAGAAGAAAAAAAAATGTATGTAATATAGGAATTACAATAAAAACTCTGAAAGCATAATATACATAATGTCTCTTATAAAGAGACCAAATAACTTCCCAAATTAACTATGAAATCAATTTTCATAGTTTTTTTTGTGTGTGTGTATAAACAACATTGTGAAATGTTTCCATTAATTCACAGATGAATACCAAATGACCATCCTACAACACTCTACCAGATTTGCTGACAATCATTTCTACACATCTTACGTCTGTTTTGAGCTATAATTTTATAAATATTTATATAAATAATATAAATAACTTATCATGTTATGACAAGTATTTGAGTACCTGAACAAATTATGTAATACCTAGACAAATGCAAACTAAATGCCATATTTTCGGTTTTGAAATAACTGATACCTGAAAAGAAAAGTCTCCTACAGATCATCTAAGATAGATATGGGCCATGCATATTTTCATTGCACTATAAGTCAAAAAATAGTACTCCTCTCATGTGAAAATTGCTGTGGATTTTAAAATATTCTATTTCCATATATGGTATTTTTTCCAACAAGTATGAGAGAAAATACAAGTCTAAGAACAGTCAAAGGAATCAAGAAGAACAGAAATTGGAGCTAACGCAAAAACTCACTTCCTTTTTTCAGTGGGATGCTGCCTCTGACTTACAGCATAAACTTTTGATGCAAGTAAATACTCTCGGAACTAGTACATTTCCCCTCAATCTCATAAATTTTCCACTGAAAAACTGTATTAAAAATTCCTGGGTAACTGCAGTTACTATTGTAGACAGTGACTGTATATAACAGTTGCATGTTATGTTAAATTCAGAAGAAATGCTCTTCTTAGCACTAATACAAGGAACATGATTAACTCGCAGCATTAGGACCTGCAGCTAAACATAATTTTTTACTAAAAATATTTCCTTACTGCTAATGTAATTATAAATCTTTGTCTTCTCCTACATTTTTTTTTCAGTTCCCCCTCTGAATTAACATTTAGCTCAGAAGAGAGTGAGTTTCCTTTCATACTATAGGAAGATGTTGGTTATCTGTCCAAATAAATTCTTACCAGTGGCTTTAGGCAGTTTCCCAGAGGTGACATGAGTATATTTTTAGGCTGGGATTTTAAGCTAAAATGCCCAAGTCTTACTGCAACTCAGCAAGGTAAGGGGACCTAATTTACTTGAGATTCCTCAAAAATCTCAGTTTTAATTTGTTTCCTTATTGCAAACGAAATACCACCCCTTCTCCATTAAACTTAGAACTGTACTGACATGAAATGTCAGGTAGTTTAAAATTACACAGAATGAAGCATGTGAAAAGCCAAAATAGTGAAACGACCTGTATGAGTTTTGAATGAGATGCCTCAGGTGGACCAGTACTGATGAATAACCAAAGCCTGGTGAAGGTTTGTCTAGGAAGAGGTCATTCTTGCTCTGACAAAGAACATTTAGACCCGGATCCTTTCAAAGTCTGTAGAATTTGCTATGGGAACAGTAGCTGCCTTTTGCCCCATAAAATTCTTTAGGAAAAGTCCGTAATACAGTATACAGCCAAAACCCCACCCCTAAATGCAGAGAAGGTAAAACAGGATAACGGATTTGATGCTCAGGCAAGGAGCTAGGCATTGCAAGCACAAAATTGCAGCTGTAGCTGTGTTGGTAAGCCTGAGAAGAGCTTCCAGGGTCTGCTTCCCACAAGTAACCTACGTCGGCCCAAGGTGCACACCGGCCCGGCTATGCCTGTCCCAGTACGGAAAACTAGGTCAGCTGTGTGTTGGAAAGCGGCTGAGTGATACTGACTGTGTGCCGGCTCCTCCCCTGCTGCGGCTGCGGTCCCTCCAGGCAGCAATCAGCTTTTCAACGTGTGCCCATGTTCCAGCTTTCTTCAAGTGTTCATTTTCTTAATTGTACAGTCCATTTGCTTGGTAAAACACAATCAGTGGGCCCCTAGCCCTCCACAAAGACAACCTAAGCTCATTTGTATGAAAATCACGGGCAGCGCAGGTTACTGGAACAATTCTGGCCACTGGCTCTAACAGCAGGGCCAACTCCGCCAGAACTACGAATTGCCCAACACAAGCACAGTAATTTTCTTCCGCCTTCCAGCAGCATAGCCAAGCCCTCCTATCTCTACACAACTGTGAGGCTGAGGTCTCAAAGGACTTAGTATTTTCATCAAATTAATGAGCATCTTTTTTTGAACAGAATATGTATCACTGACTCCCGACCAGACCACACTGCAGCAAGAAGCAGCATCTCAAGTCCATACAGGATGATTTTATAAAGCAGCGAAAAATCATGATGACAAAACCTCTACACTAGCTCTTCTTGGCTTCTAACAAGCTCTTATGTACTCCAGTCATATTTCATATGGTATCTATCACCTATTAAGACACATAAATTAATATCCATTCTCACAATGTAAGCTCACATCCTCACAATGCAAGTTAAATTCCTTTGACATATTAATTACACAAAGAAAAAGCAGACATTTGAATGTAAGATAGATTGGCAAAGTATTACTAAAATCAAAACACTGGAAAGTCACACTGGGCAAAAATACAAAAGACACAGGAAAATGAAAGAATATAATGCTTTAAGTGTGAAACCCACATGAACAGAAAATATTGAGTGGAGAGAGTGTATTCAATCCATTCTTGCCTCAAGACCATGTTACACAATCTAGTAAAATACAGCCAGTATATATCCCATGTGATATAGTAACTGATTATTTTTAAGCAGCTGCAAGAATATTTGGACTGTGGCATTCTTGTGCCCAGGCTTACAAAACCTGCACTGCTTCCCAGAGAGCGTACATCTGAGTTATAAGGCACTTGTGCTATTGACCCTGGCTTCATCCTGGGTATAATCTCAGTTTATAATTATAGATAATCTTAATTCAAGGATTTCTGTCTTATTTACATTAGAACCTCTGTGTGTGTCCTTAGATAATTACTCATCTGGGGCAAAATGCTGCCCATCCTACACCCCTTCCACAGACAGCAATAGGCCATGGACAACTATTAAATTATGCTAAGACAGATCTGCTACTGGATCTGCTGTCAAAAATGCTAGGAACATTTATGGCAAAAATCTAGGGAGGGTTTTCCAGCTCTGCTTCACAGACAGAACGTTTAAGTTTATACTGCAAATTTGGTTCTAAACCATCCATACTGTTAATTTTCTCAATCTGAGTTGTGACACCTCACAGAAGGTCTCGGGGATTCAGGTAAAAGGTGACTGGATCTGCTAGAGTTTTATACCAAGCTGGGATAAATGGGATGATGGTGAGAGCTGGCAAGGTCTCAGGTAAGGAGCAGTGAGCAACAGCTGCTCCAGCTCTCCACACTTTCATTTTGTTGTAAACTTTCCAAAGTTGATTTAAATCACTGTTGTTAAGCTAATTCCCTAGAAAATTATTCTGTGCACTTTTCAGTTGTTATTCAGCACCTGGTAGCTGATGTGAATGATTAATTTTTTCACTAATTTGGACATGATTACAGAGAGATAGAAGACTAAAGCCACAGCCGTGGGCTCAGGCACTCGCTTAACCTGAAATATATGACATAGTTTCTTCACCTTGGATGAGGCTTTTCACCTTTCTGTGCCTTCAGTGTCTCTCTCTGTTTTGTCTGTTCAGACTGCAAAGCTGTGACAGCAGGTGTTGATTTTTTACCATGTGTTTGTACTGTCTCCAGTACCACGCCACCATAATCGTGCCTGGAAAATTCATATTCTGCTGTAGTATAAATACCAAGAAGAGCTGTGCTCGCAGCACTGAAATAAGCCAAATCCACACAGCAGTTTTTTGGCTTGGGGCATGAAAACTCCACATCCTTAGGTGATATCACCTTGGCAGAAAAAAATCAAGACCTCAATTTGTTTGTGCTCCCAATAGGCAGCCTTTGCTTATTTTTAGGTTATTCAGAGAAGCAGCATACTTGAGACAGTAAACATTGCTCCAGATCTTGGCCTAGTCTGGGTCTACACCAAGGGTATCTACAGCATCTCAGTGCAGGCTGTACTGTAGGCAAACGCAGAAAATGTGAAGTAGCAGAGCTCAGGCTCTGCTTTGTTGGCCAAGTCACTTAATTTTTCTATGTAAGAAAAAAAGTCTTCATCAACAATCATAATCTTCACTTTTTGTAAGAATATTGATGCATTAAAAAAACCCCAAACAATAAAATCCAAAGCAGTTTTTCCTCAATTACTAAAAAAAAAAAAAAAAAAAAA
>RSEF01000002.1:121162397-121194122 GCA_003993805.1 Himantopus leucocephalus | reverse complement strand
AAAAAAAAAAAAAACCAAGAAAAAAAATCAACTCTTAAACCATTCACGGAAAACTTCTCCATAGCAGGTAAATGTTTCAGGAAAAGGTAAGCGTATCCAACAGAACATAAAACCAGAAATTATGCTAGCTGTTACTATACCTTTGTCTGCCACCTAAATGATATTTGTCAGATTTACATGCAGGTGCTAAAGTGCTCACCACAAAACATTTCAATTACAGTATATAAAGCTCGGCATCTTTAGCCGGCTTTAATAATTATCTGTTTTCCAGAATATCCATTGTTCATTCAGAATATCCAGTGTTATTTTGTACGACATTCCTTGAAATGACATGTCACATGAAGGAATAAAATACATCTCTTGGTTTTATGTTGTTCTGCACTTCAAGAAGTTACTTAACAGAGTTAGGCAGTTCAAATGATTATAACCTCACAGAATTTTTTTTACAATATAATACATAGTCCAAGATACAGTCAATAGCAATGGTAATACATCTTACTACATCATATAATGGTTGTATGACCCTGATCTGTTTTTTATTCATTCCGGTAAAGCCATTTTGAATTAATGCAATTGTCTGTTCTTCAGAAAGGGCAATGCTTTAGAATTACCCTTCCTTCTTTGCTTTTTATCCTTATTCCTAGTAATGTTCTTTTTTAACTTTATAAGCCTTTTCAAGTCAAATTTATTTTAATTCAAAGCAATGCATTGCAGGATGTCTTGTGTTACCAACCTTTTAATCAATTTTTCCTAGTCTAATAGAGATTAACCTCGATTTTGCACAACCGTCACACACACAATCTTATGAAAAACTTAATTCCCACATATTTTGTTTAAAGTTCTTTTATAACTATGGCATTTAGAAAACAAATGTTTTATTGTGTATTTTCTTCTTTCTGCCTGTAAAATGGCAGAAGAAAACTGTCAGCAGTGAGATGCAGCTGACTTCTATTATAAACCCCTTCTATTATAAACAGATGCAGGTTTCTAAAAACATTGTTTTGGCATGAAAATAGCATGTGATTATTTTATTTTTTTTAAAAGATCATTTCATGTTATGAACCTGCTTACAACACAGTATGTGTTAATAAAGTTTTAATTAAAAGTGACATTTAGATGGACAAGAGCTCTCTCCAAAGCTTCAACTTAAACAAAGGCTGTATTCGTTCATAGTAGAGGAATAGGCCTTGCAGTGGTTGAAATATCATGCTTCTACAAATATTGGAACACTATCAGCAAAACTACCTCAAATACTTGTTAAAATAGACAAGCCCCGTTTATTTGGATGGAGCTTTTCTTTACTTGAAACTCCCCACAGTGCCTAAAGATGGGAACCCTTGTCTACTGTGACAATACTAGAAGATGAAACACCCGTAGTAGCAGGTTTGCATACATTCAGCAATGTCAAGATGGATTTAGTTTATGGAAAAATAGAATGTATGATGGTAAAAGTGATAGTAAAATCTTTCAAATGTCAATTCATAAGGAAATTGATAAGGTGTCAGAAGATCTCAAGCAACAGAGATGAAACTAGACAGCAACAAGAGAAAATACCCAAGTAAAGCCTTATACTAGAAATATGAGTGAATGGAACGACATTGCAATGCCATGATGAAATTATCCTCAGCATGATTGTCTTAAAAATACATGAAATCTTTACAAAGCAGTGCTTTAAAAAAAAAAACCAAAACACAAAAGATATTCAGAAACCTTAGTGACCCAAACCATCCTTCTTCTGCATGCCTTAACTTACATATGCAATAATTTCTACAAATGTTAGGAAGAGATATACAGCCTCAGTTAAAAGCAAACAAACAAACAAACAAGTTTTTCTCAAAATATACAATTAAAATAGAAAACAGTACAAAGATAAGGCATCCTAGTGGAGAAAAAAAAAGTTAGTATTCATTTTGATAAGAGTACATTGTGATGTTGAATAAATCATAGGTGTTTGTCTACAGTGTCATACATGGGAATCACGTGGTAAAATATCCTGGGAATAAACAGAGCATGAACCATGCACCTAGAGATCTGATCCAGGTATTCCTGCTAGACATAGACAGAAATATGTAGTCACCACTGTGGGCAGCTGTCACAGGGAGTCAATCCCTCTCCCTGGCTAGGGCATTTGCCACACCGTGGCTTCACGGTGCTCAGGAGAACAGCTCCTAACACAGCCCTCAGCAGCAGATGATGTTAAGCAGAGTTGAATCAGTTAACGTATACTTCGTTCTTCAGTACCCTGACCAATTAAAAAGTCTTAATTTCCTACTTTCATTATTATACTTTGGCTGTGACCAGATTGCACAAAACTCTTACTTCTGAGCCCATGGCTGGAGAAAGTTCTTAGCTGCAAAACTGAGGATTCCCAGCAGCTTTGGCTATGCTGGAAATGCTGCTTTTTTTTTTATGCTGCCATTCCATTGCTATCCGAACAGTATTAATTTTTGTTCTGCAAACAAAAGCCGTATTAATATAGATTTAAATATTTGTCTGGATCCTCATGTGGTGTCCAATACAGCAGAGAAACAGAGTATGCAGTTCTTTGTTGAAAACGTGTGATACTTGTATTCCCTACTCAGGGACCAGCAGTTGATTCTGCGGTCTGTCCAAGAGTGCTCAAAATCCTTAGAACAAATTTGTGGTTATGTTACAACTCAGTTCACAGACTGATATTTTTAAGGCATTTTCTGTTGCAGTTTCCCATAGGGAGGCAAGAAAAAACATTGCTTTGTGCAACAGAGAGCAACTCCTTCCATCACTAACAATCATAAATCATTAAACATTTTCTATTATTTGTGTTAGAAATAACTGCCAGATGAGAAAATATCTACTTAAATGATGTAATTTAATTCTCTTAGCCTCCTCATCTGTGGTTTCTACCACATAAACTGTATTTCTGCTTTTGTTTTGTTCTTATTCCTCCAGTTTTCCATTATTAAAAGCTTTACAATAATTTCTAATTGTCTTAGTAATTTGTTTGCTTATACATACACCCACCCTGCTTTCCCCCAGTAGATCTGCAATTCATTCCTTTAGACAAGGGAAAATATCTATTTCTGTACGCAGTATTCTGAGATGTCAACGTGTTACTACTTCTGTTAAGTAACACGCACAGTTCCCACTTACTGAATACTTTTATTTTGAGACTTTGATGTATACGTACTAAGTTCCACGGGGCATAGATGGAAAATGAGTCAATGCTTCAGACAGACGCATTCCTTTCTGTATGTAATACCACTGTTTGAAATTGAAAACTTACTAGATTCTTCCTAGTGCTGTGTAATGAAGATTACAATAAATAAGCAAAATCTTTTGCATTGTCTATCACTGTCTGCTCTAGCCGGTGAAAAATTATCTGGTATCTTCATATTTTCTGGGGAAAAAAAAGCCTCAAATAAACCCCCATATCAACACTGCTTGGATTCACAGAGATGAGACCATCTGCTCAAGAGAAAATCCTGAATTAATCTACAACTGCATACCACTGCCATCTACTGAATGTAGAATATGCTGAATGTACTCATGCATACCATTCTGATGTGAGCGGCGTTTACTAGGCTTCCCATTTACTACATCTAACGGGAGCTCTTTCAGTTCTCACAATACAAAGCGTACTCTAGAGCTTATGGGTTACAAATAGAGTGCAATTAAGAATTCGTAATGAATGACTTGGTCAATTTATCTTCTGCTTCTCCAAGAGCAGACATAAACAGTATTCTAATCTCTCTGGATTTATTTGCTTTCTTTGGTATTTCAACTTTATTTGTAGAGAATATTTGGAACACACGTTGTGATATATGATTGTACCTCATTAGGCAAGTCCTAAAATGCTAGTTCTGCTCCCATGTCAAACAAATGCTTCCATGCTTATTTACTTGTCCAGGTTTGTAATGGTGCTTCTAAGGATAAACTAGTGACTGAGCATTTACTTCCCCTGATATTCATTCCAGTAATACTTTTCTGATGTGAGCATGGCAAATAACACTCCTTTTAAATGCTGAGTAATTGATATAGCCTCAAATTCTCCCAACTTTAGTTATGAATACAATACATTACATACATGAAATTAAAAGTCTTTATTCTGTAACATTCATCAGGAACTTGAGCAATAAAGTGGGCTGTGATATCAGTCAGTTTAGAAGTACAATGATATGATTGCAAAGAGAAAGCCTAACGGGGTCTGCTTTCATTACAGCTGAAAAAGTTTCCCATGTCGGTCACCACTGGCAAGAGCACTACATTAAAAAAAATAGTGTAATTCTTAAATGTGCTAAAGATGGGTATAAAAGGAAGCACCAGCTTCTAAAATCTCAGTCTGGCATTTAGACACGATTTCTATTTTTTTCCTCTCTTCCCTCTGCCAGTCCACCACACGTAATGCCAACCATTCATCCTTATCACAGAGTCTCTACTCACCTATGTCATATCTCTCTTACTCAGCCTTGTAAGCCTTATCTACATCAGTTGCTCCCTTAAACCCAGGGGTATTAATATTCACAGGGCATTCACAGGAGGGTAACTGCAATCTATTTGGTTCTACCAAAACTGCAATATTGCAAATACTGAACATTTTAAAAAATGCAAAGTATAGTTCAAAGGGATTTCTAAAACTGATGATAAAAACAGATAAGGACAACTTCTACAAACCATAGTAAAGTGAGAAAATGAACACGTTAGAAAACATATAAAGAGCAAAGGCATACTGCTTTCCTAATTCAGCATGCCTTGTTTTTGTCTGTAGAACTATATGTTTATACATCCTCATAACACTTGTTTGATGGATTGACATCTGTGCACCACAGTTTGGCATAGATCTGAAGTGTTTCAAATTTCTAGTGCTTCACCCTTTGTTTGGAATGGAATCTTTTTTAAGATTTCTTAAAATAGTCTTGAAATAGTTTGAAGTGCTGCCTTTTTATAGTGACCAGGGTCAAATTGCAGTCTCATTGATGGCTGCATAGCTCCCCTCACTCATTGACACCCCATTAATGTAACTGCAAGGGAATTATGGAAGGGTTTTTGGACCCAATTATTTTTCAGCTGTATTGTTATTACAGACATCTTCAGGTGGGTACCAAGAAAACAGATGACTAACTTCAGACACCTGATTTCAGTTGGATGTATAGCCTTTATTTGAGCGACGAGGCAGTAAGCTTTAGCAACACTGTTATAACTAGTATAGAAGATTCTGTACATACTACAATATAATATAAATAGTAACATAAAAAAGCAAGTCTAATGTGCCTTGGACCTTTCTTCAAGAAGAAAGGGATATTTATTTCACTCTGCTAACTGATAAATGGACAAGTCTTACATGAGCTAGGCAAATTCCAGTTCTATGACAAGGTTATGAGCAAGATTCTAGGACACGTTGCCTGAAATAGCAGATGGCTGGGTTTAACAAATCCAATAGGTTCCAGCCGTATGACTCTAAGTGTGAAATGCTAGCTTTAATTCAACAAAGAACTATCTCAGTTATGTTCTATGTGCTATTATCCCCATTGACTCATGGCCTATGAGCACCTAATTTCTAATTTCCAGGAGGAGTTTCTCCTGCAATCCATACTACTCCTGCTCCCATAGAGTCCTTTTGATTAAATGCTGTCTTACCTAAAGACTATCCAAGCTTGTAAATATATGACGATGAGCCATACAAAACACGCTCTTTCACCCTGAGAAGAAATACATTTGTTTGCTATAGTGTTTTATTGCTAACTCTCTCATTCTTTGATGCAAATCATTAAATGGAGTTAGTTTCTGAATTAATTCAATTTATTTATACTACATTACAAAGGAGTATACAGGATTAGAAATTAAATGTCTTATGCTCCTTGCCACATTTCTAGCACAGGGTAAATCCGTAAGTGACATCCTACTGATTCAGCCAGTTTTGATGGAAAGAATGCCCATTATCTAGCTTGTTTTTGGATGTTTCAGGTCATAAAACACTGCTGTTTTCATGAAAGCAATTACACTTTGGTGTATATCGTGAGACAGATGACTTGTAAAGCAGTCCACTTTTTTTCAAGTTTCTCTTTCCAAAACGCCGGAACCACAATTGTGATGTGGCCTCAGAAGGCCTTATATGCTCCTTTGTATTCTAAATCTGTATTCTAAATTTTTGCTCATTTGTATTCTAAATTTTCTTCATTACTGCAGTTTTCTCTCCGTTAATCTGTGGTAGAAAGTGAATGAAAGTGAAGTTTGCCCTCTTGTTTAAGAAAGCGAGACCTTTAGTCCCATAATCCTTGTACCCTTCTACTGGATCTCCCAGGACTTAATGAAGACAGAGTGCCCAGGTCAACGGTCCTGTGCTATTACAGCCAGTATCATGGCACTCTTGCCAACACAGTCCCTCCCAAGCACAACCTGTGGGAGACCTGCCTTCTTTCATGCAAGTGAAGGAAGGTGAAGTGACACAGAGTCCTCTGAGACAAACTTCTGGGGTTTTATGCTTCAGGTGAAAGCAGTCCTTCAACATAAACTTTCGCAAAATCAAAAGGGTAAGAGCAAACAAAGCAGATACATACTAATTTCACTTGAGTTTGCTCTTTTTCATTTTATGATGCTGCTACTTGGGAAGGATACAGAAGTTTTTTCCTTTATAACCCAACTTTCTGACTTGAACTTACAGGACCATCTCTGAGACACCACAACTGCTCATGTTGTCTGTTTCCGACTCCCTGTGATCCACATTACTATATCATACAAAAGTGAAAGCACCTGTGACAGTACAAGGGAGGAGGCTGGAAAACACATCCAGAAGTAAGAGAACAAAAGTAGGATAAACAGGCACAGGATCATTTGATGTTCATCTTGTATCACTTGGAGCACCTACACGGGATACAAGGCACAGGAGAAGGACACGTACTTAATCATTTCTACCTTCACCCGTACTTAGGTCAATTCTCAGAAGCTATGGAGGAAAGCTATTTTGAAGTAAGTCCCTCCAGTAGTCTCAGCAGCAGGAAAGGTTGACTTGCAGTCATGGGACCGTGACAAAGACCTGTTCACATCCGCGGGAAGGACCCAGCCAGCCGCTGTCCCCACTCTTCCCTGCCCATGCCCTACTCTTGTCCAGCCATTGCACTTTGCCTTCTCCTCTCCCTTGTGCTTCGCTTGGCCTCCTTGCCTTGGCTGGTGTCCGCTGAGCTGTGAGTGGGAACAGAGTGACAGGAATAGTTAGCAGTGATCGTTGCTATGAAGACATCTAATGGCACGAACAGTAATTCCAGGGAGGCCTTCCTACCTCCGCAGACCAATGACTATTTACAGCCTGAAAGGGGCTGCCAGCCTCTAGTTCAACACCCTCTTAAGGGCAACAGATTATCCCTAGAGTTGGCTCCTCCAAGCCTGGGCACTGAGCTGTGGGAAGGACATAACCTGAGGCTGGAGGGAGCTAACTCACTCGAGCTACAGAAGCTTTTAATCATGTCTGAAGTGTCAGGATAGGCAGACTGGGAATGGGTAAGATAGTTTTGCCTGCTGTGAATTATGCGGGTTTTTCAACACTGGTAATATTATGTTCCTTCTCTCCCCCTCAAACTTTGATTCTTCTTTGCTTAACTCATCATTTGTGAAGGGAAAGTAATTGCTCGCTAAGTGCTCAGACACTGTACTTTCATTTCTCAGAAAAAGAAACCACACCGCATTGCTGCTTAAAGGACTGCAATAATGGTATTAACATTATCGTGAGCTTGGAGAGGCTGAACCCTGTCTGGCCAGGGGACAGAGATGCTTGTCACCTTTTGATGCCCTCTGTGGTGTGAATGCAGAAACCAGCACCTAAAAACTGCCCTACCTGAATCAGAATATTTCCTGCAGTATCTTTCAAGTATGTCCAGAAATATGATACTAAGTAATTTCTCTATGCTCCGTTCATTTATAATGTCATCAGTTACATGCTGTACCAACAGTCATTCATCATCCAGCCAGAATCTGTAGAAATACATGTCAGTCTGCAAATTGGCTGTAGATCTTTCCAAACATTTTTCTTTCTGTCACCTGTCTACCAATATTTCACTCTGTCAGTAAAACTATGTGAAGGCTCTTAGCCAGGTAATGGAAATGTACATTCACTTGCACACGTGAAGCCTTCTCCCAAAATCTTTCCCTTCTTCCTGAATGCAAGATTGTCAGTCAGCTCCAGATAATTTAATTTTGGTTATAATTAAACAATCCTTTCAAGTTTTCAGCTGCCACTTCCCTTCTTCTGATAGTTTCCTCACTTCTGCAAAGCTGTCACGATTAAACATGGAGTTTTTTATTTAATAGAGAATTTTAAAATGCTAAAGCAAACGTGCAATAGTGTAACGACAAGAGAAAAAAAAAGTTTTACTTCCTTTTATTCATAAAGGTAACAAACACCTCTTATATGTTTTCACTATAAAGTCATAAGGCTTTCAGAACTACAGTTTCTCAAGGGGATATTTATAAGCTAATGTCTTTGAGTTGGGGCATAGGTCTGAGACTGTCAGAGCTGTAATCTGAGACTGCATTAAAAGGAGGAAAATATATGTACGTCTCAATGTATCTCTTTGAAGTTGGCTACTGTCAGAAACCAGCGTCTGAACCTGGAGTTCCAATTTCCATGGTTAGAGTCACAGAAGCCATTGCTTGAATGTCAAATGTTGAAATAAAAACCAACAGCAACTAAGGAAACGCATTCTGTTTAGAGTCGTAGCTTATGTCTACAGTAATAAAACACGAAGCAGTTGTGTACTAGCAACTCTCCAGATTTCCAACTGGTACAAGAAATGATTCTAGGAGCTGTCGTACTCTCATATAACAAAGTTTTGAGGGCTGAAAGACACTGGAAGGAGAGTATGGCCTGATTCTGTTCTCCTTGATTTCAACAGAAGCAAAAACAGGTCCTCAATCTGTGTGTAATTCACATGATCTACTTAGCTAAACAATTAAGTCACAGCTCTGACATCTGATATTTATTTTAAGTTCTTTGAGCCAGATTCTCTTCTCTGAGCCAACCCTTTTTTCTATTCTGGTGGCACAAAGGCTATAACAACTGTGGATTTTCCCAGCTGGAGATTCTCCCAGCATGAATAAGTCCTTACCTGTCTGGTAAAAGCAGCTTTCATGTTATTTCCTCCTCCTTTGCACCCTCTGAACTTTCGCCATATTCTTATGTGAAAGAGTAAAAAGGCAAGGCTACAGCCCTCATACCGTGCTTCAAATATTCTTAGCTTGCATACTTGTCTCTTCAAACTAAAGCTATCAGGTTAATTTTAAATAATCCAGAGGCTATTGTAGCTAAAGGGAAAACACAGTCTGCTGTGATGCTCCCTCTGCGGCATTTCAGAAGGCACACTATTGAGGATCTCTCCAAGGCATGTTACCAATGAGACATCTCAAAAGCTCTGAACCCTTAAACTATAGGTCACTCCTATCTGTGCAGGCCATGCCTAAGAATTTAATCATATTGCAGGGTCATCCTTAAAGAAAAAACCCTAAATCCAAGCAAGCCAACTTTTTAAGCCCCCCTCTCCACCCCAAGAGAGCAGAGGCTGCATTAAAGGGTACCCCAAAGACAGGTTCAACTGAAAAAAACACAGTTTGATCAGAGTGTTTGTCGACCATTGCCTGAGTGGGGATCTTTGTGCTTAATGGCTGCTCCTTTTTACATTATTTTAGGTGATGTACCCAATGAAAAGATCTTTAAATGAGACTAGTTTAATGGAGACGAAAAAAATCAGGATGTAGTTTATCAGTGCTCTTATTTATTTTAGGCAACGTCCCATTGTGGAACTGATCTGCTGCAAACTATGAATCCTCACAGAGGGACCGCTCCATAAATATACTGTGGGAAGCAGTGGAACAACGCTAAGCCACTGTGAAAACAGAACCAATTACTCAAACTTCATCCACCTCTTTGAATATGTTTACGTTGTCAAGGAATTAGTCAAGGATCTGACTCCAGTCTCAAGATGAGATGCACTCACATCCTAATCCCTTATGTCTGTGCGTGTGTTTCATTACCTGAAATCTCCAGAAGATAAAGCTCAAGTATATTTTGATACAGAGTGTCGGCCCAAGCTCTTACCCAGCAGCGTGCAGTGGCCTGAGTGCTGCAAACAGATATTTTCACATTACGGTGCAGACTCTGCCTTGGACAGCTGAAGAGGCATTGAGTTCAGAAGCAATGGGAAGCAGGAAGCAAGCAGATCCACCAAATAGGAAAAAAGTAGGGGAGTAAATATGGAAAGTGTGTCTAGTCTAAGGAGAAACTAAACTTCTACTTGGGCATCCCGCTTCTTTCATAGTATCCCCTTTAGCTACAATACAGTTGTGCCCCACTGCGGGGCAGAAACCTATTTGAAGGTGTGAGCTTCAATAAACACTTACAACGTTCATTAAAGAGCTACCTACCACATTTGACTTCCAGACATGCACTGGGATACAAAGGCCCAGCAAAGTAGGTTCACAGCTTCATGTACCAAGATTTTGGGCCAAGCAAATGAGTCAACTTGGGAGGTAAACAACATCAAAGAGAGTAACATTCAGAATGCATTGGCCCCTTCTGATTCAATGCTTTCTAATCAGCCACTTTCCAATAATTCATTAAGACTTGAACAAAGAGGTTGAAACATTGGCTTCTCCTAGGGCTTTAGCCAAGCATAATGAAATTATAACAGGATAAATTTACAAGGCTGAATATCTTGAACTGAGCTATAATGATGTTTATTAATAATTCTTCAATAGCTGCTCAGAAAGCATATTTGTATTAGTTAATCCTTGCCTGTGGAGACCTTTATATTTGTTTGGCAAAAGAACATTAAGAAGCATGGATTTTTTATTTTCCTCTCTGTAAATCCCTGTTTCCATGAGAAAATACTGTGGGATCAAGAAGTAAGCCAAACGTAGTGTATACGGTTACTTTTCTGCTATTACTATTAGTGATGACTCTAGAAAACAGAACTGGAATGTATATAGATCTAAATTAACATATTCTGACAAGTTTTACATCTGAAAAATAAATGTAAAAAAGAATTTAGTAACTATATTTTGCATTGCAAGCCTCTTGAACAGCACCACACACTTACAGATAAGCCCTATATGCATAATTCAAAAGCACCCTTTTTCTTCTTCTCTGTCAGAGATGTGAACGTGGAAAACACTGAAATGCATTTCTATTTTGAAAAGTAAATGAAAAAATCTCAAAACAATTACAGATCTGATGTATGAGTTTATGCAAAAGAGCTCCCTTTTTTTCGAAGAGATTCTAATAAACAAGTTAGGATCTCCCTTGAGCAATTCAAATGGGAAAATGTATGGCATTATGAAACCCTGGCTATTTTGAATACTAAGCTCTGAATATGCACTTCACTCTTTCGAAGAGGAAAGACTTATTACAATACTAATTGTTCATTAAACTATAACAGGATAATTCACTGAAAATAATGAGACGTATAGGTAAGACTGGTCAAACTATGCAAGGCATTAATTTACTGAAGCTATCTTTTCCTATTCATAATTTTTTTTCTGTAACAGATAACAATTTCCATTCATTCATCCATCAGCTATTTGAAATCACTGAACTATCAAGGCAGATATTTCAGCTGAATCCAGAGACTCCAAATTATGCCTGGAAAGTTATTGGAGAGCTCTTGACTGAAGGCAGAACCACTTTTAGAATGAGATATAAAGACTACACATTGATAAATATGAAGAGGAAATTCACGTCTTGCAATTCTGCAGCACTCTGTGCAAGTATTCTGTTTTAGCTATCATGGCTGCTAATAAATGTAGATTCTAGAATATTTGCATAAATTAAACACAAGAACAGCTGCAATACATCAAAAGCAATATATGAACTAGTTGAATCATCTGAATGAAAGCTGATGACATGTGCTTAACCGCATACAAGCCAAACTCTGCACTGACACACAGGCAAACTCTATCGGAGTGAAAGGAAACAGAATTGAGTTTGCCACAGCTTAATTAGACCCTGATCTTTTTGAAATATGAATAGGCTCCAGGTTGATTGCTGTGCAAATGGCAGTGTTTAACTTTACTTTACATTTTCTGTGCTTATTTTAGAAATGTTTCTATTTCTTTCTGAATTAGAACAGATTCAGAACTATCATAATAGATTAATAATCCACAGTTTCTCCCTTATAAGTACTTTATTCTAAACTGCTATCTTAAAGGTGTTCCCAGTGAACATATGCCATGTTTACACTCAGGCTAAGGTCATTTTACCTTATCACAGTTACATACGGAGACATTTTATAAATGGTAACTGGGATCAAAATATTTTATTTGAGTGTTACATATAAATCCATCAAACGTAGCGAGCTATTTAGACGTACTGATATCGGAGGTCTTATCTTTGAGGATCATAAGCAGGTGTAAAATACGTGCAAACCATACATTTCAGTGGGCCAAAATGTGCTGAGCAGAAAGTGTTGGCGTTAAATAAAAACCAGCACTTTCCATATCCTGGGACTAGGTTTAATGTTTCTCTGTTTTTTAACACTGCTCTCACTATTACAATATTCTGGTGCTCTCAGATGGAGAGTGCAACTGCAGACAAAAGGAACTGTTACCCTCAATATTCAAGAGTTTTTCTAACTATTCTAAAATAATACTTATGTTGTTAATATTATTTAATCTCCAGATTTACTCCTTGTTACGCTCCTTGCTCTGACAGGAAAGGAAGAGCTATCCCAGACAAAAGTAAAGAAGGTGAAGCAAGGCTTTTCTGGAGGTGCTGCTCAGTTCTGGGTCAGCGGACTTCAGTATAAATGCGCAGTTTGGCTCTGTTTTAAGGATTTTGAAAGCCCTGACTGCAGCTTAGATAAGGGATCTCCTACAGTTCCATGCAGGTGAATCACATACATACACACAGAGTGACTCCACCATGCAGGGGATGTATGGTTACGGTGCTCACAAGCAGTACAGCTGGGTGTTAAAGTTGCTGTACCTGTGCAGATCTTATCCACACAAATGATATATTTTGTAGTAATCCCTTTTCTGAAAGTCTAAAAATTGCCTGACATCTGGAAAAGCAGCTTGTTACTGAATAAAGGGGAGAAATCTGTGTATGTTAAATTTATACACAAACTTGTGATTTGATCATATAACAATGGGAAGCACAAATTGTGTGGGGTATCTTGCTAAATTATTACTGACCAACAGGTCCATTCAAACATTAGGCCCACAGCATAAAATGAAAGTGATTAGCCTGCTCTAGATTGTCTTCTGACCCAGAAGATTTATCTGGAGACCACAAGAAATCCTCATATTGGTACGTTCTGGCCTTAAGTCTTTGTCCACTGTGTAGAAGATGAGTTCTGAAAATATCTGTCCTAAATTCCCTAAATCAAAATTTCAGTGACAAAATAGAAGTCTCTCACGTGTTAGGCATGCTATGCCATTAACAGACAAAGAAGAAGTAATTACTTTATCACGATTGCAGTAATAACACCACAGCTACCTCCTCAGCTATTTTAATCCAATGGGATTTAAGGGTTTTACTAATTTAGTGCATATATCCAGTACTGCCACATATACTGATGAGGATGCATTTCCTAACATTTCATTTCAAAGGTTGCTTCTACTGAAACACATCACATACAGCTTGATATCATAAACAGTAAGGGTTAAGGAAAAAAGGTGTCTGACTGTTTTCCAGTAGGGTTTTATTTCGCTTTTCACCTTTATTTTACAGGCTGAAGTAAAAAGGAGAACGTAATTTAAGTAGCAAAGCCTTAATTAGATTTGTGCCATGTTACTCCTGAAGTTGTCCAAAATCTGCAAGGAGCATGACAATAGTTGCTTTACTGATGCAACTTTAAATGCTTTTCTTCAAGCCAAAGACAGATTTCAAATCATGTAGTAAGAGAACGTGCACTAAAATGCAATCTAACCAATTTACTTGAATTGACAAAGAAAGACCTAATAGACCATAAAAGTACCTTACAAAAAAAGTTTAAATATTCTTAGTATGCAAAGTTGTGCCTTTTACCCTGAGTGGTTTTGGTTTGATTACACAACCATTTTAATTGTGTTTTTAAAAACAAAATATTAGGATTAAAAAGTAGCCACAATTTGTAACTTGAAGCAGTACTTTCCATTGGTGTTAAAGCCTGTATTAAACAAACACATTTTTATGCACTGTTTTAGTAAAATCAGTGGAGCATGGCACATCAATGATTTTTTGCCCAGCAGACATAATAAAACATAGCAGAATATAAAAATGGCCACTAACTAATCAAATAATTGGATCCTTCATGTGCTACATCTTGTTTATACCCTAGAGATAGAGTTGCACCCTCAGTACGTAATCAATATTCAATCAATTCTCTTACTGGAGCAACTGTTTTCCAATTGACCGACATTAAAAATGCCCAAAACACGAATGACTAGCCTGTAGGACTTCCACCAAAGTAGTAACCTCTAATTCACAAGTGACAAAATGATGCAGTCATCCTTAAATTGAATAGAAAAGCCTAAACATCCACTGACTCCAACACAATAGACCAGCTGCACTTTTTCTAGCAAAATGCTTTCCATCATGTATCTTGTCCTGATTTCTGGTAATTTTACAAGTTTCACTTTGACATATTTTCTTCACCAGAGTTAAGTTTCAGTTGTGGTCTCATGGGCACAGAGTATATGCAATTGCTTAAGTGTCAAAACAAACACAAAAAAGTCCCAGAGAACGCATTTTTTTCCAACTAAAAAAACATATCTTGCTCTGTGTAACACTGCTCATGTGTGCATACGTTCACAAACCATCACACCCTTTCCTGAAGCAGTCTGCTTTATTCTCCTTCACCATCAAAACCATCACTCGTAAGCAACAAATGATCACAGCTGAATGCTTTTACTGAAAAAGAAGGTATTTACTATAGCTATTAAAGTGCACTTCATTGGTATGTTTTAAAACAAGTCTTACAAAATACTAACATAAGATTTGCTAACCTTCAATAATTTTTTTACTTTAGTGAAAAGTACTAGATAAACACCACTGACAATTTTAGTTCTCCAGAAAACAGGTAAGTGTTAATAAGGGGGTTACCTTCCCCCTCCCACAAAGTACTTTCAGGTCACTTGGAGAGATCTTCTTTAAGAATCAAACAATCCCAAAGCGGGCAGTGGCACTACAAATACTTTAGACACGGAACCAGCCTCCCCCTCTCTCTGCAGCCTTCCAGGGGCTATTTTCCTATACGGTGCATCTTTCTCAGGTCCCTCATTGATTCTGAGGTTTTGCTTACAGCTTTGCACAGTGGCTAGTACTATGCAATGATTTTTACGCTGTTTTAAGCACTTTGGAAAATACAGTCTACGTTTAGAAGCCAACTTTGTGACTTTCAAATCACGTGTAGGTCCGAAACACTGCATCATTCTCCCTCAAAATGCCCTCAAAACCCATTAATTAAAAATGAGTCTGTGTGCCTATATATATATGTATATATGTACATATAGTTACACTTCTCACCTTTTTAAATCCTTCTCTCTGTATACATACATATTTAAAAATCAAAATCATCTCCAGACATGAAGCAGTGTATTTTCAAGGCTAAAGCCTATCTACCAAAAAATAAATGTATTGCAAAGCCTTACCCCTGCGTACTGCCGTTCTCCCACCTCTCAGTGCCTTTCTCTGGCAGATTAACACCTGAAATAACAAACAATGAAACCCCGAGACCTGACGTCGTTTCTTGATTGGAAATCAAATCTTCATGTCTACAGTAAAGAAAAAAATATATCGACCCCTCAGTTTGCTCACAGGCTCAGGGCCAAGCTAGACTAATTCAAAATGCATACTATAGTTCCTGAGTTACAGGTATGCACTTGGATCTACTTCGAAGTGAAATTTCTGTTTTACTTATTATTTGCTTCCCTACATATTGGAGGAGTCTTGGTGTGCTTTAGGCCCCATTCTGGCATAATTCAGTGAAAATTTTGACAGTTACTTTTCTGGAGCTAGAACTGTACATGAGTAATTGTGTCCCTTGTTACGCTAAGCACACTTTTTTCAAAATATGAAATAGAACTAAAACAAAAATGAGATGATCTCCTCCTGTTGAATAAGAAAGAAGTCGCTGACTTTTTTATATGCAATAGTTCAACAAAAAAGCTTTTCCATACGCTGACATTGTATCTTGGTCCTGACAGGACATACTGCTATCTGAAATGTTTGCTGCCCAGCGTACTGCAGTTCCACAAGGTTTCTCCCTTCACGTGCCTGGAAAGCAGGCGTCAGGTCGATTCTGCAAGGTATCGATCACCCTCGGTTTGCCCTGTGATTAATGAAGTAAAAGCAGAGCCCCTCGGAGAGCCAGGGTCATCATTTCATGTGAGGGGCCACTCTGATGGACTTTATTATATTTTAAACCTCCATATACGTAACAACTATGTTTTGTCTTTGCTCACTCGCTCATCAGCTGTCATGGATGGGTCATGGGCTTGACATTCTCCACTGCAATAAGGAAGATTTCTGGCGTATCCTAGATTTCAGATGTCTTCTGTTCAGTGGCCTAGCTCTGCCGCCTGGCAGTCACGTTTGCCAAACACACAATATTGCCATTACAAGGCATATTGCACCATCCACCTAAAAACCCAAGCAGTCAAGGAAAGAAACGTAGCAGCCGGGTTACAGGTCGTAAAGGCATCATAACCATGAAGGAGCTGGACACAATGATAGATCCAAGCACTTGCACAGAACTGACGGCTGAAGGAATATACACTCTCCGCAGCACTTGGGACTTAATTAAATTAGAAACTAAGAAAGTCAGTACGCAAACTAGAGACGCTAAGATCACAGACATTTTACAGTTTGGGGAACTAATACAAAGGTAAGCCTTTCTGGAAGAAAATGCTGGTGATCAATAACAGCTGACCCGAATAAAAGGCAGTAAAGTCAAGGCTCATTCCATTAAAAATAGCAAAAATGGTGGAAAAAAACAAAATACGCTTATGAATACATATACAGTTACAAATATGCCCTTGTCAGAATTAAACCTACTGGTATGTGGAACTATATATTTATTACAGGAAACAGTAAGTAATGGGTCATTAAAAATTGGCCACTATCAACTTGTTTAGGAGAATTTATCAAGGAAAATTTGAGGACAGCTTTGAGATCAAAATGCTATCAATATATTTAATGAAAAGCAATTCTTTCTCCTCACCCAAATGAAACACTATGTGACAAAAATCTATCCTACTCATATTTTTTGCATAGAATTGACACCTAATCTTGGTACGAGCAGAGATAATGGTTATTTCCACTGAACTCATTGGGACCATTCATATTTCTGCATCATGGTGTGGTGGCATCCTTGCAGCCCGTCTGATCCTGGCTCAGTAACCATTGGCCTGGGCAGCGTATTGTCCTATGGCATCTATACTGCTTCCAGTACCCGAGCTAGTTGCACCCTCCCATGGAGACTGCCATATAGATGTTCTGCTGACAGTAATAATATCTGATGATTCATTAATTGGTTAATTTATGAGAATATATCTTCTTTTAACTACTAGATCTTGAATATGCAGAGTTATAATTTATTTGCTTATCATGTCTGTCTCAATAAAAATAAAGAAAAATAAGTCCCTTAACCATTTGGAATATGGATTATATTAAGCCCCTGAAAGCAGAATATATTTGCCTGGTTCTGTTCCAGAAAAGCCTATGCACTAACTTCAATGCAAAAATAATTTATTAAAAACTTCGGATGTGGAATCAGGAATAATTACCATAAGACAACAAAAAAAAATTAGTTTGATTTTTTAATGTAGCAGTTATTCTTCTTTTAGATCAATTTCATCCACTATATTGCTAATTTCTGAGGTAATGTCTGTTTTGGTCTGTTTTGGTAAACGTGATTTTGGAGAATGGCATTTTTATTAACTCTCATCTTCTTTTAAGCTTTCTGAATGCCCAGCAACTCCTACGAACACAGTATACTAAATATATATATATATATTATTAATAGGAATAATAATTGGACAAGACAGAAGTATTACAAAGAACTCTGTGTTACTCTGTACCATACATTTTAATTTCCTAGAGACGAGGTTTACAGTCCTCAGTGGACTCCTTTTTTATTCCAGATCTGTAATTACATTCACTGAAGTGGTTTAGTATTAGGCACAACACGTCTTGCAGAATTAGGGACTTCCAGCTGTAACTATCACTACACTTAGAGTTTTTTTTAAGTGAGGAAAAAGAACAAAACTTTTCTTATGCCTTCCATAAGGTTACATGGTTTTGATTCAACCGTAAACTAAAATAAACCTTAAACGTATCTTTCAAATCTAGCTCATTATGAATAATGGTTAAATTAGCACCATGTCTTGGGACAACTTACAGTTTTCTTCTGCTGATGTGTAAGAAATTTTGGCATAAAACTGAACTCTTAAGTTTAACCTCAAAGTTTAAATAGTTTGAGGGCCAAATTCTCTTCTCTGATATGTTATTCTAAATCTGAAGTAGATATGCTCAGGAGGCTAATTTGAACATACTGGTAAATTGAGAGTAATATTTATCTTAATTCCTTCATGCTTGAAAAATAACTAATCAAAACGTTTTAAAGTGTCTTGCTGGTCTCCCAGCACAAAGACAAATTTCAGCCCCCTACCCCTTGTAAGCTTAGATAGCTCATTTCTCCACTAACATGGGGAATATATAAGAGAGAACAGTTAATGCAGACTTTTTTATTTCCTGAGACTTCTTTTAATCTAATTACATGGAAGCTATTTTGGTTCTGCCGAAAGTGTTTGGATAAAGGTAACAAAGAAAATCTGAAAAGAATGATGAACTATTCTAGTTCCCCCAAAAATAACCTGATGCTGAACCCTCTCTTTGTGAAAACGCGCATCTGGGTTCTTCATAAAAAAAAAAAAAACTGACCACAGTTACACATCAGAAACAAGGGATAGTTATGAAAAAGATTGCCCATTGAGGAGCTTTCATAACTAAGCTTAAAAACTTTATGAGACAGTGCAAAAAACACTCAAGCATAGAAACTTCATCGAAATCAGGCAAGTAAAGGATGTTGTGAGAGAAAATTTAATCCCACTAGATAAAATAATTCAAAGGAACAACATGTATTTTTTGTGACATCCTACCAGAAATCCTAGTAAAAGATGAAGATTGCTTTTTGGTTAGTTGGAATACATTATTTCTTCTGAATATACCCTTCAGAGTAAATGCTCACTCTGATTAATCAGGTCACTACGAAAAACAGGGACAGATCTGTGTGAGATAAGACTTTTGAACATGTAGGGATAAAAGAGATAAGAAGTTAAGACAGCTAAAGTGATGGTGAAACCAGTATCTTTATTGCATGTGTGGGCGTCCTTCTGGGTCCTACAAGATCCACGATACAAATCCTCATATGGCAAAGAAGCACACGACACAGAATATATTCTGGATTATTAAGGGGTGGAAAAAAGACCTAAAGAGTCATTTCCAGGTAGCTCACAGCAGCTCACTGCCCCAACATGGCAGGGCAGGTTTGAGTGTCCATCCTGTTTCAGTGTTGTCATGCCCCTGTGCCCCCCCAATTAACCCACATGAAGTAGAGCACAACTGTTATTCCCATGACAGAGCTCTAGCCCAGGACGTGCCCCTGAATCGCCGGCAAGCCACATTCAGACGGGGCATCACAGACCAACCAGTCTTGCTTTTACATCTTATTTATGTATCCATAACTGAGTGGTACATGTAGGATGTTTGACAGTTAGTGTCTCGCCTTTCTTTCTCCAGCCTCATTGAAGACATCCTATAATGCTGTGCTTTTCCGATATGGCCTGAGCTAAATGAGCAGGTCCCCACTGCAGTGAGGAGGAGGTCCCATCCCCTGTCAAACCTCACCCCTGGTCATGTGCACCAGCCACTTGCCTTGTGCTGCTCCTAAAATTCACCTGGTGGCACTCCAGGCCAGCTCTCCTCACTATGCAAACAGCTAACCAAGCCCCCAAATGAAAAAAAAAAAAACAAAATAAAGGTGTTTGTGGAGGTGCTGCTCAGTGAGTTGAATTAGCTCATCATGCGGTTAGACTAAAGCTGGAACCAGTCCTGAGAGTGAGGGAAAGAGAGAACAGGAGGAGAAGCACGTTTCAGCCCTCCTGCTATTCAGCTTGTTGATAACACAGAGTAGCATCCTCAGAAAAGAAAAAAACACACAGAAATGATGCCTCTTGCATGCTCTGTTCTGTATATGGCACTGTGCTGGAGGCTTTGTCTTTCAAACAAAAGAAGCAATCGGGCTGCTCAACATTATCTTTAATCAGACACTTGGGTTTGATTTTCCGCACTAACAAACAATCCAAATATATAACTCCGGTTTTAAATGCTTGGCTGAGTACTCAGCTGAATGCAACACCTTTCCTGACTGTTGGGAAGATGAGCCATTCTTTTCAGCTGACACTCAGGGACTACCAGGCAGAGCAAAAAGCTGCTGCTAATGTGTTGATGATTTGTACGAAAAGCTTTGACACAGTTCTCTAATCCAAAAAACAAACACACACCATCACAACAGGTATTTGTTTGTATTCTTGCTGTTTGTTCTTAAAAAATTGAATGAATATGAAAACTTGGCTATTATTTAAACTGTAGATCTGCCCTTCCTAGGCTGGAGAGAAAGGCACCTTTGTGGCTGCCCATAGGACATTGCACCTGCACCAGGGACAACTGGAGAACTTCTCTAAGGATCTTCAGCAGTTCCACCCCTTCTGCATACAATGCAGTTACTAAAACCAACAATTAACAGAAAACAAAGCCTTATTATGTTTAATACTGATGAATTCAAGAAAACTCCCCTTCAAAGTTATATAAATATTATGAAATATTTATGCTTTATATTTTATAGCTCAATACAATTATGTAGTTAGGAGTAAACATCTCAAATGGGAGATACTGTCCTCCACAATACTTTCTCCTCGAGCCACCTGATACTAGTCACTATTGCTCTCAAGTTTATACCTCATTCTCTCGAAAAGAAGACTTATGTAAGGCTTCATGTATTCTGCCTTAAAAAGACCCTTTTACATTTTTTCCTAGAAAAATGTACAATGAGGGTTTGCTCACAGCACATAAAGAATTCAAGCCACAGTAAGTAATCACTTATGACCAGTCATGTTGATAACCAGCAGCATCTTCTCCTGTCAGCAAACAAATCTATGTCAATCTGGTTTGGGCTGGCTTTCCCTTAACTACCAGAGACCTCATGCTCTGAAAAAGCGAGAATATCTGGAAGTTCACTGAGACACTACAACCCCTTACTGATGGACTGCTCAGTACTTGGGGCAGACCACACTCAGCAGAAGCTTCCAGTGCCAGAACATGAATGACTTTTTGCTTGAGTTGTCTTTTTTCCGTCCAGTGTCCTCAGACTGTGCAGCGATCTCACTGTGCAAGTGCCTCCCCTGTCAATCAGTTATTTGCCTACTAATTTCTGAACTTGTCACCTAACTCCAAGTTTTTCTGAAATGGGGTTTAATTTCCTTTAAAATAGGAATTGGACAGAGTAGAGCAACTCTACCAGTGTGACTTGGGGAGGGCTGCATCTCGACTTCACCTATTACCAGCCATCAGCCACAAGGGCGCTCTCCAGGGACACAAATCCCCAAGAAACCAAACCTCTCTAGTTTCCCTCATCTTGGTTTCTCTCCAGTAGGGTCTCTGGCAGGCAACAAGAGAAAAATGTTAGTGGGCTACAGCCACTTAGTTAGTCGGACAGTCACTGTAATCTCCTTCTTGCTGAATTACACCATCCTAACTAACCCACACAAACCCCTCACACAGCTCCACTCCAGTAGGAAATGTTCTGCGTAGCTCTGCATCAAAACTAGCTGCGGCAGAGGTGACCTGCTGCCCGGTCTCCTGGCCAAGCACAGTCTGCGAACATCACCAGACAGCTGTGCTTGGCCCTGAACTGCCCCCGCTTGTAATGGCCAGGCCTGACCTGTGCCAGCACCAGAGAGATGGCTCTCTACCCCAGCCTGAGCATCCTCCAGAAGGTGAAATAAGCCCCCATGCCCAGCACAACCTGGATCTCCCGCACCTGCCCCAGCAAACCTACAAAAATGCATCACATGGGAATCAGTCAAGTTGAAGAGCAAGTTTAAAGGAGTACGGTCAGACATCTGTCTCTCAGATCAGTCATTTCTCCTCTTTATGCATTTAAATCAGAGGAGCCATCCTAAGTTTGCGGAGAAACTGGGCTTCCTCAGAGCTGGCTATGCTGTAACGCAGGGAAGTCGGGAGGCTTGTTCAGAGAGGCTGTAGATCAACTGTGGCCACAGTTGACCTCCCAGCAGAAGGTGCTAAAGCCCGAGTGACCCTCTCCTCCCTTGTGTCCCGGATACGCTCCCATGGCTGAACTCCTGCCGGGGAGCAGGACCGGGGCATCGCGCTGCTCCCCCTCCACGTCCCCTGCCGTGCCGGGTCCCTCCCGGGAGCGGGGCCGGGCTGCGCTGCCCTCAGCGGGGCTCGACCCCAGCAAAGGCAGAAACCTCCCCGGGGGCTGCCGCCTCGGAGATGGGGACCGCACCCCCCGCTCCGCTCTCCTCCCGCCCCCTCCCGCGGGCTGCCCCGGCGGAGGCGCCGTCGGGCTTGGCCGCTGGAGGAGGCGGCAGGGACGGGGACCGGGAGGGGGCTGCATCCCCGGGCTCCCTGCGCGGGGCAGCGCGGTGGCTCTTACCTCCGTGGCGGGCAGCGGCGAAGAGCCGTGGGGGCGGCGGGGCGGCGGCGACGGCCGGGGGCGACCGGGGGGCGGCGGCGGCGGCGACGGGGCGAGCATCGGGCGGCGGGGCGCCGCCGCCGCTGTACCGCCGGGAGATCACCCGGTCCCGCCGCGGCGGGCGGGGCGGCAGCGGGCGGCCGCCGTCGCCCAGGGCTTGGAGGAGGAGATCGAGGAGCGCCCCCCCCTCGGCGCCGGCGGCGGGCACGTCCCTGCCCTCGGCGCCCGGCGGCGGCGGGGCCGAGGCCAGCAGCAGGAGCACGATGGCGGGCAGCGCCTGGCGTTTCTTCGCCCCTCGCATCTCTGCGGCGCTGGGAGGAGGCAGAGAGCGAAGGCGGTCAGCGCCGGGCCCGGCCCGCACCCCTCCCGCCCGCCCCCCATGCCGTGCCCGGGGGCACCCCCGCGGGCGCGGAGGCGGTGCGCGCCCTCCCGCCGCTCCCGCACGCCCGGCCCGGGCGCAGCCCCGCGGAGCGGCGGAGCCGAGGCGAGGCGGTGCGGTGACCCGACGGGCCACCACCGGCCGGCCCCGCCGCGCCAACCCCGCCAACCCCCGAGCAGCCCCGCCGCGCTCCCCCGGCTCCCCGGAGGGCGCATTTATAGACACGGATTAGGGGAGAAGAAGAGTATTAACGCCGCCGCACATATTTGCGGTCCAGGGCTTTGCGGGGGATTTGCTCGGCTCCCTTTGCCCCCGGCGTTCCCGCGCCTGCGGTTGCCTCCGCCGGCGGAGCGGGGCGGCGGGGGAGCCCCCGTTGGCCAGCCCGCCCGTTCTCCCGGGCAGTGGCGCCCGGGGGGGCTTCGGGCGGAGAGCATACGGACGGGCAAGTGGACGGAGTTCAGTCAGGGATGAGTTACAGCGGGAACCGCTGCAAATCAGGGCGTAAAGGGCAAAAACAATTACAACGGGCTGCGGCTTCGAGAGCAGCGCTTAATGCCCCCTAAGTAAGCTATTCTAATTATAGCAAACGGTTAGGATTAAGGGGGAGGGAGGAAAAATCTGTTATTTACAAACTGTTTTATACTTGGCTTCTCTTGCAAATCCTCTTGGGCGAAAGAGTTAATGGGAGCCGCAAGGGAGCCGGCTCTCCCCGACGGCTCCGGGCTCTCCCTCCCTCCCTCCGCCGCCGCCAAGGCGCAGGGCAAACCCGGGGAGTAACCGGGGAACGACTCGGGCTTCGCTGCAGGGACAGCGACACCCCTTCGCTCCACGCTCAAGTCCCCCTCCGGAGCTGCTTACCTTCAAGCGGAGGCAAGTCTGGCTGAATGCGTGCGGGCTGGGGAGAGCCGTCCTCTGCCGTCGCCGCAGAGCCCGTGTCCCCGCGGAGGCTCCGCCGGGCGCGGAGCGGGGCGGTCGGTGTTGCGCCCGGAGAGGGGGGATGCGCCCTCCAGGGCCATGCGCTTCTCTTATATAGTCCGCACCGGCGTACTCATTTGAGTACTATCGACTTTAGGTGGGTGGCAGTCGATGGAGACACCTCTGGTAATCACTCTTGGGCTCAGAGAAGGTCTTTTCTGACAAACTTCCCCCTCCCCGTTTGTCCCCCGGTGGATGGCAACTGAAAGCTGCGTTTGAAGTGCCTCTGATCTATTTGTGAAATTAGATTTCCCTGAAGATTGAGGAACGCTTACTAATAAAGCTGCCGGCTCAAGAGATTAAAATGTGCTTTAACTTAGCGGGATTCCCTTGGGAATACGGCAAGACAACTGCTTCCCCCCCCTTTTTCTTACTGAACAAAGAAGCCGTGAGCAAAGTCTGAAGTGTGTATACATTTGATTCTGTTTTGATGACAAGGAAAGTGGCAGACTGTCTTTGGCGGGTGAATTCACAGTCTAGGGACCTTGTAAAACTTAGTTTCTCCAAAACAGCTTTTTTAATTTTTGACAATGAGACTTAATGAAAAGCTAGCAAAAAAGGTACTGACCTAATGAAAGCATTAATCCCACAGGTTAAAAACCTTGCCTCCTAGAACCATAAATATGCAAGCAAACAATTAGTGAATGAGATCTCAGCTTTCAGAGAGCTGTGCATACAGGTGGTCCGGGTGTAGATTGAAAAGCAATACAAATTTTTGAAATTATACCACTCAATAGTTCACGTTATGACAGAATTTGCAAGTATAACCCTTTGTCAGAAGGTGCCACTTATTATTTATTTAATAAGAGTGGGAGAAAAATCAAAAAGATTTGAGATGTCCTTGAATATGTGAAAATGGGGAATTTAGATTTGAAAGAGATTTAAACTATTCTGCATCTGTATGACATATGACATTTCCCTACACACTCTCTTTCCCAAAACTCTGTCTCTCATGCCCTTCTCTGGTTATCTCAGGCAGAGTACGCTCAGGGCTGTATCCTACAGGGGCTGCATCATCATTGGTGATGGGAAGCCAGCTTCTTCCCCACATCCTCCTACTCTTGTGCCATCCTCACTCACCTTTGGGGAGGTGATGCCACAGAGATCAGGGATCAGTCCAAATTTAAGTAATGAAGGGTTACAGAGGGTTTTATCACACAATTATTTTTTTTAGGGGTCAGTGTACTGCACTAGATAAACCGGTCTGACCTGTGGATTTCCAGGGTAACAGAAGAGAAGTGTCAATCTGTTTCTCACTACATGATTTCCTGCTTTTACCTCTTTATTAGGGGCATATAAGGAGTTTTCTTCGGTCAAGCCGACCGTTAGGTTGAGTGATGAGGAAAAGGGAGAGAGCAGTGATAAGCTGAGAAATAAAGCAGCGCATTAATTTACGAGGTCCAAAACAAATCCCAAAGTTTCTCTCCATTTGCTTTTTGCTTGTTTGCTTTTATTTTGTCCTCAGAGTTACATATTGCCACCAGAGAATGGGACTGAATTCTCCTCTAGAAATGACCAAAGTGTTACCTTGACTCGATCTTCTCTGCCCACCTTCATAACTAGTCATGGATTAGGTTTACATCTTGTTCTAGCCCTGAGAGCAGGTCACACTGGAAGGAAATTTTTGTGGCACTGTTAAGACAGAATAATTTTTCTGCTCATAAAAAACCCCAAAGTCTCTATTGGGTGTCTGTTTGAGACAGATAGCAGGATACTCAAAAGAATTAAAAGCAACATTGCAAAAGGCAAGAAAAGAGCCCCTCTTCTCTCCTCCACAGCCCCCCAAAAGACCTAAAAGGTCTGTAAACTCCTAAGGCTGACTATGCAATATTGGACAACATCCTGGAGCAGCTGGGATAGTTTGTGACTCCTTGAGCAGAGATTACCAAATATGTCACCCGCATTCAGTAGGTTTGTAAGATACAAATACTGTTACAAGTACTGAGGCCACTAAATTTTTGGTGTTTTTAAATTTAACTGTTGAGGATATAGGCTTTTAAATCTTTGTATTGGCACCCAACTAGGCCCTTTACCATTATGAGCCACCCAGTTTTACCCTTCTCCTTTACCTCTGCTGTCACTTGTTTCCCTCCTTTGGAAGAGCTGCATCCTTCTTTCCTTGGGTTGTCATTATACCCATCCACAGAGCAATACACTTTTTTTAGTTACTGTTTTAAATTAAACCAAACTGGCAGGTTGGTTGCTTCATTTGTTACCAGGACTTTTTTTGGTTTGGTTTTTTTTTTTTCCTTTTTTTAAATGTTATCCTTTGTGTATTTTCAAAAGAATAAACAAGAAGTCACAGAAACAAGAGAGTGGGTGTCCCTGCAGAGCAGCTTGAGAGGCAGATCTATCAGGCCCTGAAGTTACTGCCATTCACTGTTGTGGGAGTTGGAGTAAGCCTTAAAATGAAAAGAACCAATTAGAGCCACAGCACATCTAAATCACAAGTTTTAAGTAGCTTTTTCAGATTCTTTCTATGCCCAAGAACCTTAAAGATTTATTTAAAACAAAACAAAAAAAAAGATTTGTTTTCTATTATTGTGCAAAGCCTTGTCTCTTTTTAAATTGTCTTGATATTTGAATTCTGCAGAGAGCACTTGAAAGAATGGCAACCAGAGTGCAACCAGAGGAAGAAGACTGCTTTACTAATCCCAGGCAATTCTGGCAGGTTGAAAACCCATTCTCGGGTCACAGTTACTTTGGCCCTTTTGTTAGTAGCTCTAATGTGCCTCCTCATCATTATATGGAGAAAGAACCTCAGTATGAGATTTACATCAAAGAGAGCATCTTAAGACTGCACTCAGTATCTTATTTAGGAACAGAAAACCTGTTCATAGTGAGCCTAAATAAGTCTGATTATTTGCTTCTTATAGCCAACGGATTTAATCAAGTACAACACGTTTGTTTCCTGTGGCATGTTCTGTTTATTTTCTGATCTGCCTTAGCCACAAGTCTATGATTGAAGTTAAAAGCAAACTAGTTAAATCAAAGTATCATAGGGCTGACAGGGACTTGGAGAGATGATCTAGTGCTTTCCATTGCCCAAGGCAGAGACAACTGTACCTATGTCATCAGGGCTCAGTAAGAAACCTAACTTTTAATTTTTCCCGTCAAGCTTAACGCTTCAACCCAAATCCATTAAATGAACAATTGGTAAATGTTGGTTTAGTAGTGACATTTTACCTTGGGATTTACACTGAAATATAAAAATTATCTAAATGTATTCCCAAAGCGCACACTCAAATAAAAGACAGGCTAAAGCAAAGATTTAAAATTTAGATGTCTCACTGTTTCTAAATAAATCTGTCAGCCAAAGATTTCCGTGGCCACTCAGCTAAATCAAGAAGAAAAACAGAGAGAAAACCTGGTTCTGTTGAAGTCCATGGGAATTTTCCTGTTGGCTTTGTTGAGCTGGGATTTAATGCGGAGTTGTTACTAAAGGAGAGGTGAGGAAGTGAAAAATGACCTCAAAAATATGAATGTATTAGCCAAGACAGTAATTTATAGATGGCTGCTGTAATTTCTGATAAGTAACAGAGGATTCCAGCTGGTTTTCAGATCACACTATTTCCTTAAACTCAGAGTTTTTAAACACCCATGTGTGTGTATATACATATATATATATATGCCTGCTGAGGCTGATACAAATATACTGGATCCTGCCTCAGTGCAGAGGACTTGATCAGATAACCTCTTGAACATCTTTTGCAGTCCTTTATTTCTATGAATCTACAGATTTTTTTGCAAGCAGCTTTTAAGGTACACAACACGCTAATGACAGCAGAAGGCCATACAGTTAAAGAAGTAAAACAGTATTACTAAAAGAGATGTGAGAATCTGTGTGTCTCATATACATATCCTAACTTAAAACTTAGTTCATCTTGTAACTTGGTGCTATTTTTTCAGCACTTTTTGCAGAAATAGCACAGCAGAGAATTGTGGGATGTTCTGAACTGAATTTTAGCTTCAAATAGTTATTTCATGAAATAAAGATCATTGTCTTTCCAATTAAAAATAGCAGATTAGTTTTATTATTACGAACATACCTAAACATTTTTTTACTACAGAGCTATGATGATCTTTACTGGCTTTATTATTAAGAAATTCTACCCTGAAGTGACCACCATTTGGGTTTGGGGGGCATTTTGCACCTGCCATTAAGACATAAGGAGTAATTTTTGGAGGAACTTTGGCTCCCCTGTGCTCTGGAAGGCTCAGCTGGAAACATGAAGCAGCTTCTGACTGAGGTATTTCGAGCAAAAACCCGAACACTAACCTACAAGTTGTTCAGCAGGAAGCAAAGAGGGGATGGGGGAGAAAGTCAAGAGGAGGAGTCTGGTGGAAGTGTGAAATAAGTCCTTCTTCCTCCTTTTATTTTTCCTGAAAACAGTTTCAGTAGTGAAGGTTTTGTTCCTGCAACATCTTGACTGACTGCCTGCAGCTGGGACTGTTCAGCTGAAGGAGGCATACGGGAGAAACCACCAACTTCCAAAGTAGGGTCTGGGTCCATAGATGGTATTTCACAATAATCTAATGCAAATAAGTTCTCTCTTAGGCCAATTGATATTGGGAACTTAATAGCAAGAACTGAATGATGCTTGCCTTTTAAATTGTTCCCTGGACAAGGTCTTCTGCAAACTTTCCAAAGAAGAAAAATGGAGATACTTTAGAACCCCGACAGATTTTGCAGGACCCAGGAGCGGTGTACTGACAACAGGTCTTGAGGGCCAAGCAATAGCCAGTCTGGCCAAAAGACCCTTTTGAACTGCTTACAGTCCTTCACAAACATTGTGGCATGGATGATTTGAAAGCAATTATTTTTACTACCGTGACTCTGAAGACTGACAGTTTATCTTAGAAAATCTCCAATAGTTGCTTGGTTTATTGTCAGCTTCTGATTTTGACCAGAATTACATTTAAGAAGGAAGTAGCAGACCCCCCAAGAGTCCTGCAGCAGGTACATGCTGTTATCTTACCCCATCATCAAATCAAAAATACGTACCAAAAAGTCCCACTGGTTTGAGACTTTCTCTTTTGAACGCAGTCCTGGATTCTCAGCTATGTCGGATGTACCACAGAAGACAGAGTCCTGTTCCTAAGGTAATGACAGCTTATTACACCTGTCATTATAGCCGTTTAAAGAATTCATGTACAGATGCAGTGAATCAAAAATAAATCTCTTGCCTGACGCAGAAGAAATCTTCACCATGCACTCTTTGTGACAGCAGATTCATAACAGCAGACAGGAACTTACTGACACCACGTGACATGGGTTTCTTGAAGAGCTCTTGAAGAGCTCTGTCTGGCCAGCATGAGGGCCATCATCTAAACAGACAGATATGTTTCCTTTCAACAAAACCAAAAATGGAGTGGCATTTTCAGTGCTTGGCAGCTAGGGCAATATCAAGCAGAAGACCTTACATTCAAATCCTGGAGTCTCTGATTCAGAAAAAGTGTTTCATTTGCTCTCACAAGGGGAACCTTCAATCAGGGGAACCTGGACCTAGGGATTTTTGGAGTAAAAGGTTCAATGGCAGACTTCACCACAGCTGGAGAGTCACTGGAGGTGTGCTGCATCAGAATGGCCTGAGTCTAGAGCTCACTGACCTCCTCTACTGAAGTAATCATCTTTAAAAGAAAGGAAATTTCAATGGAAATGTTCTGTCATTGATGGAAGAGGAGGCCTGAAAAGTTTTAGAAAAACTGAACTGTAGGGACCACCCCAAATGAGAAAGTCAGCCAGCTCAGGTTCATGCCACCTCCAGAGCAGAAGTTCAGACATTCAATGTCATTCTCTGCAGCAAAGACATTTTCTGATGATATATTACATCAAGGATAGATTTCCACAGTAGTCTCTTGTGGGTGACCTCTGATTTCTCAGTAGGTTGGCAAAGTTTCCAGACCTGCTGCACACTGATAGTGTCAGTGCAAGAGATATCTAGGAAGCATTTGACTTTGCGCCATGTGACAGGTTAGCCAAGAACTTCGAAAGTTAACACGGGCTGAATCCAGTGGATTAACAACTGGTTCACTGAGAAGCTTTATAATAAAAATGTTAGTGGGATAATCTCATTTAGTTGAATAGCACGCACATCAGTGTTGATTTGGGAAGAGATTTTCGGCAGGAATCGATTTTTAGACTGGCAAGTGATAAAGAAAACTGCTCTTTGTTGCAGGCCAATATGGGTGCTGGGGCAAAGAGGGCACAGTCAATCAGGATGCAGCCAGATGCAAAGAGTGAAACTATCTGAGGGTGGATTCCTACCTGAAAAACAGTTGCTCTGGAAAAAAAAAGATCGTAGTTGGCCAAAGCAATGCTGTTGATGTCCAGAAAGAAGAACCTCAGCTAATACTATTTCTCACTGATGAGACTGCTGCTCAAATCTTGTACTTGAATCACCAATTCACACGTCAGGAAGAATAATGAAAACTGGAGACAAATAAAGAATATGCTTTTTAGTTTGGGAAAAACATGTTAAAGCAAAAGATTCAATCTTATCACAGTGAACCTTGAGTTTAGCCTAAAAATATCTACTCAGAAGACAGAAATTTGATGTTAGGGAACTCTTTAATTTAGGCACATGAATTTGGAAAAGACCATCATAGTCATTCGGTTTATAAAATTGAAATTACCAGTAAGAGTGCAATAGAGACCTACTTCAAACAGAGTATAAAACATACACTCCACATGCCCTTACACACTTCGGATGACACAATATTTTTAAATAGTCTAGACCAAATTCAAAATGCCTGTAACAGGCCAAAAGACAAATCTATAATGTCTGAAGGAACATAAGGGAAAAAATCAAGAACAATGCCAAAGCCTTAAGGCCTTGCAGGAGTAGGGAATTTTTTAAATAAACTGACCCGAGGGAGCAGGTCATCCTCTTGCTATGAATGTCAGAATGCTTCTGCCTACCTGACCTAGAGGAAAAATTTCATGATGACTCCAGCCCTGGTGACTGATCTATATCCGAGCCTGTGATTATGATACACTAGCCAAGCAGCTGAGAATTTAGTGAATTACTAATGGATCTTTTTGACATACTGTCTCCAGCTGTGAAAGTCTCCAGTGACTCAAAGGAAGGGAAAAATACCAATCCTTTCCTCTTCTCTCCCTCCTGAAGCAAATGGGGCCTAAGGAATGCCTAAGGAATGGTCCCTATTTTCATCAGGTGGCTAGTGAAAACATGGGATTAAAGCAATGGAAATGGAATAGGTGAGCAGGAGCCCTGTAACTTCCAAATTCATTTGGCTACAGCTGCTGGTTATGCCTAATAGCCAACTTCTAGGTGCAGCATGGTTCTGTTAATAGAGGCACTGGGACCAATAGCTTTTTTTTTTTCCCTCCAGCTTTCTTATTAATTCTCAAAAAATAAATAACAGTTTGGAGGAATATTTGATAGTAGATTTTGTCTATTTTTAAGATGTCCATCCTTCAATAAAAGTTACTTTGTAGAAGTCTATAGCCAATGACAGAGAAAATCACATTATAACAAATTACATAGATGTCTTCAGGTCTTATAAACAAAAGAAATAAACTGTTTAATTTGTTAACATCAGGTTTGAAATCCTTTTAAAGACCTTGCCATATCCTTGGTCGGAACTGAAGCTTTTGATGATCATAAAGATCAAAAAAAAAAAAAAAAA
>RSEF01000002.1:121122348-121162297 GCA_003993805.1 Himantopus leucocephalus | reverse complement strand
TCCCTTCCAACCTTAACAATTCTATGATTCTATGATTTCAAGCTTTGGTTGTCTTGGATGTGGAAACCCCTCCTTCCCCTAAGTCTTAAACAGGTACAGAAAAACATAACATTTTGTTTTCTTTTAAAGAAATAACTTTTCAAATCTTAATGATTAGAGAATGGCAAATTAAAAACACGCTCCTGAAAAAAAAAATAAGTCTAAGCTAAAGTTAGCAATGTAATATTTCCTGTATTGATAGTGAAATGTTTCTTCTCTTCTAAAGTACCTAAATAATTTGATACAGTAAACCTGCAACATAAATATAGCTATCAATGCCAGCATGCTTTGATCTTCTTAATACTGGCAGGCTTCTGTTGCCTCCCACTCTTGATTTTGTTAACAGTAATTTAAGCAGCAATCCTTTTGAGATAAAAGGATTACAACTTTATGAAAATATTCTCTTACAAAATTCAAACAAACATTCATAAAGCTTGTCAGGCCTCTTTGCTTGCCTTGTACTTTCACGGCGCACGACTGAAATCCATGGTTTGTGCCGAGCGTTTTCCTGGTGCCAGTAGCAGTTCCTGGGGAGAGTGGAGGCCGGTTGCAAGATGATGCCAAAATGTCTTGCTCTGTTAAACTGCGAGCATGACATCACCTCCTGTGCTTGTTTTGACACTGTGGATGCGCAAGCCCTCCTCAGCCTTTAGCTCTAACAAGCAACCCCTGTCCCATCCCCAGGCTAACTGTGGTTCCCAGGGTTGGGGTAGGAGCTTAGCACACTTCTACCTGGACACAAAAAAGAGCCAAACATGCCTCGAATACATGGAAGTAGCTTGTTAGGGTTTTTTTGGAAGAGACTCTCCTATATAAAAAAGAATAAAATAAATATTCCCTAATAATGCCCCATATGTTCCTATGACATATAGAAGCTTAATACTGCCAGAAACAATTTTTTCATCCATTTAGTTTTTTGAACTGTAAATCAGCATGTTTTATTTCTCATGTTTGGTATTAAGTTTTTGGGGGTTTCAAGTTTCCAAAGTTTTGTTTACTGCTCTGAGGACCTAGGAAATGTTTGTTCTAACGAATGAGAAACAAAATTTTTAGCTATTTGAATCACTGTTCTTCTTTTACATAGAATGTCAGTTTCCATCTTACTTCATGAATCTAGACTATACAGTGATTATTTAGAGAAAAAAGATATGTCAGTTGAAGTAATTCAAATCCCAATTTATAACTGACAACACAAATATCATGGATGAAATTTGAGGTTTCTGAAAAAATACATCAGTTAATTTGTAAGAGGACCTGACTTCTCTCAATGCGTTTAGGAAGGTCTATAAGCCATTTACTAAAATATGGGAAAAAAATTTATTTCTTCCAAATTTGTTATGCCTAATTCCCTGATCTACAGTCCGAATAATGTAATCGAAGTATAAAGCTGCACACAGCAAAAAACTATGGTTTTGTGTTAGTTATAATACAGCTGTGATGATGGCATCACTCATTGTAAATTTATGCTGTCATCTTTCTAGCATAAATAACTACAACTTCTAATAAATTTAGTGACATTGAGCCCTTGAAGATGTGCTTAAAATTAGTTTTCAGTTATTTATTTGTAGGTATGCAAATATTCTGAACTCTGAACGATCAAAATAAAGATGTTGAAGAAAATTACTTAGTGCATTATTACATTTGTTACACTTAGTTTCCTCATTAAAGGCTACTCAGATATTGAAGATAAATGTTTTAGAAATTAATAAGAGGTTAGCCAGTTATTTTGCTTTGCCTTTGATTAATTTCATAGGTCCTTGTAGGGACAATTCTCCTTTTCTCCTTTGCACATTTAAATGGGTAGAATTGTCACACAGCAAGTGTTTCCTTCCTTTTTCTACCAAGACCAATGTGATAATGATAAACAAAAATGTGGCAATAGATGTCTTTCATTGAGAAGGTCTCACAGTACTTCTTCTCACAAGATTTGTGCCACGAGCAAGGAATTTCTCCCTCAGGCAACCAAGTTATCTCATACTTGGGAATTCCAATTTGTTAATCCCCTGGAGCTCTCTCAGCCAGGTGTTTTCTCTTGAGTGCAGTCTCAAATGAATCATATAAATGAAGAGCTGTGTTGTAACAGACGAAAACATCTAAGTAATATAAATTAAAGCTAGCATAAAGGGTGCACATTTCATGTGGTGTAATGCTCTCTTTTTTAAAAAAAAAATCATCATGAGACTCAGTAGGCTGAGAAGATATATCATCGTCTTTAACAGTGTAGCATGTTCAATTTCAGGTAAATTATATAATTTCTAGTGCATTATCTTAGCGGGACAGTAATGTTAGCTTATTTGTTGCCAATAGATGGCAGTGATCACTCAGTTTCCTGCAGGAGTAAAAACTGTGGAACAAAAGTCAGGTGTCAGGAGATGGGTAGGTATTCAGGCAGAACCTTCTGTAAATCCTGGAGTCATTGTTATTATTATTGTGCTTTCATCCAGGACATGACCATACTTTCATATGTTCCCGTATTAGGTAGTCCTTGGATTAAGTAAACCTCTTTTGATGCCTACTTTGAAACCAATTCCATGTCCTGGTATCAGCCTACTGGACTGAAGCCTTCCCAGTGAAATATTCATCCTTTCTCAGGAGGCAAGTGGACGGGTGTACTTCCTTTGCTGCCATATATTACATGGTTTGCAGGCATCTCTTCTCTGCAGCCTTCCCTTTCTGCTTTCTGACATGTGTCTCATGCTTAATGGGCAGCTACCAACGGTGTCTCAGGAGGCAATCACAGCTCTATTTGGAAAGGTACACTCAAAAGCAGAGTTGATGGAAAATAAGTTGGGGGGGATGAGAAAGGCAAACTGTCTGAATAAACAGTTTTGTGTCACTGGTGATGCAAAGAATCTTCTCAGCTGGTGTATGAAATAGATTAAAAATGTCTCCTTTCACTACCTGTGAGCAAAACAGAAATCAGCTAGGATTGCTGTGCCATCAGCATGAAAGCAACAGAAGAAAAAAGAAAATCTTCACCAAGTCACTGTTAGTCTTTTTCTGATCCAGATGCTACTTACTCAAGTAGCTTGAGTCCTCTGTAGCTCTCAGCAGTGTGGTTGTGTTTTCTTGAGTGACCCAGAACGTGCAAACATTCACGTTCACTCCTCGCAAAGATCAGCCAGCTCCTTGAAGGGTCTGAGCATGCAAATGGTGAAATATGCAACAAACTCAAAATTGTCTCTTCCAGCACTTGCACAGCTTGCTAAGACACAAGGTGACTTCAGCTCAAATCTTATCTCTCTGACAGCTGTGCCTTCTCCAACATGTTTCAGTCCATATCAAACTACCTCATAGCTTTGGTAAAGGAGTTAACTACTTTTTAACTGTTTGCATGGCCACTGTCAGTTATTTACTTTCCACTGTCTTAAAGGAAAATGGACCCTTCCCAACCATTTCTCAAGTCTTCAGGAGGCTTTGAATTGACTAATCACCATAGATCCATTAAAGGACTTAGACATTTAACTCCTGCTTTAAGCACTTAAGTCCAAACTGTAGATCATCAAAACATCACACTTACCTGTCACCTAATCATGGTTCCATCTGTAGTCTAAAGGCACTTCTGTTTCCATAGACTCTTCTAAATATTTGGTGATCAGCCAGGCATCGGCAGTGTACCAAAGCTCCAGCAACATTAACAAATGAAGACTTCCCTTGCTGAGGCAGCTCTCACAACAGTATTCAGACATACATCCCCCCCAAAGGAGAAGCAACAGTGGCAGCACTTTTTTACTCATTAGCACGGTGGTTACAAATTCACTTAGAATGGAGAAAATCAAGGCTAACTCCCTTTTCTACCTGAGAACCGTTCAGGCCACATCTCTGAAGAGAATGCCCTAACTCCAGGCTATAAAATGTTTTGAAATTTTCCAGCTGCTCCAACCTGTAGAGCCAAAAATTTACAGGAACAGAGGTGAGCCCACTCTTTCCCTTCCCCAAAAACTTCTCAAGCCATTAACTTATTTTCTTCATTCATCCCCCCTCTTCTCTTTTCCACCACCATTTGGATTACATGAAGGTTTTCCTAACTACAGGATAAGCATCATGGATATGAGCACCGTAAGAAAGAAATACCCTTTTTCCAGCCTTGAGCTGAGCTTCTAACTTCCTAGGGGAACTGGTGGTGGCTGCAGATCCATGTCAGGACCTTACAGAAAGACAAAAGAGATGTCCCCCTATAGTACTGCAAGTACCAAGTTGAATTTCCACTTCCTTTTTAGTACAACTGACTGAATTTGTGCCCAACACATTTTCCCTGCTTGAAAAAGTCTCCTCTACTCAAAGGACTAGGTTCTCCAGATCTCAGCTGCAGTACACAGATTAACATGGACCACTAAATATATGAGGACAACTATTTACTGATTTTGGTTACAGTGTCTTAGGATGGGAACATCTTGGGGTTTTAAGACAGATCACGGTAGGGATGAAAGGGTGTTCCTCACCTGCCAAGCTTCTACTGCATTCTTACAAACACTTAGATGGTAATTTTCTCTGTATGGCTTAGTAATGCATCAGCTGATAGAGTGGGTTATTCATTCAGATCAGAAATATCGCCAAAATACCTGTTCTTGCTATTTCAGGATTTGCACTCACGCGCTCATCTAGAAGCAAAATATGCCTGGTTCATTTTTGTTGAAAGATTTGAATGTTCCCACTTTCCCTAATTCAGTGAATGCATTCATATACAAGAAAACTGTGTTTTCCAGTAAGGATTATTATTTTTTCTAGTAGCATTAAGAACTCCCCATGTGAGGCAGGAGCTCTTTTGTACTAGACACTTTCACGGGTAACAAAATCTTGCCCGAAGGGATTCCATATATAAATAGACAAGACAAAAAGGGTGGAAGTGTTGCTATCTCTGTTTTACAGATGAGACATCAAGGTACAAAAAGATGAAATGGCTTGTTTACTTATGCCCATAGGAGCAACAGAAACTGATCCAAGGTCTCTAAAGTCCCACATCACCACCTTAAATACCGTGAAGAGGACACCACAGGGGATGCTCACTTACAGTGAAATATTTCCGAGTGAGGTCAGAGCCCCGAGGCAGCCTGCAAATGGTGGCTGCTGTGAATATGTAGAACATAGCTAGTGTTGGTCAGCTAGCATGTGTGTTGTATAGGAAACTTTAACATTGCTTCTGCCCCCTTTGTCACCACAGTCACATTTCTTCTTGGAAAGAGAAGCAAAGTTATTATTCCTGTTATAAGTGAGTGGGAAATCTGGGTGAATTGATACCAAGTTACCTAAGATGGCAAAGATGAAGGCTAACTGTGAAGAACTGCAGAGGAACTACATGAGTGGATGACAGAATGGCAGGTGAAGTTCAATGTAAATAAATGGATGATGATTCACATGGGGAAAAATAATTCTAACTTATAAAATTAAGCTCTGAGCTGACAATTAACACTGAGTAAGATGGAGCTGTGAATAATAACTTCATGAAACTGCAATTCAGAGCACAGAAGCAGTCAGAGAAAACACAAACCAATTGTTAGGAATTAGTAGGAAAGGAATAGAGAAGAAAGCTATAAAGCACAAATTACCATTCTGCCACCTACAAACGTTCAGTTTACTTGCACAGTGTGTGTATTCTGGTTCTCTTTTCTCAGAAAGCACAAAGTAAAACTTAAAAAATACTTAGAGATGGACAACCAGGCTGGTCAAAGGTATGGAGTGTCTCCTACCCTGAGGACCAAAGAAGAACTCTTTAATATGGAAAAGAGAAAATTATGGGTAAATAGGCCAGAGGTCTACAAATTCATGAGTGCCACAGACAGAGAGGTTGAATTGTTCACTTTGTCTTCTATTACAAGAAACCAGGGAGCATCAAATCTCTCTAGAAGGACTCACGTCAAAGCCAATGAAAGGCAACCATACACCATGCATGAGATATTTGAGCTGTGCTCTTCCTTGCCACAGTGTGTTATGGAGGCTGAAAGTTAACATGAGTTTAAAGGAAGACTGAACAAGCCCTCAGAAAAAGCATCCATCAAAAGTCGCTAATTAAACAAAGAAATGTGTCTTAAAACATACAAAAATGCGTATACAATTCAAACAGTTGTGAATAACTTTGTAAGACACAGGAACATCTGAATTATTTTCTTTCTTTGGACAGCATATTCAGAAAAATGTCACCCTATCTTTACATTGATGGTTTGGATCAACCCTTGTAAAATACTCCTAACTACACCTGTTTGCACTATTATTTTTACCAGTGAAAAGCTTATATTATTCCTCTAAAAAAAGCTATATTTTTTTTTTTATAATACAGCAGGTAGCAAACACCTTTTTGAACATGGTTGCCTCCATCCTTACCTTGAAACATAAAAGAAGTGTACCTAAGACTAAGTTCCCATTCAAGAAAACCCGGTTTCAATTTGTGCTAAAAAGAGGAGAGGCAAACACAAATAAACATACGTTTAATCTGTTGGCAGTTATCTGAAACATATAATATAATGGTGGCTGGAGATCTTTTGTTTTCTTCGAAATGCTATGAGGTTTAAATTCAGCCTGTGCAACCTGTAGCCCCATTGATAACACGCCATTGCAGACCTTCATCACACCACAGCAGTAGGGGATTGCAAGACCTACATGCAGCATGATACTTAAACTGAACTCTGACCACAGAAGATAACTGCTAAATGCTTTGCCTTAGGGCTACGTTCATTTCCCCCCATTCTCGTGCTTTCTCTAGCACTGCTCTAGCAGCCTTCTGCTCTAGCTGAGGCAGCTCTATGATTTGTTGAATCCCTGCCTCTTGCTTTTACGTACCTTGGTCCTGCCTCCAATCCATACTTTGCATTGATTCCTTAATCTTGGAAGTGTTCATTGTGTTGCCTGGACCATCGTTGTAAAGGAGAGAACAAAGCCACTAAGAGGATTTGAAAATGTTGGGACAGAAACATCAACAGGAATTCTGAACACTTTACAAAGGAAGAGATAGCAAGAGTTGGATGCAGTCTGAACACCAGATGCAAGGAAGAAGGTAGATGCTTCAGCCAGACAGAGACCAAGGACAAAGCAAGGAATATTGTCAACAGCAGCAAGAGAACAAGGATGGGGACAACACTGCAGTGGAAGTTAAGACAAGTAAGCATTCCTAATTGGATAGGAAGGCTTCTGGAGAGGAGGTTGGACTTAGAACCAAATTTACAGACTTAAAAGACAAATCCGAGAGATTGGTATAATAATGGTAACCAAAAAATGATGGCAGCTAATGCAACCATCTAAACAAGGACTTCTTTCTTTTTTTTTTCTTTGAAAATAATTGCAAATTTTAATTTTTAACCTCTAGCCTATCTCCTGAGAGTTCCCCCAAGACTATAAAAAATGCCGTCAATGGTGATGGCAGTAATTTTAGCATGTTAGTAATTATATTATACATTAGAACCACAAGTGAAAGCTTCACTTGAGGAGGTTATGGAACAGCACGTAAGCAATGAAAAAAGGGAAAACACACCAGCCAGCAGAACGCAAAAACTCAATGGGAGGGAGCCTTGTCCCAAGCTATTTTTCCCTGCAGACTAAGTGAAGAGGGAATCACAGATGGGCTTCCAGAAATACTATTAACATTACTTCCTCTTTGCAAGGGCAAAGCACATTTTAGGATTTGTCTGTCATCCTTGTATTGAAGACAGTGGACTGGTCACGGAGGGGGAAGAGAAGTCTCTTCAGAAAAGAGATATACCAAAGCCCACTAGCTCGTTAGGTGGGCAGGTTTGGGTAACTATGATTTGTTGTAGTCTTTGGTTTCACACTGCTGTCTGAAAGCATGCAAAGAAGACAAGGCAGAATTCCCTGAAATGCTGCCACTAAAGAGAGGTTGTAGAAAATCTAGTACAGCACCAAGTGGGGCAGGCCATGTTCTCTGCCTTTATCAGTCTCTGCAGAGCTCCTAACTGATACTAGCACTAAGGCTATGCTCAGTTCAAATCTGATCTGCATGAAGTTTTAAGTGTAGATGTTTTTTTGATCATTAACTATGGAAAAAACCTTTGTATTTTTATGCAGAGGAGATAATGCCTTCTATATGGCCAACAGTAGTCATATGGCCCTGTAGAAGCCAAATTTGGCTCAAATTTTCTTCTGAAAATTAACATTAAGTGAGCAAGTGAACATAAAATATTTGTAGCATGTGTAAGTAGTGGAGCAACCACCTTTTCGTAGTTTTATTACCCTGACTCTGTAAATTAATGGATTGAATTAAGGTTGACTCTTAATTTTAATTTGGTGCGGGTGCTTATATAACCCTCTTTAAAACTAGGTGTGTTTTCTTTGTATTATTTCTCATGTAAGCTAGTCTAGCATGGGTATGCTCAGCATAACTAATATTTACCATGGTACAAAAAGCCCATGTATGACAAAAGGAAAATGGCAAATAATCTGTTGTATCTTCCTGCTTAGGATGCCTCCAACATGAGATGCACAGCTGAATTGGGCAAAATCTGAACCCAAAACACAGAACTTGCAGCCAACATCCTTTGTAACACCTCATTCCTCTGTTTCATATGTTTGGTAGTTGGTACCAATAACATCCCATCCGACATTATTCCCCTCTCAATACTATTCAAAAGGAGAAGAGAATAAATAAATAAATACAAAGGATAGAATGTGAAACAGAAGAGACAAAGAAAACAAGTTGAATTTTCTCTGCCATCCTGCCTTATCCTACAAAACTAATCAGACAGGAAGCTTTTAAAAATGAGTTGACTCATATATAAAAATATATTGTCTTCTTTCTCTTCATATATAAATGTGTTTAATTTGGCATTAGATTTGTTTTCTGCTTTAAGTCTGAAGTATCAGCCTAGGCTCCAGAAGAATAGATCATTTTTTTTGACATGTATTTCACTAGATTTTATTCCAGCGTAAAATTTTAACTCAGTTGTGGCCCAGACTACCAAGTTTAGAAAGCGTAAATGTAATAAAGTGCAAACTACCAAGGCAAGATTCTCAGCTGAGAAAAATAATTCATCACCAGCTCTAACTAAATTTTGAAATTACTATACCTAGAGTTAACCAAGTTATTAAGAGTATGAGCCACTGCAAAGAGATAAAAGGTGGTGAAAACAGTAAAGCTACGGGCACAGACATTAGAGATATACAACCTGATGGCAAAAAAAGGCCAGTTTACATGGCTGACATACCAATATTCTCTTGGGAAACCAAATACCCTAAATAGGATGCTGGGAGAAAAAGTAGTTCCCTGGTAGGCAGTATGTGTATTTCCTTTGAGACACAACATCCCCGATCCACTTCCTTTTGAACTCGATTCGATCAAGAGGATGGTCAAGTCAGATGATCTTCAGTTCAGGAATGAGATGCTGGGAAAATAAGCTTCACAACCCTCCCATTCCCTCTGACTCACTTCTCTTGCTATTTTTCTTTCTTAAGGGACCTGTGGAAGGTCTTCTCAGCAGTTACCCATCATAATCAGTAGACACACATAAAAATCAAGAACAGGAAAGGCTTTACACTTATTTAACTACCTGTTGCACTGACTGTGAAGCACAGACCACAAGCAGCTGGTAGCTAATGAAACAAAGGTTCAATTAACCTGGTAAAGGAAGGGATCTGCAGTAACACCCAAGAGAAAAATGGGATTTGTGCCAATTGAAGCTTTAACTTCAGGCTGGATTCAGAGTGAACTTTTCTGTAAACCTCTTAGTTTTCAATTTCATCAAAAATTTTTAATACAGCTCTAGCTTAAAGGTGACATTAATCCTAATTTATACATTTTTTACTGGATGAAGTCCACCACAGTTAATGTAAAACCAAGTGGGTATGGAACAAGGCATTGAAGGACCAATGGATTATACAAGGGGAGAAGCGTGGCTGTGAAACATTTATGCACAAATTCAATCTCCCAAAATTATAGCAATATCACTCCATTGTACTCAGTACGTACTGAAATAAAATCACCCATTTTCTCTGATTTTATTATTGTTCCATTGCTGATTTAAACATGTCTCAAAATAATCCTATTACATTAGCATTTTGTTTAGTAATATGGTTAAGTTTAGACTAAGTGTCTGTTTAGATTAACCCCAATAACATTACAGCCAACAGGATCCTTGACATGACATAACAGATGAACACATTTCCATAGGGCTGGAAAATGGGCTGCACTGATGTGATGACTGGAATGGCAACAAAGATGTCCATTTGAGCAAAAGGAGGTGGAAATTATTTAAACAGTTATGGAGTCTTCAGAATTCTTTAATCTGTTTGTCTCAGGAGACAACACTTCAACTTGTCTTTGACAAGAGTATGGGCATTTGTTTGGCTTCACTCTTATGGTGTCACTAATGGAATCAAAACCAGAACAGAATTCACGACAATTCTCCAGCTGCTATCATGAAAAAACAGTAGTCTGAATGAGCCAAAATCTTCTTTGCATTAAATCTGTATAACTCCACTGGCTTTGATTACTTTGTACCATTGCTGAACTCAGTCCCATGAAGCTGCTAATATAATTAGTTAAGTTGTTAATTCCTCACTAGGCATAAAACTCACATATATATATATACACACACACAATTATAACTACCTGCCTTCATCTTCATCATTTTCTAGGCCAGAGTCACCTTGGCCAGAGATTAGAAACACAACCGGTGTGTTGAATAAAAAATACCCACCATGGACAAAAACAAGCAGAGGCAAAAAACCACTCATACTGACTGAGGAGTAGAAAGATGTCATATGTCTGTCAGAGGGATTGGAAAGTATCCACACATGTTGTGCCAGGCAGACAATAAGACAGACAGACGATTCAGTCTCATAATTCATTAGGCATTTTTCATCCCCTGTGACTGAATGCAGTTTCAGAAACTGCTGATTTGCTATTAACCTGGTATTACAACCAGAAAAATAGTTACTGCTATAATTATCCTTTAAAGAATGCGTAAAGAATGTTCTACATATCTACTTTAGCTCTATCACTAAAGTGGCCACCGCTCTAACATCTCACAGATCCATGAATAAGGGAAGCAACATCTATTTGATGATGAAAAGTGATTACCATATAAAAAAATTTCTACTGTGTTTCTACCAACAGAATATTCTTTATGACATTCTTACCACAAAGCTATACACTCTGATACTTCAGATCCTCATAGAGTAAATATATTCTCAAGACAAATAAAATTCTCTTTAAGGATATTTGTGTAATTTAGAGAAGACTTGTCATATGAGCTTGGGATATTAGCTATGTAATTATAATTAGACTTTCTTTCACTTGCTGATGATTTGATGATTTTAAAATATTTTTTTCATATAACGCTTTGAAATGGTCACCGTTTCTGTTAGCTGCTACACCCCAGGATGAATATTCAACTTTTTATTTTTGTCGTATTCTTCCTTGGATTTGCTGTTCCCCAGACTTATTCATGGTGACATGAAACTGAAAATGCTTCAACTGAAGTGTTTCTGTTTCCCTTTTGTGTTATTCTGGCTTGTCACCCACCAGGCTGAGACGCAGAACATGGAATGAGGAGGTCAGGTCAGTGGGTTTTGGTAAGTAGAATCTAGGTATCACTGGAGTTGTGCTGAGTTTGTTAGTTTGAGGGTAAAAAAAAAGTTGGCAAATGCAAGATCCTTTAGCTATATGCTCTAGGATGACTTGTGGTCCAGACAGAGCACCCCTTTCTGGAAGGTTACTAGAGCTCTTTTCACTGTTCTGAGTTTACTGGGACTGAAATTTATCGACACATCTGAGGAATTCTCAAACTTGAAGAAGTCTCAAAGTTTCTCTTTGAGGGTCCCCTGGGAATACAGTGCCTGCCCATTCGGCAGTAGGGATGACAGCATGTTTCATTCAGCTAAGAACTACTGAACAAACTCCTATGTTTTATCTAAGGTTGACAGGGAGCTCTGAGTATCTGACTGCTTTTGTGTGATCTTGAACTGCCACTCAGCTACTCTGTGACCCATTTTCTTTATCTGCAAAATGGGGTAGAATTGCTTGACTAGCACCCTGAGATTGTCAGCTGAGAGACTTTGTATAAGTGCAGTTCCTGTAGGCTCAGGCCAAGCAGTAACTGCTGAAAGCCCAAAGCAATAGCTGAGCTCTCAGAGCCTGGTGCCTGCAGGAATCACACTGTGTGCAAGGGAATTGTGTCAGTGTCTCCTCTGGAGATAGCCTGCAGCTAGTAAATGCTTCCTCTTCCATTAGCAAAGATGAAAGCAGAGTGAAATTACGCCTTGCAGGCACAACAGAGAGATAGCACTGCCTTCCCCATCATCATTACAGGTCACACTGCTATTCTCCTACTTGCCTTATATATGGGTTGATGGTCCAGCGTTGGCACCATGGGAAGCATACCCTCCACTGTCTGCTTTTAGAGGAGATCAGTATTACTCTTTCTGCATGCAGTTCTCAAGCTCCCTCTTCTTGTAGGAAAGTAGAGCTGGAAGTGATTATCACAGAACATCTAGTCTCCCACCCTTTTCACACCATTGGCGTTTTTGACAGGTGCTTGTCCAGTCTATGCTGGAGAGCCTACAGTGGAAGGAGACTCTCCCATCTCTATAAGCAAACTACTTCAATGCTATAAGAAATTTTTCTTCCCATACAATTTATTGTCGCTTATTATAACTTAAACTCATTATTCCTAGTCCCACTTAAAACAGGGTGAGTGTGTGTATTCTTCCATGTCTACCTTTAACATAATTGAAGACAATTATCAAATCTTCATCAAACCTTCACTTCCCGTAAGCAACACCCATCTTTAGGGAAGACTAGTGACCATGCTGGTTATTTTTTTTCTGAGGCATAGCAGAAGCCCAGGAGCAGCTTTCTGCCTTTTTACTCTTTTCTCCTGCAAGAGAATTGTCCTAACCATTGCTCCAGGCTTGGCTCTGGGAATGACTGGTACAGCAACACAGCCTGCATCATCTCCTGGAATATATTGTTATTTTAGATTTAAAGGCAAAAGTTATTATCTGGAAATATTAAATCATATCACTAAGAATTACCTAACCCTTGAACCAGGTTTTAAACTGTGGTTCACTGAAGACATCGATCAATGATACAAATAAGCATTTTTCCAGGAAGGCAGAAACTCCTTAATACAAGCCTAAGGCCAATAAAAAAAGATCTGTCTCTTAAATCATAGTCCACCTTACAGAAAAGCCAAGAATCTATAACATAGCTGCATTACTGAAATTGCCTATTAGAGTCCTTGGAGAATTTCCCTTAAGAGTTTTGAAACATTCAGACTGAGAAAGGAACAGGAAGAAAACTACTCTTGATTTTCATCTTCTGTTATTTAATTTGAAGGCAAAGATAAAGCAGAGCAGTGAATTCAGCTGGAGGCATTATTTTTTGGAGGATGTATTTACTTGAAATATTCTGACACCAGCAGTTAGAAAAAAGTCAATTTTACTGTAAAAATATCAGCATTTTCACATATCTGGGGCTCTTAGTGTTGCTTTGTCTTAGTTTAACAAATCTGACTCAAGCATAGTGAAAAGGTTCATCTGAAAAATGTGTCTCAAAATCTGCTTCCTTCTCCTTCCTTCTTCTCTCCAGACTGTATTAGATGTCAGTCCCAAGCACAACTCTTTCAGTACATGTCCATCTACAAACAATACACTTGGGTAGCAAACAGATATGAAGAAAAAAAGTCATTACTTAGTAACCAAACCCCCATTCTGCTGCATGCTGAAAAAACAGACTAAAAGCACAGTGCTCTCTCTAGAAAGCTCCAAATGAGATGTCTGTCACTGTAAGAAGAAAGGGATTGAGGTTTTCCCACAGAAGTGGTATCTCTCTATTCTTGCAAGCCAAAGTGAAATGAAAGATTGCCATCGCTGTGTAGATGATGTACTACCCACAGAAGGTGGATTTTCTCTCTTTTACTTACTAAATACTCAGAAGTCCACAGAGAAAGGTGATATGATCACAATAATAAATTTTACAGCTCTTTTGTTCTGATTTTCTGTCTGGAAATTGTAAATCACTTTTAAAATAGAAGCTTATCACAGAAGAAAAGGCAGTTGCCATTGGTACCTCTCTGTGAGCTGACAGATTATGAAATAGACTCATGGAACAAATTTGTGTAATCTGTCTAGAAAAGGCATTTTGTTCCATGGTATAAATTTCAACTGGATAACCTGTAAGAAAGACTAAAACCCCTCAATTCCTCAGTGAACTTCTTAAGCCTACTCAAGAAAAAGCTCTGGGCAGGCAGGAGAGAGGTGTGACTTTCTTCCTCCATCATCTTACACTTCTTATGAAACAGCCCAAACTCTTTAAAAAGAACATACTGATCCACCAGGCTTCTGTGACTTTTTCCTGAGATGAAGCGCTGGTGGGAGCCGCCATCTTCCTAAGCTCTGCTGAGAAGCAGAACCTTGCTCGTGCATGTCTTGTCCTTCACGGGCTGTGAAACAGTCAGCATAGCAGCATGCTCAGCGTACACCACCATGATTTTGTGTCTTCAAAAATGCAGTTTATAACCTCTTTTCCCTCCAAAGCAGCTGCTTGTCTTCCATGTGTTGCCTTCCAATTAGAGAGTGCGCCTGGGAAGGGGGTGCAGGGGCTATTTCTCCGGGGGTCCCCTAAGACCCACATCTCCCACCTGCAGCTGAGTGCTCAGCCCAGTCCCAGGCCACATGTGCAAAACCTCTGTGTATTACAGTACCCATGCTGTAAGTCACTAAGCCACCGATGTCCCCTGGCCCTTTGATACTGTCTGTACAGGTACCTGTTACAACCAGCATCTTCATCTTCAGCACGCTGCTTTTTCGCTCTGTCAACCTGAAACGCTAGTCCAGAAATGAAAGGGGAAATATATATACGATAAAAAAATTGAATCAAGATTAATAATATGCCAATGACATTATGAAATTTTTAATGAGATGAATAAGTGTATTTTGAAATATTCTGCCTCAGTGGAGTTATATTGAATTATTAATCAGCTATTGAATTATGGATCTATTATTAATAGTACTTTCTGAAAAACATTCTGAACTACTTCTTAATCAGTTAAGAACTGGAAATATGTTTTCTTACCAGCTTGTTTATATCACGAAGTACTAAATAGGAAAAGAAACTACTACAATCGTTAAAAAGAGTGGTCAAAACAAGCCAAGTTTTCTCTTCTGGTCCAACCTGCTCAAAACCTGATACCAATACCTAGGGCAAAAGTTTTCAGGCATGGTTTTGTAAAGGTGGACAACAGAAGTTATGTTTAGGTACCTGATATCAAGCAAAATGTTCAACAAATCTGAAAAGAGAAAAAGAATTGAAGTCAGTATTTAGGTATCCAAGTCTGCAAATTTTGGGCTTCAACTCTTGCATCTTACAGTCAGAATCAAACCAATAATACACCCACCGAATTTCTCCTCAACATGAGTGAAGTATCTTCAATCACTGAAATATTCTGAAGTATTTCCTCAGCTTCATTATTTGGCAAATAGTATCCAATACATAATAAATAAGGCTACTACTTGTATTTTTTCTTTAAATCACAAACTATAATAAGGAGAAATAGGTATGGCGGGCATTATATGGATACCCATAATGTGTAATTCCCCTCCTTAAAAAGCTCGAGTGCTTCATTTACACAGTGAAACAATTTCTTCTCCCCCCCAAAATCAAACCATTTTAATTCACATTCAAACCATTTTAATTCATTTTCAAATGAAAACTTTGCTAGTGCAAGAACAAAAGGGTAAATAAACTCAAATCTAGAATGCAGGCGCTATCTCCATAATATATACTAGTTTTGACGGCTAACCCTGATATTTCTGTCCAATGATATGCTTATGGAAACTTTTTCAAAGGAACACTTCTTTTCAAGCAACAATGTTCCCTTTCTGTGTGGCAGATTCTATTTTCTGTGACTAACAAGTTAATTCAATTACGACGACTCATTCAGCAGTACTAAATATTACAACTCAGATTGCAGTATGAGCTGTTAAGAAACACTTCAACATGACAGCCAGAAGTTTTAAGTCCATCATCAAAAATTCAATTGCATAACATAGGGACAGGAGCTGGTTGCAGGTGTAACTCTCTCTCACTTGATGACTCATTTCATTGACTCATTTTAATTATTTTAATGACTCACTGTGATGATTCCAGTAACATAAATTCAGTTTGTTTTGTCAGCGACATACAGATATCAGCTAAACGCTCCAGAGAGAATCCAATAACATAAGCAACTAAAATTAAATAAAAAACTTTCCTTTTTTCAGAGTATTGGCATTGATGTCAAACACATAAAACCAGTTTTGTTTACAATACCCCTCTTCTGCTTGTGGCATTCCTCCCAGAAGAAAGTGCCTGTTCACTTGCTGAACAGTGTTTCGCAGACAATACTCTTGTATTTCTGTTGACCTTCACTGATGAAGGCGAAGCTCTCAAAGGTCTAGGCCACCGCTGTTTAGCGGTGCCTGCCAGCATGTAATTTCAAAGCATTTGTTACAGCTGATGTGTTCATGCCAGTACACTTCCGCTCAACTGAATATGCTAATTGCCCTCGCTCTCTGGGAGAGGGGTGATGGGGCAAAGTGGAAGAAATTGCCACTCATCTCTTCCCTTCTGCAGGCTCTCCGTGGAAGCTGCCAGACATACACCTGCTTTCCGTGAACTGCCTGAGTTCACAGCACCCAGTTTCACTAAGGGGTCGGTAAAACCCCAAACCAGTCTGTATCACAATTTCCTTCTGGAGCGGAAAACTGCTAAGATGGGAAATATTTCAGCCGCATACCAGTTTACTGTGGGATACTGAGTGGCTGGGCAGGAGGACACCAACATCATTCCCTGAGTCATTGGTACTCACAGAGGTCCCCAGTAATGGGACTGCCAGAGGAGAGATGATTTCCTTACCTAAGACATAGAGAATTATTTACTAAATCACTCATGGGCTAGCAGGCAACTTGGGTATCTACACATACATTCAGCCATAACTACCAATAAGCTAAAAACTTACAAACAAAATCATGAACCAAATCAAAGCTGTGAATCGTTTAGCTCAGCAGCAAACAAGAACTGTGGGGAAAATGCCCTCACTTAAGTCATAGATCAGTCCTCTTTTACATTTTCAGTACCTTAAATCTCAATTAAGCTCACATTTAAATTCACCTTTGGAAAAGTAGGCTAGTTAGCATAAACTATTCTGACATGTACCGTACCAGAGATTAACTGTCATCTGTGTCACTGAAATCACAAAAAAGTGATACTGTGGTAATGACAAGACTATTCTAATTTTTTATTATTCCACAGTCTTAATATGCAAAACCATCATATCAAAAAGACTCTTTTTTTTCCAATACTGATAAATAAAACTGTAAGCTGTAAAGTACATAAGGTTTTTGTGGCATTGAACAGTCCTAGAATTCTTGTGGTGTTAATGTGAAATACTTCAATTTTTCAAATTTTTACTTTGAAAAGATGGATCAAATTTTGTTATCAGGGTTATATCTACATTTTTTCTTGTCATTTCTTATTAACTTTTTTTTTGCATCTCAGATGAGAAAATATTTAACATCAAACCAGACTTCCTTATTAAATATCTAACTACTCAGGAACTAACTTTTTGGTCTTACCTATTTTCCTTCACATTGAACATTTTCACATAGCGGTTTTACTGCAGATCTATAGATAAATACCTCTAAAGAGCATCCTCTTAGATTTGCTCTCACTCTTTCTGTGGTAGATACCAGAACCTGAGCAGAAAGAAAAACTCTTCAGAGAACAGATCATCACACTGCAAACCACCACGCAAAATGGTGTGTTGCAAAGAAAGTCATGGCAAAATAGATCAAAATGTGTGACGCGTTTTCCCTGCTGAAACCACATCCCTTTGATGTGAAAGTAATCCCTCATCTGATGAGAAGTTACAGAAAATAAAAGTGAACAAAACACACGTGGCTCTGAAAGTTAGTGGAAAAGGCATTTTTTCTGGGCCTGACTCTACTAAGACCATTGCGGCCCAGGCTGCCTTAATATAAGCCATCATGATTCCACCTAAAGAGCAATTTGATCACATGATCTATTAATTTTAGTTCAAGTGCTCCACCGCCCGGTACCTGACCCCAACTGCCCCATGTACCAGGAGGCATTGTCTCAGAAACAGGTATCAAAGCCGGAGTTTACTGTGCCGCAGGGGGATAGGTCAGAGGGGAGGGAGTATTTATTATCATTTTAACTTTGGCAGAATTCAGCATTGACACACGTATCTCAGCTTTTTGTAGTGCGAGCATTGTCATCAAAACACCTGTGGCTACAGTAGCCACAGCAGGATGAGCTGCCAGTACTTGCAAAGACTGCAATATTATTGACAGTAGAAACAAAAGAATCCTTCCTACCCAGGACACAGAAAAAGAGCATCAGGATGACAGAACGTCTCACCTCTGCCCAGTAATAACAAAATGGTCCCCAAGGGATAGATATTAGTTTATTGATATGCTATTGATTGATTGATCTATTAAGTTTTTCTTTATTTTTCAATTACCACTGGGATGTGTGGGGTCTTTCTAGACCTATATGCACATACCCTATTGATTTGTTACTCGGATCATTAAGCTGTCATATCATTGCTGGTTTAATTCCTACATATATGGGCAGCAGAGTGACACAGAAGCCAAAGGCTCTGTCAAAAAATGGTTTTCTGAAAATTTTTTCCCTGCTTCATTTGTTGTAAATTGAAAAAAGCACTGTCATCACATGAGGATTAGTTAACTGCTGCGAGTATATGGGGAATACTATCCAGACAGACTGCTTTTTCCTTTTTTTCCGTGGTTGCAGTCACAAAGCAACTGGAAAGTTGCATATAATTCAGGATGAGCCCATGTCTTCCAGGAACAAAACGCAGTGTAAAGGATTTCATGACTGACCTCAAACCTCATTATCACCCGCTACTCTTGGCAGGCAATTTCTTGATGAGCTGATGGCTCTGGCTTTTTGATTAATTTTCCTTTGATAAAATGCAACTATGCATTTTCCTCTGCTTGTCTGTCCATAAAGATAGAACAGATGACCAGAGGTATTCAAATACGTATTTGTTGATATCACACGTCACAGAATCTTCACAGACCCATCATATATAAAAATTCAAATTATTTCTCATATTTAAGTCAAACTATCCCTTGGCTTATATTCTTTATCTTCTTCTGTTGCCACATGAGGTCAATAATGTTAAACACTTCCTTTCACCAAATAAACAAAGTGGCCCAGACCTGTTATAAAACACATCCCAGTGGCTCCTCCTAGCTCCACTGAGAGGAACAATATGAAGATGTCCCCCAAGGAGGGCCCCCAAAGCAAGTACGCACTTAATCACAGCTAGAAGTCAAACCAGTTTTTTTAGGACTGTTCAACTGGACCCATTTTTCTCATCTTCAGTACAGGGCTCCACACCAGCAGAAGTGTTTCTTAAGGGCAGCAGAGACAATAACACCCTACTCTAATCCAGCTGTTGCAACAAAAGCAAAAGAAACCATCACCATTTGGTCTTTCTGATTTGATACCATGCTGGGTCTTACAGATAGAGAACTTCTAATAGCTTGGTTTGTGTTTTGTTTTTCTAATAGATATGTGTAGTCAGGAAGATAATTTTTCTGACAGATTTATCATTCTCAGAACCTCTTGCTTTGTGTACGTTTACCACAGTATGAGACCAGAGCAATGTTGGTATGGTGTAAAAACACAATAAAAGATAGATAAACTTTAAAAATAAAGCTTTAACTTACTGTGAATGAACATTCTGGGTTGCAGCTTCCAGAATTCAGAGGTTCCTTTTTATTATTTTTCCAGTGGGACTAAAGTATGGTTTTATGTTGAAAACAGGGCAGGGTGTGGACTCTTTTTGGAAGAGACTTGGTTGGTTTGCAAATACTGGAGAAGTTCAGACATTTGGCTACACCCTGACTTATCTACAATAGCTAAAAAAAGGTCATCAGCCTGTGAACTATTTCTTCTGGATCTTACAGTAGTCAGGCCAGGTAATAATTACCATTTTGGAAATGAAGGCAGAATATAGCCTCCAAGTATCTCTGATCTATGTATTATATACCCCACCTGGGAAATTTTGCAGTCTCTTATTTCCAAACTGATCTCATCATCCAATGTACTCTTTAAAAAGGTCACCAAAAGTTAAATTAAAAATGGTGTGAATAAAATGTAATTTCTTGTTAAAAAGGCCAAAACAGAAGTTTCACCAAAAATCCTTTGCTTGTCAAAGAACATTTGATTAGTTGTTTTAAAACAAGATTCCATTTACATACAGTAGGTAGGTTTCTGCAGCACCAAGCCGGATAACATCAGGTATAGCAGTTAAAACCCCCTCTGTTTTCTGTTCATTTTTAATATGTGGAAAGGGACATTTTTTCTTACAGAAAAAAATGCAGTTTTTTGTATATTTCTGTTCTCTTACTACTTTATTTATTCTAACAATTAGGATAAAGATTATCTTCAAAGAACAGAACTTTAAGAACACACTTATGATAAATAATTGAATGCCTCCCACATGAAAACAAACACTTATTTTTGACATGTCAATTTAGTCAGTTCAGCCATTGATCTTAAGTATGTAATTGCTTCAGTTAACAGCCAGAGAACTCAGAAGCTTATACCAACCAAGACTATGGCAGGAAATTACTAAGGTTATTTTGATTTATAAGAGAGATATAAGAATTGAAATACTGAACGATTGCCTGGGAAAGGATATCTTTTCAATCAAGAGCAAGTACACAGAGCTCAGCTGGAATCACTCCTACTAAACTTCCTTTAATCATTCACATTTTACTTTTTTTTTTTTGCTGTAAATCGTGAATTCCTGATTATTTTTTTTCACTTGTACATAAAACCAGCCAATATTTCTGAAGATTTCCCCCCCTCCCAATGTAATTGTAACAATTCTGGTTCCTAGCATCGATGAATATTTGAATTCCCCTCAAAGAACAGTTTAAGGTGATTAGGAGGGTGGTATTTTCAACAGCACCAAAAAAATCTAGTGAAAAAAGCAAAGTGATTTTTATTCAATTAAGAATATGTAGCTGAATTTTAACCTGATCTGTCTGATACTACTACAGCTGAAAAACATTCAAATGAGAACTGAGAGGTTTAGTTCTAGCCTTTGTACAAATATAAAGAAGTCTTAAATCACTATTTAAAGCTGAGCAACAAACCCACGAGCTTCTGAAACACCATCTGTGGTGCCCAGAAGGTAATAATTAGAGGTTGCCTACTTGCTTTTTTGTCAGTCCATTTGTAAATCATAAGGCTTAACATTGGAACTGCACTGCATTTATGGAAGAGCTTGCACAGCCCCACAGAAAATGCTGTATCACAGCAAGTAAACAGGCAACCAGCTAAGGAAGGATATTAAACACTTAATGAAACAGCAGTATAGGCTGTATTTAAGATCTCAAACTATTACACAGTTACTTTCATTTGTGTTGTTTTTTCTAAAAAGTTGGTTTCTCTCAGAGGGAATGGTTTGCTCTGTGTTAAAGGGTGGAGGCAACTTAAAAGAGTTGTTCTGAGCTTGGTTATTTTTTTTTAGTTATCATAAAGTTTAAGTTTATAATACTGGGAATACAGTATAGAAAGTTGAGCATTCTTACAGGTATCACTAAGTCCTTTAGATTTTAACAGTCTCTGGCACATATTGTTTTCTCAAATTATTTTATTTGCATAAACTGGTCCACAATCTAGATAGAAATACACCCACAGGGAAAAAATAGGAAAGCCTATTCAAATGACTTTCCCTCATGAGCCTCTGGAGGTCTAAAAGTAATTTCAGCAGAATCTGCAGAGAAACCAGAAGGTGACTAACACAGACCCACATCCTAACAGGGTTGCCAGTGTTTCAGTAGTTTCTTGAGTGAATCATAGAAAGATTTGGGTTGGAAAGGACCTTAAAAATCATCGTTCCAACCGCCCTGCAATGGCCAGGGATGCCTTCCACTGCTCAAAGTAGTGGAAGTACTTCCATTACTCAAAGCCCCGTCCAACCTGGCCTTGAACACCTCTAGGGATGGGGCATCCACAGCTTCCCTGGGTAGCCTGTTCCAGTGCCTCACCACCCTCAGGTTAAAGAATTTCTCAATCCATTCTCCACCCAGCCTGTATTTCTGCTTGGGATTGCCCCAACCCACTTGCACGACCTTGCACTTGGCTTTGTTGAACTTCGTTGTTGAATGTCATAAGCCACAGATTATATCCTGTAACTGAAATAACTAAGACAAAAGAACACTTGACTGTGTAAAAATATAATTTTACACAACTATTTAAGAGAGTAGCAACAATTTAAAATCAATATTAGAGGTACTACCCAGGGACCCCTCTCCACAGTAGTTACAGACCAGTTTCCTCCTCCTATTCCAGCCTGTTTGTTTGCTGTCCTGTGCAGGTCAAACTGAAAAACAAGACATGAAGATTTTAATCAGGGCAAAGACAAATTCTGCTCAAGTGCAACAAATTCATCACACTGAGTGAAGTAACCTGTGTCACAAGCAAATATCAAAAGAAATTTCACTGTGGTCCGAGTCCTATATTAGTAGCAGGTCCCATTTGCAAGCACCACTGGTGAGACTATGCCCACCACAGAGGTAAGCTTGCACAAATGAGGAAAAGAACGGATAAAACTTCTTAGGATATGTTTTGGTGTTTCTCTTCAAAAAGCTCTCCTGAATCCACTTTACTGTAATGAATGAAGCTTCCCCATCCAACTCAGTTGTTTTCACCTGTAATTAAGGTTAACTCCAAAGTTACCCATTTGTCCTCATCCACAGCTCATTCCCAATTTGGGTCCCACCATCCTGTCAGCCTGAGCTTCAAGTTCATGCCGGGCTGCTGGGTATGAGCCTTTGCCTGATCCTGGTTTTTGCAGCGCTCCTCTCCCCATCCCAGTGCTTCTAGCAACGAGTCCAGATTTGCTGGGCAGCTGCCAACCTACAATAGAGCAAAACCCACCAGTGCTCGCTGCCTTGCATTTGGCCCTTCTGAANTTTTTTTTCCTTTTTTCAGTGTGCACAGAGGCAGGCATTGTGCAGAGCAATTCCTGGTAGGACTCTACAAGGGAACCCATGGCACCTCCTAGTAATGGGCCAGTAGAACAAATGGCTGCTACATTTGATATCAAGCAGGGAGAAACAGTGCACATGGTCCAGACTGACTGAGGCAAGTTGAAGACTGGCCCTCAGCTGAACAAGCACTCCCTGGTTTCACCCATGTCATCAGTAGGGCCACCTTAGTGTACTTTGTCCCCTGCCATGTGCCTCAGCCTTTTATCATGTCGGATCTTAGTTCTTTTTATACTCCCAGGATAAGCAGATCGAAATTTAGCCCTGTTCCTCTCAGCACAAATAAATTGTAACAGCTTTGTAGACAATAAGATGCTACCAGTTTGCAGGAGGAAAGCCAGATGGAGTTGCTGGTTTTGCCTTCATACTGCAACATCTTTCTGAGCTCCCCCCCAGTTCCTTCTGCGCTGGGAAGCCCTCCCTGGAGTAACAGTCTACAAATGCCCAAGGGCTGAAAGTCTGCCCACAGGATCTAACGTGCAGACAAATATATTCACAGACATCAGAATAAAAGTTATTTAAAAAAAAAAAAATCACAACTGAAAAATAAAGGGCTCTTATGTGTTTTATATGTAAAGAACAATTTCAGTGCTTCTAACTGGTGAATTGGTATACCAGCATTTATCATCCAACAATTTTAGCATTCTATTTACCATACCTCAGAAGCCATCTCTGTGTGTTGAAGAATCAGTATGATTGAGATGCACATGAAAGACTGCAAAGCTTTTCTATAACTCAAAGCCCTACCTTAAGAAAAAACCTCTGCTTAATATATGTTTGTTCTTTCAATATAACATTACTCTTCTCTAATGTGAGCCCAAAAGCCTTTGGGCTTTTATTAAAAAAAAAAAAAAAAATAAAATTCAACATCTGTTCTCTTTCTTTGAAGATTTAGGGGAAATGGTCATGTGCAATGGAAACTTCAAGGCTTCCTCAGCAGATGATCTGAGATCCCTTGGCTTACACTGGTTTCACTGGATAGACATAAACTGAGCCCACCTCATTGCTGCCTGGAGCCTTACAGAATCAAACCTGCATTTGTCTGAAAGTCCTGAGTACACTACTGATGTGCCATTGCTCTAGGTGCCCCAGGACTGACTCTGAAGTAAAAGCAAGACTTTTGATGAGCATATGGATACAGTAATTTTCACACTGAGAGTCAGCTGAAAAATGCCATAAAAGCAATAGATCAGAGAAAAAAAAAAAACAACACACTTCATTGTAATTTACTGTTTAAACAATTTCCTTCCCNCCCCCCCCCCCCCTTTTCTTTTTTTTTAAGGGGTATTAAAGGGGAATTAAAGGGGAAAAAAAAAGTTTCCTCTTTAAAATGCTTGGAACTGAATAGTTTCCTGATAAAGTGTGGCACCTGATTGGGTACCTGAGAAAAATTACATACTTTACGTACCCAGTTTTCACCTCTATTATTTGCAGATGCTTTCACACTTTGAAAACAGTGTTCAATCTGGTATTGTCAGATGAGCAGTTGCTTTTGTGCCCGTAGAGTCACTGCAATAGAAGCTAGAAGATATTTAATGTACTGTTCCAAATGCAGGTTTGGAGGATGGTGTTTGGTTGGTTGTTTTAACTTACTTTACACAGGATCACAGGCACTTAGCCGGCAGAACACTTGTGGAAAAAATTGGAGTAATCAATAATAATCCTTGAACTGTTGTGTGCCAAATAATTAAACTCCGGCAAACCTTCACCTCCTCAAGCTGAGAAAGTGGGAATGGCCATATGGTCCAGACAAAGGTCCTTAGCTCATGTATTCTGCCCAGCTAGTTCTCATGATGACCAGTAACAAAAGCTAAGGGAAAAAATTTGAGCGTGTAGAGTACCTGTGCCCAGTTTCCAGCACCCCAAGGTTTAGAGAATTCCTGAGCCAGCAGTTACGTTGGTACCTACATGTACAGATATATCTTACCGCAGTAAGCAACAAGACTTTGTTATGTTTTGTGTAAAAAAAAAACAACCTATCTTTTGCTTTACACTTGCTGCCTGGGTTGCCCCACTTTTTCTATGAAGAAAAACAATGAGACAGGCTGCACCCGCCCGCCATCACAGCGTCACACAACTGGGCACTAAGGAGTCACCCATCTGGCTGGTAATAATGGTTTGCAAGGCTGATTGCCTTGCAAAGCAGTTAGCCTCGTTTGACAGGCATGACTAGTATTTCAGACACAGAAAATTGGCTGCTGAGAATAGCTTTCTCCTACGGTGAAAGAGTAAAGAAATGATTCAAAACAACCTGATATGTTCTAAAAACCAATTTCAGATATCTCAGGTACCCATGTGCAATCCTTTGAAAGGGGCAGAAACCCTACCAGGCATATACCTGGCCCCTTAGCTGCAATTATACAAAAATAGGCCATACAGGCTGAACTGTGGTTGGAAATGGATGTCATAGCCCTGGGTGGTGCAGGAGTGCATGTGGTTGTGCTGCAGCAGAGCGACAGGATGCTCTGCCCATCCCAGCTGGTACCTCACCCAATCTCTGCCTTGGCATCATCATGGGGAGCATCACGGGCAGCACAGCTTGCTGGGTGCCATACCAGCTTCAGGTGGCTCTTGCTGCTGCTGCACCCGACCCCCATCTCTCACCCTGCAGACTCTCCTGAGGAAATAGAGACTCTCAAATTTTTAAGTTCTCCATTTTCCAGGTCTTCTTTCCTCTTCTGTAATCCAAAGGTGTGCTTGGTACCATGAATTTTGCCCCTGAACGTCTCTCCCCTGGCCCTAGGACCTCTCTCAGATCTGACCACCATGGCGAGTGTCTGAACGTCAGTAAAAAATTTCGGAGTTAACTCAATGAGGCAAAATGATAGCAAAATCATTAATTAATACATGGTTGCAGTCAGTCTACGGGTTAGACCAGGAATCTGTAATCATTGTTGATTTTAACACTGCTCTGAAAAACATGCGTTTTGATACATTCAAATGCAAAATTAATCTTTTAACAACCAAGCAGTGTGGCAAGCCTGTGGCTGTGCAGTGACACAAAAATGGGGCTGGCTGTGTTGGAGTGAAGGTTTAGCACTGACCAGTAACTTATCAGCCACCAGGCAGCTTGTGGTTCGTTGATGATCAGTGGGAGGGGAGGAAGGAGGGCAGCAACTGCAGGAATTGCCAACTGGCACAAAAGACCTCTCTCATCCCAAACTCCAGGGTACATTAAACTGTGTCCTTACATAAAAATAGTTAGACTAGGCACAACTAAAATGAACACCTGCCTATTTATGCTTCTGTCTTGCACAGATATTCAGGCTATCAGGGTTTCAAAGCAAAAAAGTCTTGATATATCTATGGCATCATCTGAAACAACAGTAAAAGCATTGCCAAACTGACAGTGCAGATAGATACACTGTAGGATATCCAGAACGAGGGATATTACTCCATACTTACAGGTCATGTAACTCCAGCCAGCAATTCATAATCCCACAGCAGCTGCAGCAGTCCAAGACCTTTACAGCTTATGAGGCCCAGCAAGACAAGATTGTTCCACTTTTAGTCGCCCAAGTGGTCACGATCCCTTCATGGTTTTAGTTAACTGCTGTTTGTGTTTTAAAGTGGATAATAAAAACTCTTATTCAACTTAGTCAACATAGATAAACTTGACACAGACCAACATGCAAGCGCTCCCCAAAACACCACTGTTCTTCATAATGAAGATGCCATTTACCATTTCCTAAACTGGATGCCTCCAAATCAACAGAAGGTGATTGCACCCTCTCAATACCATTAAAACTACAGCAGTAAAGTTCATGCAGTAGTTTTATAATATTTTTTTCTGTAACTGTTGATCTTTAGTCACCTAACACTGTGTTGACAGTCTAAAACATTACGCTACTTATAGTGTTTATTGGCTTTTGGAGAACTGTGGGGGGTAAAATTTTATTACAAAATTGGAAACAGTTATAGGAGGAAAAAAGTAAAGTATATGAGAATTTATTTCAGCATCACACTTTATACTAGTTTCTTCTCAGACATTTCAGTATTTCATCCTGGATGAGGGGCCTGCAAACTTTCCTGCTTACTCTGTCCCTCCCAGCACCTGAGATGTTCTTTCTCTGAGCCCTTCTCACTGCTTTTGTAATGTCAAAATTGCCTCACACTTTCCCATCTCTCTCTTCCAGTCTTTCTTTGCTGCTCTTAACCTCAATTAACAAACAAGCCCTTACTCTGCCTTTGAAGTTTCTCTGAAGTTACAATCTATCTGCAGCCTTTCTCGCTTAACACATTCCTCCCGCCATAGGCAGTCCTGAACATCAGGGCCAGAGTAACAGCCAAACATAGGAAGTCTAAGGGGTGCACTTAGAATAATCAAACACGAAAATAAACCTCAATCATATGAAGTGAGATTGCAAAAAGTAGCCTGAAAAGGAGGTGAAAACTTGGTGCTGTGATAGCAGCATACGAAATAACTGTCATGGAAATAACCAGTGCTCCAGAGGATGTAGACAAGAAATTTCTGTGCTCCTTCCCTATCAAAACAAGAACAAAGCAAAATTCCAAAGCTGTTTTCACCTCAAGTGCAATTAAAGTCGGATAACATACTGCCATGAAAAGCTGTGAAGGTCAAGAAATCTGCAAAGTTTGAGGAGAGTGGTCATTTCTGTGGATGACAGGAACATACACAGTATCATAATTAATTACGACTGATTTAGTGCAAGGGAAGTTAAACCACAGCCTTCAGGATTTAAGCCAGTTTTAAATGATTACAACTCAGAATAAGCCTTCAAATGTCTGTGGATGAGCAGAGGCCACGTAATCCCATTTTCGTCTGAAGTATATGACACTAATCATTGCTGGAGACTTGGTATGGGATTAGGTGGGTTTTGGACCTAATCCAGGATGGTATTTCCTATATGCCAGCTCAATTCTACTTTTAGCTTTTCTGCTAACCCCCTTCAAGGTGCCCAGGAGCAAAACAACTGTTGCCTGCATTTGCCTTAGCTTGCAACCTTGAGACTAAAATACTCTCAAAGACACAGTGCCTCATATAAGGGTCAGGAAATTAATCCTTCTCCCTAAGGAAGAAACACTATCAAAATATCTCCCAATTTTCATAATTTTGAACACTGCAAAGGAAGAAGTAAAAATTCAGGGAAAACACAGAACTGAGCAAAACTTTTTAGAATTTCAAATGTTTAATCATTGTTTCTTCACTCTGCTTTTTTCATGCTGGAATTGGATGGAAAGCCCAAAGACCCCTAGCCAACTTTTGCAGAGTCAAAAAGGTTGCTTTGAAATACATCAGGATTTGAGAAACCTTGGTAGATTCAGGACTGGCTATTCCAAGCATTCCAGTACTACAGGTCAGATCTGAAAGTATCACTTCATAGGCTTAAAACCATCAGAATTTTTTAAAAATAATTAACTTTCATGGTTCAAGGCTTTAAAAAAAAATAATTACATGATTACAAGGGCTGGGAGTTCTCAGTTCTAATGCCACTACAAAACAGCCAGCATGCCAGCACTTTTTTCTTTTTCCCTCTGCTCTGATCAAGCTGTGAAAAAAAATGAAAAAACAGGGCAAAGTTCTGATATCAAATAAAAAACTCCTACTTGATCTCCTGGAGCCAGACTTTCATCTCATGAATTGTTATAACATGGCCAAGAATTATACCCAGCTATTGTTCAACTAATCCAGCATCGCCTTGATAGCAAGCTCATGAGATTCAGTTTAAATCAGCATCCAGAACTATGAAAGGATTCCTGGGAAACCCCTAAGTCATCAACTCTGTTCTAAATAATGAATGTGTTTAAAGAAAACAAAAGCATAAGCAGGCCCTCACAGTATTGCACTTTTGTTCCTGGAGCTTTTATCGTTCCAAATTAAACAATTCACGTGATACCTTTTTTCTTCTTTTGCACATCCTGTTTGCAAGCGCATATTGCATCTGTCCTCTCCTCCAATTTCCTTGCTGCCTCTGGAGCTGCTGAAGACTCATCTTCACCTTTTTGATATATCCCGACTGCTAGTATACTTCACACATCTGTTTTTTTCCAGAATAACAGATGTTGTTGCTCAATGAAGACAACAGTCTGTATGTTTAGGCAGGAAGTGCAGAAAAAGCATTTAGAGCTAGTTTCTGCTTTTTCTCAGTAGATGCTTCAACTATAGATTCCATAAATAAAGTGTATTTCCACTGCATGTGCCCAGGCTTTACAAAGCAGGCCAAACGGGAATGGACCTAGATTATTCTAGGGCTATTGCTATTCTATTGCTCAAGAGGGCAAAAGGCAGCATCTTTCTCATATATAAAAAAATTAAGGCGTTAGGCCTCAAGTCATTATTAATTGTATGTCATGTTAAATCCACTACAATAATTTGATTTTGAATAATATATTAATATATGATGTATTAATGCATAATAATTGTATTAGTTCTTTTCTGTTCTGGTTTTGGATCTTATTGCTCACTACAATACCACACCATTTAGCAATAAAATATCTCTGACCTGAGACAGAGAAAATAGCCTTCAACTGACATCTAGCAACCTGGCCAGAAGTCCTCAGAGGTTATCATTCTGATCATGATCTTTATTTCCCTTGATGATCATTAAAGATATTTTCATGTATTAAATGAGTGTTTCCTTTCCTGAGATTCTAATACCATTCTAACTTAATCTATGTCTTTAGTGAAACCACAGGTTTGTCCTATATGTGCTTGCAGTATAGCTTGAAAGTTACACAGCTCTGTGGAAGAGTTCATAAGTTCCAAAAAACTGATATGACCACGCTAGAAGTTGATATAGGCATTGCTACTTGGTCAGTAAGCCAGAGGTCTGCAAGGGCCAGCAGTTTCCCTCCCACATTGAAACATGAGCGTCTGACACGTAAAATGTCTGAGGAAGCAAATGCATCTCTAATCCTATAAGAATCCATTAACGTCTCTATTACTGATGGCTGATCAGGAGGATTATAGTCTTCTTTTGTTTTGTTTTTTTTCCTGTAGTTTTAACTATGAAAACGATAGCTGCTATATAGCCGTATGTATAAAATGTGTAAATCCTCAAATTCAAAGGATTATAGAAGTGCTGGTTGGAAGCCACCCAGTCCAGCTCCCTGATTGAGTGGGAGGACCATGTCCAGCACTAGAGCAGGTCAGCCATGGCTTTGTCCAGTAGAGTCCTGAAAGCCTCCAGGAGTGCCAATCGCAGCTCTTTTCGGCAATCTATTCCAGTGCTGCACCACCCTTCTAGCCAAGAAAGGCTACTCTGGACTTCCCAAGTTGTGATGCTTTACAATCTTTTACTGTTCAAAAAAGCCTGGCTTTACTGTGCTTGGAACTCCCCTTCAAATAACCTGAGGCTGCCACCAAGTCCCCCTTTAGCCTGCTCTCCAGTAGTTGTATGCTGCCATTAACAATCCCTCCCCACCATAGTCTCTTAGCACCCTTAGTCCCTCCCCACAAGTCAGGTACCTCTGACTATCTTGGTAGCTCTCTGCTGGACCTTCTTTCAGTCCAACATCCTTCTGGAACCAGGGGACCCAGAAGACAACACACTACAGCAGCCTCAGCACTGCCAAGCAGACAGAAGAAAACCTTTCTGCTGGCCATGCTTCATCCAAGGTAGCCCAGCATGGGTTTTGCCTTACTAGTAATGAGACCACTGTTGACTCCTATTAGCCCGGTTTCTGCTGTAACACCTGGTCCTTTTTTAGCAGAGCTATTCAGCTGGTTGTGCCACAGACTGTGCTGATACATGGTGTTGTAACTCTGGGGGAGCAGAGCTTTTTCACATTTCCTTGCTGAAACTTATTAGGTTTTTTTTTTAACCCAAATTTCAGTTTTCTCAAGGTCCATCCTACTTCAGTATCATCCACAAATCTGCTGAGTGTATGCTCTGCCTCATCACATGAGGCACATGGTCCACGATGTTTCCAGGAACAGGGGCAAGGCAGCCTAAGGCTCCCCTCATCCTCCATTTACCTTTCCCATCCACCTTCCATAGTCTCTCACCTGTTGCTTTCAGTGGTGGCTCTCCCTCTTCTTCCCAAACCATGATGGGTTTGGTTTTCATGTGAAGACTGGGAGGTGAGGAAAAAAAAGAAGTGTTAAGTATTCTGTGTCATCCCTCCCTCAGTTGTCTGCCACCATTCACTCAAAGCCCACATTTTCTCTGAGCTTCTCTGTGAGCAAATTTGTAAAATGCTTCTTTTATGCCTCTTACTATTCTCAGCTCCAGTTGGGCTTTGACCTTCCCAATGTCATACCTACATGTCCAAGCAATGCTTTTACACTACACCTCTGCAGCCTGTCATTGTTTCCCCTTTTTACATGCTCCCCTTTTGCATTTTAGTTCATCAAAAAGCTCCTTGCTTCGCCAAGTAGGCCTTTTGACAGAATTATCTGTCTTCCTGTAAAATGGGATGATTTACTCCTGAGCTTTCAGGGCATTTTCTTCAAAAATAAACTGCTTTCCTGGGGACCATGGCAGCTTCTCACTAGATTTTTGCCTGCCCACCCCCTAAACAAGTCAAAGTTTGCTCTCCTACAAGGGGTATTAGAAGGACAGACACTGCCCCTGCCTTTGTAATATCTTTCCATAACATTAAATTTCCTGAGTTCTGTATTGACAGACAAGTTCCTCACATACAGTTCCACTCGCTGCTTTGTGTATCTTCCCTTCCCTTTGCAGCAAACATCCCATTACTATTTCCCACTTCCTTCTTGTTTCCCCCCCAAAAAAACCTGGAGGCTTTTTTTCTTCCTATAACCCTCGCTATTCACACAATATTATGTGGAGCTGACCTCAAGTGATACAGAAAAATAGAATAAACTGCTCTTAATATGAATATTCCCTCACTGATACTTTATATAACAGTTATTGAGGGCAAAATACTGAGAGATGTGTTACTTGGAGAGATGTAGTATTTCTTGTAGTGACCACCAGCTCGCATTTCCTGACATTTAGACGCGTAGGATGCTGGACGTCTGGGAATCCTGGACAAATAAGCACAACGACAGTGGGCATCAGGAGCATGACTGCCCACGCAACAACGCACTGCACAGCACATACGTACCTGGTACCATGGATTCACTCTGTAATGCAGCGCAGGATCTGCCTCCACATGCACCCTAAGGACAGAGCATCAGGAAAGCACATAGCCCGGAGGCTCCTTGCTTTCCCCGGTACGCTTTCAGGCACTGAAAGAGATTGCTCTCTATCCCAACTCCAGATACGTCCTGGCTGCTTCTTGGACCACACTGCATGTTAAACAGAAGATTTTATTACATGGTCTACAGACATAGGCCAGCTGTCTCTTAAGTAGAGACATTAAAATAATATAAACAATAGAAATGTAGTAAAAATGCTCTTTAAGACTTCCTTAGAAGTAAATGTCTGTGATTCTGTAGTTTAATTGTCTCATTTTCATAGAACTTTGCTGTTTGCCATTAGAACTTGCACGCGCTTGGAAAAAACTAAGTGTTTGCCCATTTATTTTTGCTCAACAGCTATAATAAGAACTTCCTGAATTTCTGCACTCCTTCTGTGGAAAAGGTGTCACAGCACTCAACTGAAAATAAAAATATTTCTAGATGGTTGTGAATTTTTTCCCTTTATAGAAACTTGCTGATTTTCTAATTATGACATTTTGAAGGCTGCAAGCCTTTTCCCCATAATACATTTTGGAAAATATTTCCCCCACCTATGACATCTCTAACTCATTCTGCTAAGGATCCACTTTTAAGAATATTGTCCCAACTTTAGCTTCACTGTTCTCCTTCATATACTATTTAGAGCTACTTTCTCCTATGTGTTAGTTTCTGCAGATCTGCTGCAGCACTGCTTTTTCATTACCCGTATTTGGGTAATATTCCTACCAATTTCATTTGCCTAAGCCTCCCAGTTTTGAGAAAAAGGGATAAAAATATTGAGAAAGGTACACGAGAATAACTGAAACGATGCACAGATTTCATTTTGGGAGAAGGTTAGCATAGCTCCAAATACCCGACATTGCTATTTCAAATCAGCTCAGTGCATAAACTGTTTACACAAGACCTCAAATTCAGATTGTATTTAACTAAGTCATATTCACTTATGAGGACTATCAGTATTGTAGGAGGGAATTGTTTTTAAGCTATTAAACAATGCCAATAATTTCTATGACGTAGCCATATTCAAAATGTATATACGCTGCACCTACATGTTACTTCATAATCTGCAATTTAATCTATTACATTGATGAACAAACTTAAATGTCAGACAGTGAATGTATATAAATTCATTATGCCATCCTCTGAAAATATGCCCTTACACTTGTAGCAGTGGAAAAGCTTCACCTCTCACCTGAAAGTGATAACAAGATGGAAACACGACACTGCCCTCCACCTACAAACTCTCATTGCTCTCAGCGGAGCCCAAACCCGCGCTATTACAGAACAGATTTCTAATGTAACAAAGTGTTATATTAGTCAAAGATTTCGGTAAATACAGGTAATGTCTGCGCTATGATGCACTTCCCAGCTGTGATGCACTTGTCTCTAATGCGATAAAACTATCAAAGCTGAAAGTTTCTTGCAGACAGTTTACATTTTGTGATGACATTCCCTTGAATCTTAAATGTACCAGCCTTTCCTGTTTGTGTGCTTAGAGCTCTCCTCCGGGAATGGAAACATTAGCTACTGATGAAAATATTCATGAACTCTTTGTCATGCTGTTTTTATGGAAGGAAATTCCATCTATATCATGATCATGAACTGACAAGTAAACTGATCTTTGCTCTTATGTATTAGTCATATTTTCCCTTATGTTCTTTGTAGAGCAAGTGGCACATGCGTATTTAATTTAATTCTGTATAAATATTCAGCGGGGCCTTTATCATATCACCTTGATAGCTCATTTGGGCTAATAGCATTTAGCCTTAAAGCCAGAAAAACAATAAATTTTTCACACTTAATACAACAGCATGTGACGTTTCTCAGCACTCACCCTTGCTGATTTAAGAATAACTAATCCTAAATTTGCATGTCTTATTAAGGAACTGGCCAATGACAACTAGGATCTCCACTTTACTGTTGACTTTCAGTTACAGAATTCATCGATTTATCTGCAGATTTTAGTCATTATTGTGTGCAAGCATTATTCAAAGAAGTTTTCAAGCTATGATACACTTGAATTCTCCAGTTAGCATGTGAGTTGGTTTTCTTCACATTGTTAAACAGTTGATAGTGGAGAGCACAGACACATCCTGGGTATTATTATTATTATTATTTAATACTCAGAACAACTTTGTAATACAAAACAAATAGAACAAAGCCTCTCTAGCACACATGCTTATTGCCCTCAGAACAGTCCCTGCAGCTTTCTGAAGGGGTTTGTGGTTCCAGCTCACCAAAGACCTCTGAGAAACTTTCACATCTGCTTTGCCTTTTATATATTTCAGAGAGAACTTCTCATTTTCATCTTCATCAACAGGACAGGTTTGTGCATCACTATTAAAGTTACAGTTGCCATTAAATGTACATAGCTGCACAGTTCTCCTAGGAAGTGATGGGGGGAATGTTTCCCACCTAGCCTACCTCTTCTTTAGAGGATATGCCATCCAGTGCTCTGCCCCCTCAAAATACAATAGCTAACAGGGGTGGGAGGGGAAAGAGTCATGACCATGCAGCTGCACTAATTGCATGTTGGATGGGGCACAGAGAAGCAGACTAAGAGCTCTGTGCATGAACGTGACATCCCTGGCTCTATTCCTGCTTACCACTGCCAATATTACATCATTCCACTAGGACAGCCAGACGAGTTTTCAAACTGCCATTGAAGTGGAGGACAACCGAGTTCATCTTTCCCACCTGTACTATTTATGTGCAAGATTTTCAGGAAAAAGTATATTGCACACTACTCTATTTCTGACCCAAACATATGTTTGCAAGGCAGCCTACGATCACGTACAGCTTAGAAATACAGCGGGACGTAGGAAGGAAAAAAAATTCTTACGTAAGCTTCAGCATCACTTACACTGTAATACCTATTGAATTTTCCCTACAAGCCAATGATAGGGAGTTCAGAGTTATCAAAAGTGAGTTCAGCCATCTGAGGAATGTGACTGGGCAGCCGATTTCCATGATTACCCATTCTGCTCCCCAATGCCTTTCTTACGTGGGAAGATGCTCTAGCTGCTTAACTTCGTCTCACTGGAATGTGTTTTGCAAATGTTTTAGTAAGTTGTGACCCTACTTGTCTATGTAATGCAGTTCCTCAAATATTTCAGCTGTGCTCCTCTCCCCTCAGCTGTTTAAGCTGCAAATTCCATAACGCCTGGGATGTTTAGGAAAAAGGGAAGTTTATATCTTGCTAAATAGGGCTGTTGCTACCCCAGTGACAAATTCTCTGGCTGGATTAATATCTGAGGCTTTTTTTTTTTTTTTCAAGGCATGTTTATTATCTTTCATGACTCCTGTGAACCCTTCAGAGTATGCTGGATGTTTTCCACCTTCCACAGCAGGAGTGTTGCAGGAGACGTAACCTGCTTGCAGATCTCTCCACATCTGGCAGCTGCAGCAGCTGAAGAGTTGCTCACAGAGAAGGAGTACAGTACCTTCCGCTTAAATGCTCATTCCCAGCATTGGCGTCGCGTCCTGCTTAGGCACAAATCCTAAGGTGTGGGAAGCCGTGCTGTTCATCGGCTATCAAGGGGCCTCTGCCTCCAGGAGCAGCTGTCAGAAGGACACCATTTGTGTTTGAATAAACCTTGATATTACCATACCATCCAAATGGTTAGGTAATAATTTGATTTAACAAATCCAGATCAGAGAAAGATCAAAAGGCTAAAAGTGGCTTCAAACCAAGTTGAAGGGAAAAAAAAAAAGCCAACAAACCCAACATATCGTGCCCATCGCATTTCAGGAAGGCCAGCCTGAAGAGACCATTAAATACTGTTTTGAATGAGTTTGCAAAGAGGAAACCATAATCAGTTTTTGATTTACTGAGCCAACAGCAACAAATGCCTTTGAAGATGTATTAAAACCATTATGTCTACATGAATGCTAAAAACATAAGTTAAGTAGCAATACTTACCATTAAGTGTTACTGCCTCAATTGCTTCGATCGCTCTTGTGTTCCCCCCCTTGCTAAGGCCTTGAGAGACTGCATGAACTGTTTTTATGGGATTTTAAACATTACATTGTTCTCTCTTCTGAGCAACCCAGGGCCTCATTCTCCAAAAAACTAGCCTGGCCTTTGGTCTCTGCAGCTTTCATACCGTAGCAGTCAATCTACCCAGTTAGGGGAGATATACTCATTACAACGCCTCACTGAGATGAGATGCCAGTGTGGGATGTGGAAGCAAGGTTTGTCAGGAGGACCTAGGTTCTTGTCATGGGCCCATTGAGCAATAAATAGCTCACCCTTATGTTCCCAGTCCAGATCCACCTAAGCCACTTCAATCTTAGCAGCCTGATCCACCTGCTCATTGTTTTGATGTTCTCCAGTGGCCCAACTCTTGGGTATGTGAGCATCTACATAACGTACTTTTACAACCAGATTCTCTACCCGAGCAGCAACGTCTTGCCATAATTCAGTACCCCAGATGGGTTTACCTCTGTGCTGCCAGCTGGTCTGCTTCCAGTGCTGTAGCCACCCCCACAGACCATTTGCTCATCCATGAGTCAGTATAGAGATAAAGTACTGGCCATTTTTCTCATTCAGCAATATCTAAAGCCAGCTGGTTGGCTTTCACTTATGCAAACTCACTTGATTCACCTTGTCCTTCAGCAGTTTCTGCAGCTTGTCATGTAGCACTCCACACAACAGCCTTCCATTTTCGATATTTTCCCACAATACAACAGGATCCATCTGTAAACAGGGCATATTGCTTTTCATTTTCTGATAATTTATTATACAGAGGGGCCTCTTCAGCATGAGTCACTCCTCTGGTGGCACTCCTAAGTTTTGAGCCTCTGGCCAGTCCATGATGACTTCCAGAATTCTTGGGTGGTCAGAGTTTCCCGTTCGAGCCCATTGTGTTGTTAGTGTGACTTACTCCATGTAGCATCAGTTGCATGATGCATAGAGGGGACCCTCCGTTTGAACATCCAGCCAAGCACAGACAATCCAAGTGCCAAAATGAGCTGCACTTCAGCACCACCTACTTCTGAAATGGCTCAAATTCCTTCATATACTGATAATAATTATTTTTCAGTTGGAGTGTACTGGATACCCCTCCATGTGAAAGTGAACTGTGGCCTGCACTCTGCTGCCAGAGGGATCGAGAAAAACACATTGGTGGTATCAATTGTTGCATACCACTTGGCAGCCTTTGATTCCAGTTCATGTTGGAGTTCTAGCATGTCTGGTAAAGCAGCACTCAGTGGTGGTGTGACTTTGTTCAGGCCTTGATAGTCCACTGTTAGCCTCCAATCTCCATTAGAATTTTGCACTGGCCATATGGGACTATTAAAGGGTGAGTGAATCTTACTGATCACTCCTTGACTCTCCAGTAGCTGGATCAACTTATGGATGGGAACCAGGGAGTCTCAATTGGTGCAATATTAATGCCCATGCACTGCCATGGTAGCAATTGGCACCTGCTCTTCTTTAACCCACAGCAACCCCACAACAGATGGATCTTCTGAGAGACCTGGCAAGGAAAGCTAGACAGCTGTTTAATCTTCTCCGTACTCAAGGCAGCTATACCAAAAGCCCACTGGTACCCTTTTAGGTCTCCAAAGTACCCTCTCCTGAGGTAGTCTGTGCCAAGGATACATGGAGCCTCCAGATCAGTCAAAATAGGATGCTTTTGCCACTCATTCCCAGTTAGGCTCACCTCAGCCTCCAAGACAGGCAGTTCTTGGGATCCTCCTGTCACTCCAGAAATACGGATGGATTCTATCCCTTTGTAATCTCATGGTATTAGAGTATATTGTGCGCCGGTGTCCACTAGAGCTTTATACTCCCATGGGGCTGTTGTGCCAGGCCATTGAATCCACACAGTCCAGTAAAGCCAGTTGTCCCTTTCCTCTGCCTGGCCAAAGGCAAGGCCCCTCTGTTCCTGGTCAAAGTTTTTGTTACTTGATTTTCGTAACTGCAAAACAGAAGACCCTTCATCAGTGTCAAAAGCATGATCAGCCCTTCTACTCTGCCCAACAGACACTGGAGCAGTAATTTTCCTGGATGGATGTTGTTTGGCTGTTGTTCTTCCTTGTCATTCTTGTACCTGAGCTTCTAGCCTCCAGGTAAGTTTACCATCCCACTTCCTTACGTCCTCTCCCCTAGTCACACAGGAAGAACCACAGGGTTGCACATGGTGTGCATCACCGCTACCCTTTCCCTTGAACAGAAAAGAGCTGACTCTTAATAGCTGAGGCCTTAGTCGGGGTGCATGAGGAAGACCTATCCTTCTTGGCTTGCTCAAACATCTTTTGGATCAGTCTGTTCACAACTGAGACACAGGCACATATGGAGGAAGCAAGATTATCTTTGTATTCTCAGAGCTGTCTGGCCAGTTCTTCTATAGTTGGTGCGTCTGTGTCTGTCCAGCTCATTATCACCAGGGTGCTGGTGTATGACATCCGTGCATTTTGTACAAACTCTCATCACATGGACCACATGCACCAGATTTCATCTTTGGTCTTTGGGTGTCTAGTCATCATCCAGGTTGTTATAGATCACCGCCAACATGGCTAATTCCCTCAGATACTGGATACCTCTTTCAACGTTGGTCCATTTGCTTCAGGAATTTACAAGTTCCTTCTTGAAGGGATATCCATCCTTCACACTTGACAGGAGTTGCTGCCAAAGACTGAGGACTCCTGCCTTTTTTCCAATCTCTTTGTCAATGGCTTTATCGTTAGCAATGGATCCTAGCTGCTGGGCTTCCTTACCCTCTAATTCCTGACTTCTGGCCCCAATAGCCCAGCATCAGAGTAACCAGCTGAGAATTAGCTCACCTGATTGACAGCCAAAATCTTTTTGCGTATCTCACAGCTCACTTAGGGACAGGGTGGTTTCTTTCTCATTTATGATTTCAGTCTCTTCATCCTCCTGTTCCTGTGACTGCTCTGCTGCAGAATAGGCTGCCTCTTCTGATTCTTTATCCTGCTCACCCTTAAAAGAAGCTTCTTCATCCCTCAATAAATGACCTGACTTCCGCTTCCATTGTTTCTTTTCAGTTATAGGGGTGACTGATATTGTGTCTACTTTAGCCATAGTGTCTGTTGGTATTTTTTCCTCTTTCCTCTCCCTGAGGGCGCTGCATAATATTGGACAGTGTTTGGTAGATGCTGGCCAGGGCCCAGCACACTGTGGTAAGTTGGGCCTCTTTAGAATAGTCACAGCATTTTTTATTTTTTTTAAAAACATTATATCACTTCATGAGGATCCTGCAGTTGTTTGGAAAGGAAGTTCCAGACCATTGAAGGAAAGAAGTACTCTAGATACTTACCCGTATTCTCCCACATGCCTTGCCATCCATCACCATACTCTCGCAGAGCCTGAGCCATATTCCTGAGTTGCTTGTTAACCTTAGACAAAACTAAAGCAACACTGCTAAGAAATACCAAAAGAAGTATTTTAACTACCCAAGGATGTTCAAGATACTGAGCAGTTATAGTAATGAAGGAGAAAACATCACAGAAGAAGGTAGTGAAAGTGCCATTCTGTATTTCCTCCTCAAAAAGCCTCTCAGAGGAAGAAGTATAATTGTTAATTATCTCCGAGATGGTACCCAAAGTACAGTAATGGCTTCAGTATGGAGCCCAAACAGCAGATTAAGCTCAAGGTCACAGAATGGTAGGGGTTCGAAAGAACCTCTAGAGATCATCTAGTCCACCCCCCCCCCGAGCATGTTCACCTACAGCAGGTTGCACAGGGTCGAATCCAGGCAGGTTTTGAATATCTCCAGAGAAGGAGACTCCACA
>RSEF01000002.1:121106140-121122248 GCA_003993805.1 Himantopus leucocephalus | reverse complement strand
GTTCACTCACATATCAAAATTAGAACTTAGTGAAAGAGAGGAGAAATAGGCTACTTAAACTAATGCCTTGCAGGAAATCACTCTTTTTTGATGTCTGTCTTCAACAGATGCAACTTTTAAAAGTAGTCCTAGAGGAAGTTGATCTAATGAAAAGACCAAAAAGATTGCTGTTTTCATGCTACATAACCTGTATAGCAACATATGTCAGAAGCAGGGCACTAACAGCTCAGGTATACTGCCCGAGGCACAACCCTTTTCTAAAGGGTGAAACACAGAGGGAAGAAAGCAAGTAATTCCACTGTAGCTGTTACCATATTTATTGTCTACTTTTATTATTCATCACATAAACACGGGCGAAAAGTGTCTTAAAACCACAAAATAACTGTTTAACTACCCTGCATACATAACTAGATATAGTTCACATAGCAGATGAGAGAACCTTAATTTTTTAACTCTGGTTTTAAAATAAGAAAGTATCTAATTCTGTATCTTTAAAAATAGATTTAAACATTACCTATGCCAAAAAAATTGTAGAAGAATAATAAGCTTGCTTTTTTTCCTTTTCATTGAAGTAACCCACAGATTTTGTGTTATAAAAAGACTCCTGGATTCCTGGGACACACTTGAAATAGTAACTTATCAAGATCCATTTTATGCCTTCAAAAATTTAATAATAGTCCTCCCCTGCACTGGAATCTCATCACTTTTTTTCACATCTAGAATGGATTTAAAATGAAAATAACTACTAAATCAACTACTTCAACTTCCACGTTATAATCATATGCTTGTTTAAAACGGAATAACTAAGCATGCAGAAATGGAAGTGTTACTATTGCTCTGTCATTTATCTAATAACTGTGTTCATAGACTTAACAAAAATATTCTCTCAGAAAGAACCCAAAGAAGGTTATGCAAGTGACAGACATCGTCCTGTAGAAACTATTCATCTATTTTAAGAAGCTAAAAATATGGAGATTGTACTTTCTGGAGGTGTATTAAATATATATATAAATGCTATAACTGCAAGTGGTTTGAATATTTGTGATTGGGAAGAGTTAGAGCTGGCAGCGTAATGGACTTTATTTTTGCGGGGGCTGCAAATAACTACCTCTTGCAGCATCACACTTCGCAGAAAAGGGGGTAAGCTCCAAACCGTGTCCTGGGTTTAGTTTCTTTGAAAACGACATGAGCAGAACTGCTTCACCACTGATCCTGCAGAGACACCCTTAGCACTCTGCTGAAGCATTAAACTTGAAGAACAGTTTCAGAAATGGCTTTTTGTTCTGCTGGCCAAGGAGCTAAAGCCTGTACTAAAATGGTCTGGACCATCTGGGTACCGATTCCTGGGATTTATGTCAAAAGGAATCACAGGAAGCTTCTCGCAGGGCTCTTTCAATACCCCGCTATCCTCCTCTTCCTCACACCTACATCCAGGGGTCAACGCAGCTGCAGCAGCCTGGCTTGATGCAAGAAAAGGCAGAAGGCAAAACATCCTAAAGAACCTGACCCTGTTGATCCTGTGTCATGAGTATGGTCACAGGCCAACGGCAGAGTCAGAGCTCTGGTCTCAGCATGGTCTACCGCTCCTCAGCGCTTACTCAAACATCCACTCCCTCCTCCACTCCTCTAAACCGCCTCCACCACCTTCACTGAGAGTTTATAGCAACAGGGAACAGGGCTTCTAATATGGAAACAAACTAACTCCAGAACCCACAAAGCAGGATTTTGCAAGCGGGTCAGAGTGTTAAAGCATCATATGGGAAGGAGCATTTTGTTAGAAACAAATATTTAATTCGCCACAACGCTAACGCAAGCGATGGGATAATGATTACAGTATGAAGCAGGCAACCTCAACGTCTGACTAATAACCTGCTGTGAAAACACATCAAACAAGTCACCCGGGCAGGAGAACTGGCCATAAACGGCCAGTGCGTCGCTCCCCTGGAATGTGCACGAGGTGCCATTGACAAAGAAAGCTAAAACACTATAAAACCAGAGCGGAGCAGCCGGAGAGCTGAGACCATTACGCTGGGGCTTTCCATCACAGCCGTTACAACCAGCCCGAAGCCAATGTGCTCAGTCTACAGCAAAGCGGTGCTGCCCTTAATTTCCTACCTGTAAATTCAGCAAGAGGATCACAAGTATAAACAGTGCACGCAGGGAGGCTGACACCGTATTTACTGAAGATGAGAAGGTATGGCCATAAAGGAGAAGAGCATCCAGCCTGTAGGAAAATCATTCCGCTTCTGCAGAAATCCCCCACTGAAAAAATAAAAATCCCGCCAATCCAGGGAAATAATTAAACAAGTTAAGTGCAACAAATATGGAGCAACTAAAAACACGAAGAGCAGGGGAAGAGTATTTACGGAAGATGGTGTAAAATCTGTGACAAGTAGAAAGTAAAAGGATTGCTGTTTCTTCTCCACTTTTCCTTTTTTGTACTGGCACAGGTTTCTCCCCACTGGTCATTAAGCAGCGTTCCTGTACTCAGCACGTGTGGGTGAGAGCTCTCAGCCAAGGCTCTCTGTTCTTTAGGCTATAAAAATTCATTTTCATTTTAAAGGTTTCCAATTAATTTCTCAGTACCGGTGAAGATGGTAACCATAAACTCTTAAGTTCACCATAACTCTTCTCACACTGGTCAACATGGTAAAGTTCAGCAAAAGAGAAACGTAGCCATTAGCACAACAGGGCAGATTTGTCATTTTTCTCATCTTATCTTTTAAATCCGGTTTCCAAGAACATCTACTGCGCAACAATTGAACCACCTCATTATTAGATTTCCTTCTTATTTAGATTACTGTATACTTAAAAGTATAAGACATACTTTAGAGACTCCTTATAATTCTTATATATTCCTTATAATAAAAATACTTATTAGTGTAATTTTGGTTCTCTATCGAGGATGCACGAACAAAAACTTCCATAAAGTTGGAAAAAAAAAAATCAAACTATGCACTGAACACCTGAATAGATTTACAATTTCATCTTCTATATCTGTCATAGGAAGCAAGGAGAGAGGCACTCATTTGTATAATTACCGTATAAGACAATACCATCTTTAAAGTGTTTTTTTTTGCCTCAAAATTCGATTGTCAGTGAAATTACAGTAGAATTACCTAAGCTAGGCTGAGATTCAGTGACACTCCAAGACATTTCTGCAGAACAAACTGCTATGTAGCCTGTTGTTTAAAACAAAAGATGCAAGACATGTTTTGATTTCAGCTGAGAAACACAAACCCCATAAATAAGTCATTGCCTGACAGTTAAAGGAAAACATCATTACAAAAATAAGTTGATAGAAGAGTTTAAGGTACAAACACTTTGTTTAATGGATACAGAAAATAAAATCATTTTAATCTCTTTTCCTTCTAATAGTTTCTTATGTATCTATTANTCTGAGAAACACAAACCCCATAAATAAGTCATTGCCTGACAGGTAAAGGAAAACATCATTACAAAAATAAGTTGACAGAAGAGTTTAAGATACAAACACTTTGTTTAATGGATACAGAAAATAAAATAATTTTAATCTCTTTTCCTTCTAATAGTTTCTTATGTATCTATTAAATAGTTGGTTATAAGAATGCTTTGTAGGTAGGAGAGAGACCGGTGTCACAGATGGCTACTAAACAGCTGTTCCATTGCATAGCGTGTTGCAGTTTTGATGCTTAATTAAGAAAAAAAAGGAACTGAAAGACCCCTCAGAGAAAGCTATTTAATCAACAGTGTAGTAGTTAGTAGTTAAGACAGCAAGGTGTCTTCCCTTAACAGCAGATGACTCCCTTCATGCCAGATTACACTGTGGCATGCCTTTTCATGAGAAGCTTCCTAAATGTTAGATGTACTTCTACAGGACATTTCAAGTTTGTAAAAGTTGGGAATTTAAAGACAAAAAAAAAAAAAAAAGGACTTTCTACTACAGACTTACCAGCCAGTGCCAGCACTGGGGCATTAAAGCTTGTCCACGATTTTTTGTCACCAGTGGATAGGTTAAACTACGTACGTGCAAAGGAAAATATGATTCATCTACACAATGAGACAAATGCATTTGCTTCATTCAACCATACATGGATACAGAAATGGACTCGAGCTGTCAACAGTAAGTTCCTCTTTCCAAACTCACTGAAGAGCTGGAAAGAGCAAGACTAAAAAGACAGAAAAAGAAAGATTATCATAGACAGTCAAAAGTACTGAGTCATAAGTTTAACAAAATTTCTCAAGATGATTGCTCAGGAACTACAGAAAGATTGAAAATTCAAGATTACACTTGTAGATTAGGAATGAAAGAAGTAATTTGGCAGATGAAGCAGCACTGAGACTGATTTTTCCTTCCTTTTTTCCAAACGCACACATTATGGAAGTCTAATACAAAGCCACAAAAATGCACAAGATCTCTATGGCTCGAAATGGGAAACCTACAAAACTCATCTTTTTAAATCAAGCATTGTAAAAATCCTTTTTTTTTTATTGTGTGTATTAGGTCTTACTCAAAGTTGAATTCTAAAAGGGGTACGTGATTTGATATACAGCACAGTACAACTGCGTGCCTTGTGTATCATACAGGGAATGGGATTACAGAGTAAGACCTGACCTGCGCAGACTGCCAACACTGCCAAAGACTGCCAAAGGTACCCGAGAGGAGTGTCAGGAGGGGCATAGATGCCAGGCTGCAACTTTTACTTCTGGCGCTATATGCTTTCGCAAACACTGTTTTACTTTGGAATACAGTTTCTCACTCACATAATGGAGAGAGCACAAATTGTGAGCGCACAGTATGTGAAGACATAAACTGCCACGCTCTGAAATAGCAGTCCAGGTACCTCAAGTTGGTCACCCTGATTTTCAGGCACCCCCCAAAAAAAGTGGATAATCTGGAGACTCTCATGTCTTACCTAAGAGGCACATGGCAAGAATTCTGCTTGGAAATTGTCACCATAAAAAGAACAAGAATGTGATCATATGTTCAAGGCAAGATTTTAATGGGTAACTGTGAGAACAGATGCAGGAGACAAAAAGAGCAGGAAAAGAGCACCTAATTAGCTAATTGAAAACTGCACCCTCATGCATATGAAAGCAAAGTTTGACAAGCAGTCATAAGATGTACATTTCCTAATTTCTCAGTGCTTAAAAACTTAATCATTGCAAAAATTGAAGCATATGCCATTACGGTACATATGCACAACACAGTCATACATGGTTTCAAAAGATTTGGTATTCTGGACTAGCCACAAATCAAGCCAAACGCTACGTATGTACTTTACCATTAATTTGGAAATTTTTTTGCAAACTCTACAGTGTATTGTTGGAAGGTCAAGAGAAGCATATTTAACTGCATGCATCATATCTCTGGCAAATTATTTGTGCTTACAAAAGGTCACTTATGTATAACAGCTACAAACATAAGGATTATAAATACAATGAGTATTACAAGGTCTAAAATTAAGAGGGAATTTTACTGCTTAGCTGTTTTGTTGATCAAATACTTTTAAAGTTACAAACTCTATAAAAAATTATTTCACTTCAAGAAAGCTTAGTATACACCAAGAAAGGTTATTTCCAGCTTACAGCCTTTTTAAAAGCAAAAAATTTGGTGCGTTTGCTGGGAGTAGCCATAGAAATAATAATCTGGCAGCTGTCACATTTCTTGCATTTAAAATAAAAAAAATTTTTACAGTGAAAGCATGTTAAAAGCTAGCCTTCATTTAAGAAAATGATTTTTTTTTTTCAGGGGAAAACCTTTAAAATTACTCAAATTATATCATCAGTTTCAACCTAGGCTTCAAAACAAAGGACTAAACTGAACATTTGCCAAATTAGTTGTAAACTCAAGACCTTTAGTGAAAAAGTCACAGCAATTCAGCCTGAGCAGGGGGTTAGACAAGATGACCTTGGGAGGTCCCTTCCAATCTCAACCGTTCTGTGAGTTTGACACCGCCCGAGTATGACAACCCTGAACTCAATTCTTAGCCAGTATTCGGAGTCTCGGCATCAGATTTTCCCGTGCTGCTCAGTATTATATGTGGATGTTGTTAATACGAGTGAGTGTTAATACAGTGAGCATTAAAGGAAGTAACTGTTTATCATTTATCATCACTGCTTTAGGACTGCAGAATGGCTTGTAAAGTGATCTAAAGGCATCGGCGACCTTAAAATGCAACACTGAGATAGCTCACTGAAGTTTAACAGCCAAATGTAGCTTGAAAAAGACACAGGGTTTTGTACTGTAAATGCTCCACTTCTAAAATTATCAGTTTGGCATGGAGAAATAATTCCCTGCATTACAATTTATTAATGAAAAATTTAGAGGAATGAATAAGCATTACAAAGTACTATTCAACTTTTTGCTGTGACTGTTTACAGCCAATCTAGCTTCTAGCTGAAACTCCACAAAACAAGAAAGAATGTACTATTAGGTCACGGAGAAAACCTGCGCTGCAAAAAGGCACAGGATAATTTTGCAGAGCAGAGGGCAGACTTTCTAGTCCTGCTGTGCAACATATATAATTACAACTATATTTCAGGAAAAGCATATACTTAAATGTAAACTGGTCCTACTCACAGGCCACATTAAGACTCAAATGAACCACAGCTGAATTCTAAACAGCACAAGCTCCTGACTTGAGACCTACTGCAGAGCAGTGTGAAAAGCCATGAGCTTCTCAGAGTATTCAAATAGGTACAGCCTTCCAAGAACATTGAAAAAAACCTCCCTTTTAAATTATCTCATCCTTTTTGTGTTGTCTGCAGGATAACATTTGCTTTCAATCATCTTTCTCTGCCATTCATGTTCCTTTTTGCACCGCAAAAATACTGTTGTCTTTGTCTAAAGACAGACTTACAGAATAAACAGATAATAGCAGTAGCACACAAGACTTTTCTCGTAATCAGTAAATTCCCAACATGCAGCTGCACAAAGGAGTTAGAGACATCTCAGATCATCAGATTCATCCTTCATCTTCCCCCCATCCCCTCTGAATATGCTCCTCATCCAGATTATATAGCTATATACAAAGTTTTATTATGGAGCAAGATGAAACACATAGGTGGTGCATAACAAGCATAGTTTCAAGAACTAGTAAGGCTGTGACATACAAAAAATATGTAAACTACATTTTTTTCAATGACTGTTCAGAATCATTACTGAATATGTTAGGAGTTTGTTTGACAGAATTTCCATTTTGAATATACATAAAGATTATAAAACGAAACACATGACAAATATCCCTAAAAACCAAAGCCATTGCTGGTTATTTGTATTTTAAAAATACAATGTCATGTAACAATAACAGATACATCCTGGTATTCTTTTAAGTGGCAGATATCAACAGCAAAGGACTTTTTCTTCCCTCATAGTTTGCATTACAGTACTTTATTTTAATCAATTTATTTAGGTGCTTCACAAGTTCACTTTCATATACTGCTCGTGTGTTTCTGAGTTACGTGTCAGACACGTCTTTGCCTATCTTAAGCTAGAAATCAAGCCAACTTTCATAGCATCATAAGTCACCACTGCTACTGTCCACATAAGCTTACATACATATGTATTTTAATCTGGGCAACAACAAGCTGAGACTAGAAAGCTCAGACTTTTTACAGAAAAAGATGCAAGTATTTCTGACTTTTTTTTTTTTTTTTTTTATTCTCAGCATGGAGTTGCATACTCACCTCACTTCTGCACTCAGGACACCATCGTAGAGCCTGCAACGAACTTCCACACAGAGTAGGAAGACAGACCGACCTTCATGCTTAATGAGATTAGAGTATCAGAAAAAGTTTGATTTTTGTACGCCCAAAAAAGAGTGCTGCTTATAGATGTATGGTCCTGCAGGGCCATCATCAAATCTGCAGTTTCATCCAACTTGGAAGAACTTGACAAACACATCCTTTCCTCCATGGACAAAGTTCTGGGGCACCTTTGACTTATCTTTGAAGCAGACCATGCAATAAAAGATTTGGGTCTTACATTGCAATGCCATGCGGATCCATTGCTGCTACTGAAAGAGTAACTGGAGAGAAATGGAAGGACTCTGCCTCCTAGCTAAGCCTGGTGGCTTCTGGAAGATAGTTAGTCCCTGAAGGATAATATTCACAGCAGTAGGGAGATTATCTGAGGGTGGGAAAGTTGTGTCAGTGGGGTATAACAGATTAGGGCTTCTAAACACTTGGCATATTAGAAGGAAAGAATTGTGCTACACGTGCACCTTCTTAAACCACTTGTGACTCAGGTGACTAAAGGAACAAGACTGCATCAAACTGCAGACAGAACTGAATCACCATTTAGTTGAAGGTCAAAAATTCAGTGATAAAAAAATTGCATCCTGATTTTTTTTTTTTTTTGCTTTAAACCTGTTTTATAGATCTATGTTATTTACGTATTTGACATCAGGCAGTACTTAACTATGGTAATATTGTTCTTGAAGTACAAGGCACATTTTTTATAAGTAATTTTAAAAGAAGTCAGTACATCAACTAGCAAATTTAACAATCAGGTAAGAATGCAACTTGACAAAATGACATTCTGTTTTCCAAAGATCAACTGTCTTAGATTTATTTCATCAAAGGTGTGATACAATTACAAGCCCGTGCATTTCATAAAAATCTGAACTTAAAATTGTTATGGAACAAAGTTTTAAATGAAGCACATACAGAAGTTTCTGGTTATTCAAGTGGACTGGTTAGTCTGGAGGAATATGATTTGCAACATATGGGCAGAAGCACTGACATTTTCATGTGATCATTTCTTTACCCCTTTTCCTCCTCCTCTCCACACCTTCTGAAGATAAATCACAGTTGAATAACTATGGATTAAGTCCTAGACGTAAGCTCATAGTTGAAACCAGAATTTCCCTTTCCTTTGGCTACACATTTATAGTACATCTTTTTATACTGTTATTAAAAAAAATNCAAATCACAGTTGAATAACTATGGATTAAGTCCTAGGCGTAAGCTCATAGTTGAAACCAGAATTTCCCTTTCCTTTGGATACACATTTATAGTACATCTTTTTATACTGTTATTAAAAAAAATAAAATAAATGAGACTACATTTGTAAAATGTAGCCAGTATAACTATTTCGAAAAATGTCATGTATCCATTTAATATACTGACAAAATTTATTTCTGTCTACTTAAATTAGTTTTTATTGTTCCAAGGTAATTTTTAAATTCCTAAATGTTGTTGAATATTAATGCCTCCTGTAGGAAATTTAGGTATTTCTGTGTAATGAAACTGCTGGAGGAATCAGAGAGAAGTTGCAACAGATTAACATGAAATAAATATTATAGATAGTATTTAAAAGGCACACAAATACTTCAAACACATACAGTTTCAAATCTTTATTGTTTTAAAATTCTACATGTCTTTTACAATTACAATAATTTGTTACTTAAATGACTCTTGTATGGTTAATGTACAATGAGTTTTTTTCCTGAAACTCAACAATGAAATACAATTTCATCAATATGATTTTTCTAAATAGATTAATACAAGATTTCTGTTTTGTTGGGAAGAACAAGTGCTTCACTTTGAACAAACGGCACAGATGTCTTCCCTTCAGAATCTGTGTGATCAATCCATCGAAAGTGCTTTTGAAGATTGCAGATCTAACTGTGACTGATTTTCAAAATCAGTCTATCAAATTACAAGGGTTTTTTAACATTAAAGAGCATTTTCATGTAATGAAACAAGTTGCAGTAGTTATTTTTATTTATCTACTGAGGCAAACTCATGTTGAAGAAAAATTATATGATTATCTGCATGCAATGAACACTCCTCTTTAAATAGTTGATGAATTTTACACATATAAAGAATCTGTTAAAGAGTGCAAGTACTTTGATAATGATTTCACAAAAGGACGTATGCTGGTAATAATGGTAACTAACATTTAACACCTAAATACAAGCTAATGTATATTTAGCAGGCAATTAACATGGCTAGCAAACCATGTTTCATGTGGTTGCCCTTTGAGAAAATGAACTCATTTGGTCCACACTCCTAAAGTTATCTGGGTAAAAAAATTGGAACAGTTAGGGCCAGAGTTTTTGATGAAATTCTTGTTTCTAAAATGTGACCTGTTAAAAAGTAAAAGCAGTACATCAATGACGGATCTTGTCACATGACCTCAGTATAAAAAGATGGCCTGGTATTTGGAGCGATGAACGAGCACTGAAGGACAAGTCAAAAAAGAATGGAGACAGAATGAACCAAAATTTTGTTGTGTTATACTTTCTTGTTCCATGGTACTGCTTTCACTCTGTAGAATTTTGTACCCAAAGGAACTTTGAATCTGTTTTGTGCCTACAAAAAAAAAAAATCAAATTACATTAGAAATGTGGGATTATTCTCTGATTTTTCTATTTTTAAGCAGAAACTGATTCCCACCCTGCAGCGTTCATGAGACCCTTTGGACTATGGCAGAATTTGGGCAGTATGGACAGCTACCCAAGCCACTGCCCACTTACTCTTCTTTCTAGTTCCCCTTCTCTTGCTATTCATTGATTAAAAAACAGAGCAGGAATGGCAGAACCTAGGACCATTTTCGTCTCACTTATTATACAGAGTACTTTTCACAATTGTTACAAACAAAATGAATACAGGAGAAAATCAGATGATTTTCCATTACTATTTCCTTACCTTTTTTGCCTGGCAATATTCCTTTTCCATCACTTTTCCTAGCACCCAAGGTCTCCTAGATGCACCTGAAGCTAAAGAGACAATATATTTCTTATTTTAGATAATCAGCTACAGGTAACAGGATATTACATTCAATATGGTTAAAGATTATTTGCTAAAATTATTTAATTGAAAGCAGAAATTCTTCAAAAAAGAATTTCTTGAAATATTTCAAAGGATAGAAAGTGTTCTGTACTCAGCTATTATTATTGCCCTTACTGAAACATTTGATTATTTTTCTGTATTAGTGATGGAAATTAGTTACTTATAAATAATACTTTTAAAGCCCTACAAGTCTGCTAGTTTTGGTTGCAGCTGTCTGAGAGTACCCAATACCATTTGGAAAGGAGAAAAATGAAAAACCTTAATAATAAACTGACAGATCAAAAGAGCAACAGTGGGCATAAATAAACTTTCAGCTTGTATCCATTTCTGTAAGAGTAAGGAAATGCACATTTGTCTTGTATCCCAAGAAATCATATCCATTTTACTTGCTTTGCTCTTTTCTAACTATCACTAATCACAGCATGAAGAAAACATCAAAACGGAAGGAACAGCTCACATATGCTCTGCATAATACTAAAAATCAATGCTTTTCTAAGCATGACTATTTATGAGATACTGGATCTGGTGACTAGAACATGAGTCACTCCAGAACCATAGTTTGAAATTTTAATCTTACCCTTCAAGATTGATCTTGCTATTGACAATGGAGCAGATTCTGTTCTACTCCACATTCTAACAAACTATTAATATCTGGCCTGAATGCTCTACAACTAATATTTACATTACAAAAAAATTTAAGGTTTTTTTTTTTTTAATTTGCTTGTCTGACAGACATTGTTGATCTAACAAAGATAGTGAGAAATATTCAGGGTTTTTTTCCTTACATTTACAGATGAAAATTTCCATATCCCAAAGATAAGGGACAACACAGAAACCATGCAGTCCTCAACCAATTTCAGTGTTGTCGTAGCATTCTAAATGCTCTTAATGCAGGCAGAGACAACCTACAACAGCCTAAATCCCTAACACTTAATACTGTAGGTGGATCTATATAGAATTATTAACTTGACATGTACATGTTGGTACAAAAGGCCAGATGCAGATGCAACATTTTGGCAGCCCATGAAACAACAGTTTGGAGTACCTAGGTCCACACCAATTTTAATCTATTACAACTAATACTAGTGTTCTGGATTTGTTTTCCTCACTTCCCTGATGCAGAAATAGAATCAAGACATAGTTTCCAGAAGTACTGAGCTAGAGACAAATGTGTTCCTAAAGAAAACGGTGAGTCTTTGTCTTTGTTTTATGTGCAGTTTTCTCAAATTTGAGACTAACTCTGGTTAGGCAAGTGGAATGGAGGAAGCTAAGTCCATTTGAAAACAGGTCCGTGAATTGTGTACTCAATGATATACAAATTGATGTGTTTTTTACCTTATATATGTAAACCAATAGCAAGAAAATAAATCATATATCATGTAGTTATGTATGCACTACTAATGCCATAGTTCAGAGTCTATTATAGATATAAGTAAGGTAGGAGTTTTTCCTCTACATTTCACACAACACCGTGGAACAGATTCTTCAGCAGTCTCAGAATAAAGCTAGAGCTTGGTGGTCTTCTGGAGACTACACAATTGTTTCAGAGCTGTCATCTTCCATCATAACCACAATCGACAAGCCTGCTCATTAAGAATACATTGACAGCTTCTGACATGCAATAACATACAGAAACTTTTACTGAAAAATTAGAATTAATACAGAATGCTCTGAGACATTTCTTCAACAAAGTTGGAAGCACAAGTGGGTTTGCAAGAAGTACTAGATGTGATAGTTTAAAGATGTTTATTGTATTGCTATTGTATTGCTATTTATTGTAGCACATAGTTTAGTGCAAAGCATTCTTATTTTTCCTCATTTAAAAAAGATTAATACTTCAATTTAACTAAGTTTACACAGCTGCCAAAAATAGCCAACAAATAACCTGAAGACTAGGGAGGAATAAAGACGATGTGGCATCAACCTGAACGTAAGCAAAACATAAAGAAATTGTTCTCGGAAAACTTTTAAGTCCTGCTCAACGCCATTTAAAGTGGGTGGAAAAACTTTATCAGCAAAAACATTGCTTGCAAATCCCCATATACTGTGGTCTACATTTTGTTATTTCAGACATGTATTTGGGTTCAGAAATTCTAGTCACTTTGCAGAAGATGAGCTACAGAGAGAACAAGTTTTACCCAAAGACAATCTTCAAAGCACATCATAAAAATCAGCTATTAAAAAAAGTAAGAACTGAGCATGCAGTTTTGCCAGAAATGTTACTTTGAGTTTTGTATTTACTTTCCTCATCAAAAGAGACACTGAAAACATAAATCCACATAAAAATATGCCTAAGACCTACACAGTTATACGTTATTCTTCATGCTACTAAGTGGCCTGATGGGATTCTTTTCCCCATAGACATATTAACATACACTAATTGTGTACAAAAATTGGCATTTTCTCATTATCTCTCTTTTCCCTCTGTGGGGTTTGGGGGGTGTGTGTGTTTTGTTTTGTTTTATAGCTTACTTTGAAGATGCAGATATTTTCCCCTAATTTTCCATGATATTAATATCCATATAATTTTTTGATTTAAAATGCTCTGCCATGAAAAAAACGTTTAGCATCAGAACAAGTAACAAAAGCTACAAAGATAGCTGGTAGCTATCTATATTACATGCTTCTCATTTACTACATACATATTTATGAAATCACTTAAGCGTTAGAAAGTTATTTGTTAGAGTGTTATTTGTAGGAGGAGATAATAATTGGAAGTAATCTGACACTTACCACACTCACCTGGTTTGAGATCCAGTGCAGCAAGAGATTCTGAGTGCAAGAAATACAAGGTTGGACTAACAGTAAACAATACATAGTTGTCATGCCTTTCATCCAAGATGATGAGAACCAAATCGCCAACCTGAAAACTGGGGGGTGAAAAAAAAATAAAATCAAGGAACTTAACTAAAAAAAGAAGTATAGAAGCTTAAAACTACATTAATTACACGGCAATTTTTTCCAAGTACTGCACAGGCTGAGACTTAGTTGAACTGCAGCACAGATGTTCCTACTTGTTATGCCAGCTCATATACATTTTATATTTTCTGAAGTTAACAAAAAACTCTACCTTTTAAAAAGTGGTTTTGAAATGTTTTCCTTCATCCATGAGCTCAAATTACTGTCTTCAAAAGAACTGACAGTTTTGCTTTTACCTAACAAAATACTAACATTTCAAGTTTATATTATTTTTATTCACCAATACTTAGGTTAATGATCACTGTATCAGTGTTTACAAACACTCTTTTGATGTTTTAAAGTGAAGTCATTTGAACACAGAAAAATACAGCAAAACATTTATGCAGATATTCAACCTTAAAATTTTAAGCACACGGGACAAAGGAGGGATGAAGTAGTCATCTGACTTTGATCAAAGGGTTAAAAGCAATGGAACACCGTGGTGTCTTGACATACAAAGTTTCCAAAATCTGTTTCTTCCTGACACCAGGATAACAAAAGAAGCCACAAAGTTCTCTGCCAAGTTTCAGTAACAGAATTCAGAGAACTCAACTTCTGTTTCACAGTGCAAATGTGTTAGAAGTATATTATTTACCCATGAATGAAATGAAGTCTAAAATAGCTACAAATTAAGCATTAGACCATGACAGGGCTCTAAGAATGAATGTTACTACTGCTCTGGGGACGGGGGAGGAAGTGGCAAAGAAAGAGGAAAACTCTTCTCCATAAAAGGAGATTGCAGATATATAGTCAGAGATAGGTGAATCTAGACAGAAATTTAGCTCATCTTCTTTAAAGCTCACTTTTAGATTAAATAAACAATACTCCAGGCTTTTCTGCCGGGATTTATTATGAAGACAGACTATACCAACTCAGATAAAGACATCTCTATTGGACAGATGAATTCTTTCATGACATTTTCCTCACCAGAGACTACCAAGAGAGTTCTTAGAATATTCACATGCTCACAGGAAAAGCCGATTCTGCACATACTGACTTTGTTACAAAAAAAAAAAGAAAAAATGCAATTTGGTGTGATTCAGAAAACATTAATGGAATAATCTGTGGTGTTTTTCTTTCCGAAAGCAGTTTTTGTATTACTCGATATTAGACTGATAAATTNCGAAAGCAGTTTTTCTATTACTCGATATTAGACTGATAAATTACTTTAGAACAACGGTCTGTAGCTTTCATATTTGGCAAGAATTAATACTACTTTTCCCAGCAACAATTCTACATGCAGCTGCTAACAAATTGATAATATCTAACAAAATATTTGAGTTAATATCATTGCATTCTGTCAAGGTAAGCCAAAAATACTGAAGACTTCAGGAAGGTAAAATTTCTCTTGAAATATAATGAAGCACTACACATACTCAGGATGAACAGGATTCCTTCTATTTTTTCTCAGCGTGATTTCAAGAAGGTTACAGAAAAACAGAAACAAATCTAAAAGAAAACTCCGGGAGAGTTCTAGAAATCCCATGAGGTATTATCCTTATGAACCATGTAAAGGAAGGCACAGAATTCAAGAAAGCCACTGACATACAGTTTTCAGCAAGGCCTTTTCTTTCTTGTTTAAAAGAAGGGTTCATAAAATTAGCTTTATGCTCAACTGGGATGGCTCAGTACCTGACAGCTAAACAATAGAGATGACCTATATATCTCTTCACCACAGAGCAAGAACAGCACAACTGTGACATTCTTTAACTATGTACGTATTATTGAAGGCATATCCACCTGTTTATATGAAAATTAACATGTACTTACTCTCTAATTGCTATTTTTTCAGAATGTCTTGAGGATACTGATGACATGCTCTGGGACATCTGTAAAAAGAGAAAATTTATGAAGTACTGGCAAGCTATGATGAAAGGTACCCTGCAGTTAACAATATGGTTAAGATAGAAAAATAAATTACTTATTATTGATTTCAAACGGCATGTATTCTTGCAGATCTTATATTCACTCAAGAAAACAACATAACTTTCTCTTGTCCTGTTCTGGAGCAGGTTTGGTTGGGTTTTGTTTTGGGTTTTTTTGAGAATTTTTTTTTTTTTTTTTANAGCATGTATTCTTGCAGATCTTATATTCACTCAAGAAAACAACGTACCTTTCTCTTGTCCCGTTCTGGAGCAGGTTTGGTTGTGTTTTGTTTGTGGTTTTGTTTTGGGGTTTTTTGAGATTTTTTTTTTTTTTTTTAAAAACAGCTACCATTGAAATTTCTTACATAATTGACTTCTGCCACATTATTTAAACCTGAGAAGTACTTTCCAGATCACTGCCAGCAAAGACTTGTTCTGAGCAAACCCAAGACCTACGATATAGCCGTGCACACTAACACAAAAGCCACTGGCATTCTCAAAAAGGC
>RSEF01000002.1:121077255-121098429 GCA_003993805.1 Himantopus leucocephalus | reverse complement strand
TCAATATTCAGGCTAATGGGGACAACCAACTAAGGCCCTAATTTCTCCTTAACTGCTTGTGCCAAAAGGACTTAAGCAGCAATGCAAAAATCTAGAATTAACAACAACTTCAAACCAGAGTGACAAAGCCACAATGCACACATTCTGCACGCAGAAGCTTGAGAAAATGGCAGAAAACAGAAATATTAACAGAATAATTGTACTTTTACAATTCCTGTGGAATATAAGCATCTGTCAATGTTAAGAAGATAGTCACTATCATTTGACTATTCTCTAGATAGACTCACTTTACTTGTTGAAGAGCTCAAAATTCTCAGAATATTTACTAATATGTGATTAGAAAGGAAACTATTATTATGCAGTTGTGAGACCAACTAATCTTTACATCTGGAAAAACAAAGCTTCCTTCTGAAGTGGCTAATAAAACAATATTATGAAAATACTCTTTTGAATAGAATATTCTCTTTTCTTGGTAAAGAAAAACAAAAATACCTTTTGTTCATTCAGCAGGTCTGTAATGGTCTGTGACATTTCATCCAAACTCTGTGCTGCCTTTACCAGGTTATGTAGAGCGCGTACATGCTGGTGAAGAGGTTCAAAGTCACAAAGTATGGGAACCCTTAAAAACAGTACAGGATTATTATTTTTTTCCCCACGTTGTTAGGTTAATATTAAAATATATTAAATTATTATGTGTATATTCCAGCAAGACTAAGCTTCCCTCTGTATAAGGTTTGTACTTTCTTCATGTCATCTATTTTACATGGAAAATCCACTAAGACCACCTGGTATTTGTGTTTTAAATTAAGAACTTGAGAGCTTTTAAGGAGTAGATAATGATAAACACAATAATGGAGAAATAATATGTCAGTCTTTCCTTCTGAGGAAAACATTTAACAGTAGTACCTACAGTTAAAAATAACAGTAACAGAAGAGAATTGATAATGATTAGATCTGTAATTGAAGCACTTATGTTTGCAAAATGACTCTATTCTCTCCAGTTGGATTGTCTCCAATCCAGCTCTTCCTTTGAAGTAGCTATTAATTCTCTACTATTTTATTTTAATGACAGGCAACCTAAATTAAAAGACTGATTAATGTGTCATGATCACATTGCAAGTGTTGCAAGGTAATCGTTCAATTGCAAGTTTTCTAAACCGCTGGAAAAGCAAATTTTATTTAACTTTTCTTGAGAGTCTGTATATCCATAATTTTTAATTTGTTCAGGAATAGCTCCACTGAAATAATGAAGCAGGAGTTCACACAGACTAACAATATACTGAAAGCAGATTGCACTTCAACATACTTTGCATTCTCTATTCTACATATAGGGCGAGTGGTACCTAGCGTATTTTTGTAGAATTAAGATTTTGGTAGTTGTTCAAACATAATTTCAGAAGACCGAAGCATTTTAAGTAAATAGAAGTACCATTTTAATTATGCAGCTCAGGGGTTCAGTGCTGATAGAAGATTTTGCGCTGGGTCTCCGTTTCCCTATTGCTTGCTCTTTTAGATGTTAAATGAAAATACCAAAGAAAATACTGCTCTAAAGTTTCTTCTGAAGTTCAGTGTCTACGAAGGTGTGTGACAGCTTTGCCCACTCGAGTTGCAAGTCCACCACTATCATCAATATTTCCATCAAATGTAATCCTGAGCCCAGAAACCAGGAGGAACATGACATAATCCCACCTCTATTGCCATCAAGTGGAAAGCTATGTCACTACAATTCAGACCAACTAAACCAGTTTGGTTAGTGACTGGTTTTCTGACGACAGCAAGGCAAAATGCTTCCAGAACTCAGTCCAAACTTCCCAGGAAGGTCGTAAAATTCTCACAAACCCCAAAATCAGGCAAACATCAGCAATATGATACTATAGTTTGCATTTTTTTTTCCTTCAGAATCACTGAGGATCAAGCCTAAGAGCATAACAAGAGAAACTAAAAGAGTACATCAGCTGTATCACAATCCACTGTCAAACAGACTAAGCTCACTATCCTTATTTTTAATTCCAGCAGCAATACCATAAGAACAGCCAGGAAGTCTGAATCAAAAAAAAATGCCAGTACAAACTAGAGGTGAAAAACACAGTGAATTCAGCTCCTGCACTGTGCATCAGTAACAGGTGTCAGGCTGATACTGTTGGTGAACCTGGCAGATGACAGCGGAGCATCCCCCTTTTAGATTTACCTTACCATCCTTTGTGGGATTGTGGCCTTGGGGCTAAAAAAAGGAATCTCAGCAAGTCTCTAACTGTGGATCTCTTCTAGAAAAAGGATGATGGATACATGCAGCATCTGATTGTGATCATACTGATAGACAGATTTCTTCCTAGACACAACCTTACGTAGAACTTTCTACAGCCTATTTCTTGCCCATTATCTTGGTTGGCATTTCTCCGATTGCTACAGGTTTAAGACATATGAGTTTGAAAAAGCTCATTCTAACAGTCAGCTTTTCCAGAAAGACATCTCCAAGTTTTAGGTAAGAAATTAATCCTATCAAGTTGCCCGTGAGACAAAACAGTAGCTTTCCTGTCTACATTTGCATGCCTGCCTCATTGTTGGGAAACAAGAAACATGGAAATAAAGCTTTGCTCAAACGATGGACTTCGATAGACAGCAGAGGCACTTAGAGAATACACTTTTCAGTAAAGTAAGTCTGTCAGAGAAAAAGCAATAATTGAATACAGAAGATCTCTATGATCTCATGCTGGGCTAAAGAAATTTATCTTATATCCTCCAGAATACCACTTAACGAAGAGCAAATAAAAAAAATCAATATAATTCTGATCTGACAAAACAAAGTTATGAATTTATTTCAGTTTAAAACTGACAATTTTTTTTGTTGTTTTTAGCTATAAGGCAGCTCAGAGGAACATCCAATATCATTTACATCTCAATACAGAATACATGTGTTCAAATCATCTGAGCTTAAGGACATGAACCATATAGAAAATACGTACCTCCATTAAGTCAGTGAAGACCATTGCTTAAGACTGGCATCAGTTCAAAAAAATAAGTTGCCTGTTCCTTATGAAAAATGAACTGGGGGAGGTGGGAGCAGGGGGAAGCTACTTTCATAACATACAAAGTTTAAAAAGGTGTTTACCTGAGTAATGGCTGTACTTCTGACGGACAAAAAGACTGCAAAAACTGCAAGTCACTTAATGAGATATCTGGAAGCTCACTGTCAAATCTGCGCGGTTTTCGTGTCTGTATTAAGAAGAAATTAGTTTACACATTCTGTTGTTAAGGTAAATAATACAAAGATAACTAAGGAAGGATTAAAAAAAAAGCTTAATTACTAACACAGAAAAGTTGGTGTTAAACCCCTCTCTCAAAAATTTCATATGTTTTTTAAAGGAACCATGCCTGCCCTCACCCCCTGATTAATAATGCCTGCCCCCACCCCCTGATAAATTTACATTTATAGTCATTAATCTATACACAGTGCCTTGGGCAGCAGCAGAATACAGTATTTCAGCTGGAAGGAACCTCAACGATCATCTAGCCCAACTTCCTCCCCACTACCAAGCTTCATAAACATTAAGGATGTGTTTAGAAAGTTAAGGCATAAGGGATGGCACTGAAGCTTTATTTCCTGTGCTGCTAAACATACAGTCAAGTATTAATTTAGTTCAGTATTCGAAACACTGAAATGAGTAGCATTCTTATTTTTCCAAGTATCCTTTAAAAAAAGCCGCAAAAGAAAAGCTGAAAGGTTAATCAAGGCAAAGTGAGATGGCAACATCAGTATCACGGAGAGTTATCTTACTTCAATTAACCAAGCTGTATGAAATCAAAGTTAACAGGCAACACTTGATTACAGCTATACTTTTTCACCCCTTCACATTAACAGCCAATAAAGAGATGAAAATGCTTTCCCACTCATCCAGCAATTATAGAAAAACACGAAAACCTTTTATTTCTTTTTACCATCCGATTAATTTTATGGATGTATTATTCAGAAGAGAGGATTAGATGATCAAATCATCTCCTGGCTTCTTTTTTCTGACCGTTAATAGCAATTTTTTGTTCACTACCACAGACTCCCTGTTAAAAAGGCATACCGAGTTGACACTTCCTCTCCCACTACACTGCATGTTATGAACCAATGTTAACACAGGTCATTTGAATTAGCAAAGAACACTGGCTCCCAGCTTCTTCAGTGTCAGAGCAACATGACAGGAATATAGCTTGAACGAATTAAGCTTAGGTTTTTAATTTATGAAGTTTCATAAAAATGAAATAAAATGCCAAAATATATTGAGTACATACACAAAAGGATGGAGGCCAGGAGTCAAGCCCTCTAAACAAACGATTCCTTAGAAAAGACTTCCCTAAGCAAAGAAAAAATGGTTATTTAAAAGAAAGAAATGCAACATACAAACAACGCCTCAAGAGAAAACAGTTAAGCTACTGCAGTTTTAACAGCTGAATTAAATTTGAAAGCATTACTATGCCATTTCTTGACAACATAAAATTGCAAGTGACCACTGAACTTCATGCAAAACCCACCATCCAAGTAGAATGTCTCACTTCACCAAAGCCTTTTTGCTTAATGTTCACCCCTGCAAAAGCCTCAAATTCTTTTTCAAATTTTAATTATAATCTTGCTAATCCCCTTTCCAAAATTTTGATAACCTTTTGCTCAATTTTCTTATTTTAGCAGTTCATTCAGAACTTAAAGTTCCAGACTTCGCAGAAAGAGAGAGAAAGAACCAGATTTCTTTTACGAGCAACTTCATTTTTAATTTTTTTAACTTTGTCAAGCGCTTTAGACATGGGTTTTCATTCTTTTTTTCCTGAAGTAGTACAGAGGAAGTTGCAGTGGTATCCAAATATTCAGTAATGGTTTAAAAAGTGTTATTTAAAAGAACGGTAAAGCTCACAGAACACGTTCAAACAGAAACTGCATTCAAACGTAATAATTAGAAATATTACCTTTTACGAGCATTAAACTAATTAGAACTTTCACAGTATTTCGGATAATATATATGAAACAGTTCATTAATTTGATTAATAGAAAAATATTTTGTTCATAACGCGACCACCTGGCACACTGCATGCATTTCCTATTTAAGTTAAAAAGAAGTTATACAGGTATGTAAACTACAACATAATGAATGTATTTTAACTATAAAGACAGAAGTCACTTAACCATAATTCTGATTTCACAGAAGAGAAAGTACTTACTGAACAGTTTACCGAAAGATTCCCTTTTTGCCTTTTCAGCTTCATACAGGTGTTTCCCATCTTTTATTAAAGCACCTGCCCACTGTGGGAGGGAAAAATATGTAGTTAGTTGTTAATTTATACATTGATACAAAGGTTTGGTTTTGAAGTTTTACTTACCTCCCTGTAGTGTTTTATGAACATTTTTCTCCTCACAACCTCAACAACAGCTAGACAGTACATTTGAGGAACAGTACTGAGAGCCTCTACAACCTTGACCCTTTCTAGGAGCTCTGTTACAAGACGTAGCAATGCTTGTAGTTTCTCTCCATCTTGGTCAGCATGAAGCATTACAAAACAACACCACCTACAAAAGTAGGTTACACTTTAGAAGATAACAACTTAGTCATCTTTTCTGCATTTAAGTTTCACTAAGATTAGCAACATGTCTGGATGAACTGAACAATGACATCATTCTACGTGAGAAAACAACAGGTTATCTGAAGTACCAAGCAATTCTGAATTCAGTAGTCGCCTTGCAGTTCCCTGTTATTTTCTCACAGTAAGATATCCACATCAGGGCTCAAAAAATGAACACAACATTATTTGAGTTAAGGTATTGTTTTTGACAAGTAATGCTCTTAACATACATAACCTTAAGATGAAATGATAATGTAGCTTTCTGCAGAAGAATTAAAAAATGATGGTACATCCAGAGCAAAGAAGAGACTACTTTTTATTTATAAATCTTAAAAATACTTATTGAAAAGCATCAGCAAGAAATATTAAGGGTACGGATACTGTCAAAGAAATATACCATCTACTCATGCACTACAAATAGTTCTCAGACCTTGCAACCACGTCTTCAATTATCTTATTGATACAATCAATACATTAGTTTCAAGCACAGCCACCAACATAACTAAATTGCAGGGGAACTACCGAAAAGGTGATCATGTGGTGTGTTTGAGTGGAAACATTACAGCAACTTTGCCACCACAGAAGGCATAAGGCAGAGGTATATCCCGCAAGTAACAAAAAAAAAGTTTTTATTGATAGAAGTGAAGTAAAAATGAAACAAATATAAAGAAGTCAACATTAAGCAATTAGGAACTTATACTAATGAAGAAACTACAAGACATGCACTGTTGACTTTCTCATAGTAACGAGCGGTAAGAAATAAAAAGAGGGCATTACATGAAGCCAACAAGTGGCCAGTTCGAAACAGAAAGGGAATTACATTTTTCACACACCATATAGTTAAGTAGCAGAACTTGCAAAAAATAGGAGTTTGTGGATTCAAAAGAAGTTGGAATAGTTCAGAGCAAAAAAAACCATCAGCAATTAAACACAGAAGAGCTGCTTCTAGATTAGGTAAGAATATTCTTCTCTAAAAATATTTATATATAGTGAAGTTTATGTTCTGTCTTCATTATTAGATTCCTGTTATGGTCATTTGCTACTAGCTGCTATTGAAGACAAGACAGCAGAGGCTTTGGTTTGACCCAAAATCCAGTGGGTTTTTTTTGTATGTTTGTTTTGTGGCTGTTGTATGTTTGTGGTTTGGTGTTTTAGTTCGGGGTTTTTTGGGGGGNTTTTTTTTTTTTTTTTAAAAAAAACAACTGTGCTTTATTCTTCTCTTTAGATCTATCCTCTTTGCATTTACTCTCCACACCTCACTAGCTTATTCCTTGCAAAGCGATGCAAGTCTTTCCCTCTAAACTCATGAATTAAGTGTATACTACAAAATATATAGAAAACATCTAACAGGGTCACAACATTGCCTAATTATTTGCTGCTAGCATAAACAATGTTTTTGCTTCCAAAAATTATTATTAAACTCTGTATACTTTTCCTATGTATCTGACATGGCAAATTATCTAAAGCTTTTAATTAAGAGTACAGTAATGTGAAAAAGGGTATTTCCCATTGAGCAATAGACTACTTACTGCCTTCCATGTTATACAGTAATAATGCTTACGTGAAAAATTGCTATTTTTACTGGCTGTGACTGAATATAATTCTTTTTCATGAACTACAAGTAAAACAAACTACTGGCATGTTTTTCTGCTTTGACATGATCACAAGCTTCTGAAGAGTGTTTCACTTATGCTTATTATAATCCTTTGAAAACATCAATATAATTGCCAGTCAAATTTTAAATAAGATACTGATGGCTTCTCAGGTTGATGAGAGGAGAGGGGATTGTAGGCTCTTGGATACTGTTTTATTGATATGAAGACTGTTTAAACTCTGTGAAAAATTTCTGTTTCACACTTACAAGTAATTTCATATACAAACTGAAGTGATCCAACTTTTATTTTCTCTCCCATTAAGAAAAACTCTATGCATTACCAAAGATTTTTTTGTGATGCACATTCTTTAAACAGTTGTAACTTACTTCAGTCTGACTTGTAGATTATTTGCAAGCTCCTGTTTGGCAGTGGTACATTTCTGTTTAATATCTAACAGTTTTCTGTGATTAGTTAACATAATCATCAGCTGATTTGCATGACTCAAACACAAATCAGGCAGCACAGAAGGATCTTTCAAGTTCTCAGCTCTCTTCTGATTAGCCAAAAATCCCTAGAGGAAGAGACATGTTTGTTAAACAAGCTTTGTGACAATCAAAGAGCATGGAAGTGATCTATCTTCTCTAAGAATGCAAACATTTTAATAATCTTACAGTAACCATTCAGGAGTATAACAGAATGCTACATAGAGAAGTGTCAAAGTTGCTTTCTTCTCATTCTATAACCCAGTTCAAATAAATTTCATCTGGCATTTCTCTTCCAAACAGTTACCAACACAACTCTGTAAGAACCATACGCAACTAATCAACACTAGTGAAAGATCACAAAAATTAATGCAGCAGAAAAGAAGCCACTATGATAGAGGGAATCAACCACCATTCTAATTTTTGCAAACAACCAGCTTGTTAACTTCTGGTATATGCGAGACTTAACATCAACTTGGAACATATTCAGTACTACTGTGGGCTTAAGAATATATTTTCCACATAAAGAAATTCATACATGAAACTAATTCTTCTTGAGAGCCAAGACCACAGCTAGACATCTTATTTGTATGTAGGAGTTGGGTACGGCAAAGAATTATTTGTTGTGGATGCTAACAGGCAACCCCTAGATGCGTAGGGGGCAGAACAGGGAAGATGGACTGCCTTTAGATAAACGGGTCTTAGATGGCTGATTACTGTTCTACAAACTTGATTATTAAGCCTTTGCTTTCTTAATAAAGAATTCAAAACCAGACAATAGTTTTAAGTGCTTCTTTCTGAAACTGAGGTTAATAAGAACAGTGAACCATAGATTTATACAAAACTGCTGAAAAATGAAACCAGTCATTGCTGATTTGATATTGAATGTAAAGCAATCTTGTCATAAAATGCTATAAAACACATTTGCAAAGCCTGCAATAAATATTTATATCCTAGTGAGAACAGCACAGAAATCAAAGTAAGTATCCAACAAGTATATTAAGTGTAATTGAAAGAAAAGGAAGAAGCTGCACACTGAAGATCGAAGAGAATACTGACGAGTCAACCATTTATTGAACTCCAAGCAAGTTATGTGCTGAATGAGCGAGCATCCTCTGTGAAACAAAAGCAGGTTGCAAACATTTAACACTCTGTATCATCCGAGCCAAGTGAACAGAAACCAGAAAAGGTGGGAAGAACTGTTACGGAGACAAAGAAGAGGACAGCCCCATCAAAAGAACTTGGGTTGTTTCATCAAGGACGACAAAGGCATTGAAGAAACATGCTGTGATAATCGTTAGGGAACTGCCAAGCACCAAAATCAAAGGCTGTATAGGCACGAGAGCATACAGATTTGAAATAGCCAAGAATACTTTCAGATCTGAGATCAACTGATGTTTATAAACATTAGGACCATCAGATGGTATACAACTTTGCAATAGGAATAGAGAAGTCAAGAAAATAATTGCTTTTAAGTAGCAGCTCGGTAAGCTTTTTAAAGAATCACATGGCATGGAGCCTGAAGTTACACAAAACTACATGCAGTGAGCTAGCATATCCCTTCCAGCTTTACTCTCAGTTCCAAAAGGCTATTCATAAATTTGAGAGTCTTTTGCCATTTCCGTATCCGTGGATCCATCTTTAAAAATAAAATTTAAACTAGAATTACCCTAGGATATAGATCAGAAAAAAGAATCTCAGCATACTAGAAAAAGGCCAATTAAGAAAAACTGCAGTAAACTGATAAAAAAGGGGGGGGGAAGCCCCAATAAATTGAGGAAAAAATCCAAGATCTAAATAATCAATTGTTCTCACAAGTTCTTGCCGTTCTAGCCCTAATCGGATGACAGGTTTCATTACATAAGCATCACAGTCAAACTAAGAAGGGTCCGAAAAACAGGTATGATAATGCCTTTACGGATTTTTTCCCAATGACTATTTCCTAATCAAAGAATCAGAAATAAGGAATAATTAAAAACATTTTAGACTGAAGTTCAAACAATCAACAGGGAAGTGGGGCAGTCAGTGGTGTAATAAGCAACTGAGATGACCCTGAATGACTGTAAACCTGTAAATCTAACTGAGGTTTTCTCTGATGTTACAAGAAGCAGGAGGGAAATAAAAGCACAGAATATGATAGTGACAATAAGGATAACCCTTTATTAAGTCAAAGTCCTTTTCCCAAAAACTTCAAGTGAAAGAACAAGCCCACAATCAAGAAGGCCATCTGCAAACCATTTTTTTTTTTTTTGACTCTGACAGAGCTAATATAAGAACTAATACTTCTATGAACCCAACTGATGGGGGCAAATTAAAGAAAAAAAATCAAACACAAGAAAGTGTTGGAAAGGATAAGCTATTGGGCAGAATCACGCTGAAAGATTAAAGGCTCCAAATTTTCTGAAGGTGTACACTGACTGCAATTCTACAAGCTTAGGTCACAAATCCCAGCTTCCACAGAGAAAAATAGTTTTTGAATTTAACAAAGCTGCTTTCCTTATTAAATGTTAGGGGCTGGAGATCAACTATTCAAATATATGACTCAAGATGTAATTTTTCATATTCAAAAGGCTGTTTAATGGTCAGTTCATTGAAAAGGCTGACTGAAAACAAAAGAACTGTTAAGGCAGGTCCAAGAACAAGCAAATTAACTAAGCAATGAAGCCTTCTAGCAGCAGATGACTTTGTTCCATATGATAAGTTTGCTTTGAATTTTTATAATGAAACTGAGGCTGAAGTAGAAAGTCAACTCAAATTCTGCATAGAACATCATTGTTTTCTGGCCTGGAGAAATAAGCCTACAGCTTCTAATCTATACACTGCCAATGGAATTACTGTCGAGATGTTCCTTGTCTTGTTATATAAAATACATCCACTTATTTTCTTTAAGAACAGAAAGGTGTGACATAAAAGAAAATGCTTTTATGCTGAAAGGTGTGACAAAAGAAAATTATGTGTGGTGTTTTCAGGTAACACCAAATCCTAACTGTTATTACATAAATTGTGAACACTACCTTTAAAAATACGTAAGTCCTCGTCTGTATTTTCAAATACAATTAAACCCTTGCACTTTGCCATTCTTAGATTTCTACACAGATGATCATTTGAATGAGTAAGACAATACCAGCTCTAGTATCTTACAGCTAGTATCTCACAAGTATCTATTTTTTTTTTTTCCAAACAATATCCAAACAGTTGCTAAAAGTAGTATGAGAATACTTCCTAAGGCTCAAATATAAAAGCAAGGAATCAGAAAAGGAAAATAAATAGTAATGTTTAATCATTTGTTTAACCACAAACATTTAATTAACTGAAGCATCAAAAAAACCCAACAAAAAACCTAAACACCCCACCACAATCTGACTGTTCTTACAACCCCTTATAAGTACAGGAATAGAAGATTTATAAAAAGAAATGTCAGAGATGAAAATTTGAAAGTTCCAAGTCTCTGGTAAGTCTTCAAAAAATAAAACCTCAAAATTTACAGAGGCATTTAAAAAAAGGTGGCAGAGTACCTTTCCAATTGACTTTTAAGCATCTCTCTGAAGTGGGATTGGTAAACTTGAGGTAGGCTCTTCGTTCAAGTAAAGAGGGAAAACATAGCTGACAGCCACTCACAGCACTGGGAAACCAGGCACAGGGATGCTAAAGCAGCTTTTCCATCATGCTAAATCCCCTTGTATTTAGCACTGGCCTAAAACGTTAACGTCTACGCAAGACTGAGTTTTAGCACAAACTTACTTCTAGACTTACTCATTGAAATTATCTGAAGACGGACTCCACTTTTAAACAATGCTGCCAGAAATACTAATAGCACCCACCTTTACATACCAGCCAGAGGACGCAGCAGGAAGACTGGGTCCTATGCAACTGTCAGCCCAGTTTTCCCCCCCTCAAAAGGGAGCTCTAAACACCTCAAGATAGAGAGGCAATGTTGCTCACTCACCCCTACAAATGCTATACCACTGTGCAAGCAGAAATAAGAAAAGTCACGCCTTTGCCTTTCTTCATGGTCCCAGCTCTGATGTAATGGTAAAATCTGAACATCAGATAATGACCACGTATAGATTTTAATATACTTTCAGTTGCAAACAAGATATTAAAGGACAACCTTAGATATAAAGTTAACAAGCTCTTCACAGAAACTGTATCTAATAAAGAAGCTTTACTATGCCACTGAAATGCTTAAGAAATATAGCAGCTATATGTTTTACATTTAAAATAGCCTTTAATCAAATTTCTTATCCCTTCAAGTGACACTGTCCAATACAGGCACAATACTCCCTCCTCACTGAGAGCTTTGTGATCAACTGATCAATCATTCAGTGACCAGTTACAAGGACTCAGTATTTACCTTAAAAATTAAATTTAACCTGCTCATCTCTTATTCCCCATCTCCAACTGAAGTTCTGATTTTCTTGCTGTCTTTCTATTTCTAGACCATAAAGATAACAGAAAACCTCTCCACTCTACAAAATAAAAACGTCTTACTTAAAATATCCTGGACTTAATGCACTAGGAATATGCAGAGCTATAGTTCACTGCAACTTTGTCAACTGCATATTAAGCTGCATATTTTTATAGCTAAAGTATTTCTGTCAACATTCTCTTGGTTATAATTGGGAAAAATAGATTTAATTCCAATTCAGCCAATTAGCATTCTCATCAAAGCACTGGTGTAAAATTGCTGGCTTCTGAGATATATCAGTATATGGTATTGTTTCTGGAATAGAATACGTCCAGTTTATTTTTATTTTAGAAATTAGATTTGGTAGTTGGAGTTATGAGGTGAAAACATGGCCACAGCATGTAAAACCACCAATATTTAAATAAAAAATTATTACTAATATAGCACCTTTGTGCGCATCTCCAGTGTGATAAGTTGAAAACTTTCTTGCATTAAGACGTGTAACTGTTTTGTTGTAATCTTTAACAGCATAGACATATCAAAAATCTACCACCTTCCAGTGTTACACAAACAAATGTGTATTACCTGAGCAAGTTCTTTTTGTTCATTCACCAGTCTGCTGCAGCTTGCTATCATCTGGTCCAATGCATAGAGCCTATCCTCAAGGCCTTTAATAGCCTTCATGTTCTGATTATCTAGTTTGGCGATAGTTTGTCGACATTCTGCCAGAAAGGGCTGGATGATCCCTGGATCAAGCTAAAAAAAAAAAAGAGCAAAAAAAAGGTTTATTAGCAGTTGACATATTGAAAGGCAACATGAGCTAGCTACGTGAGTTTTTAACCTTAGTGTTTCTTTTTTTTTTTTTAATCTAATGTGTGTCTACATCTGTCATCTGTTTCAGAATTCTAAGTTAACAAGTCTGTGGATTTTATATCACAGCATGAATTTCTTTGAAGTACTCCAACCAGACCATCATACAAATCAGGATCCTTTACAAGGGGAAGGAACTTTAGTTGAGGGCACAGGGCAGGACTGCCAGGGGAAGAGGCAGTTTAAAGATAATGGACGCAGTCTACACTGGAACAGAGTTCATAAAGCTACAATCAAAACAAGTGATGAATATGACTTGGTGGAAAGTGCAGTAGGGAGGGTGGTGGGTAAAAGCTTCAAGACCAATTAGCCTTATCCCACTAAATTAATGTTTTAATTGATTCCTGAGACAAGCAGATCAGTTCTAAGTAACTGGAAAACAAGCTATGAAAAGATAATATATTTGTAATACTTTTAAAAAAATGTGTTTTTAATAGGAAAAACATTAGCAAAATTATTCCATCGTATTCCTTTCACAGGCCATTATGCAGAAAAAAGTGTTTGAAACATGAAGAGGCTACCAATGTCCACAGATATTAAGGGTGACTCTTGCAAGTTTCACAATAAGAGCAGTGAAATATATTCATCTCTATTTCCTTAGTTCTAAAAGGAACATAGGTAATTGCAGTAGCTTATATAGGAGAGAGTTTAGTCTAAACCTGGAATAAATTAGTTAGGAAAATAACCTAAGAGTCATTAGATGTTAGCAGAATATGAAAAAACTATCAAAAATGGTTATTGTATGCCTTCTATTATATAATCTAGTGGAAAGGATACTATCCTGTGAGGTCATACTAGTTGTCACACACAGGCTTCTTTCATCAACGTGCAGGGTTAATGCCACTCACATCACAGAGCACACAAATTAACCCTCAGAAAAGAAGCCATTTATGAATTAATATTAGCATAAATAAAAGGACTATTTTCCCCTCAATCTATTATTTAACTGTATAAAAACTTCATACACAGCACTTTTTCATTCTGGAAGCACCCTTCTGGGGCATAGACAGAGGAACCTGAAGAGGAAAAGCATTACAGATTAAGGAGCCACTACAAAGAACATGTCTTTCCTTCTCTTCAAACAAAAAACCAAAACATACATACACAAACAAAACCAAAGAAGACCATCAGGAGAAGTACTAAAAACTGGTAATTAGCCCAGAACTTTTCAGAATACACAACTAAAGTTACTATTAGTGTGGCACAATATATCAAAGTTTTCTGAAAACTGCAAAGGTCTATTTTTGGTATGTTATGAATGGTCTTACGAATCTTGGCCTTTCTCAAATGAGTTGTCCATCTCCAAGAACGAGTAATAAAATAGTCTCTGGGATTAAACCAGAATGTGTTTATAGGATCATCTTCATTGTCATCCTATTCAGAATTACTCCAGTGCAACATCCCAAACGGTTTCTTGAGAGACAAAATACTGAAGAACAATATGGGGTTGTTTTTTTTTTACCTTCATAAACTAATTGGTTTTTATATCTTCTTACAAAAAAGCCTATTCCCCTCATTCCACTGTGTAATTTATTTCCTCCATCCATTCTTTTCATCCCATCTTTGACCTAACTGCGTATGTAGCACCCAGCTCTACTTCCACTGCTAGATAATATTGCTACCCTCATCTTAAAAGGCTAGAGAAGAAAGACTTTTAAGTGGCTATGACAGCATTGAACAAAAACATCTGGTTAGCTCCTACTTAACCACTGCTTTTGCTGCAGCCTAGGTTTCTGCAGTTAGAAGCACGATTTTCTAGAAACACCTAGAGGTTAGGAGAACCAGATACCTAGCAACGCTCTGTGCAACACACCAGTTCTGCCAAGACTACCAGTATCAAAGGTAAAAAGCTCATATTCTGATGTTTTACACTTTCATGAAAATCTTACCCAAATTCAGAGTTTCAAATAAAAATTGCAATCACAAACCATTTGTATGGTTCACATTTCCATGAAGGAAAGAGCATGGGATGAATGTGGGAAAAGTGATAAAAAAAGTTAGTGCCAATTTATTCTAGCTTGCAGTGTTAAAGGTTTATCTCAAGTAAATATTAAAAGAACAATCATGTTGCAAGGTATTTCTTTAGTGTTTTCTTTCCCTTTTCAGCTACAGGCCAATTCTGTTTTGAAACTAATTCTAAATCAGTGGTAGGCAAAGATTCAATCCTTTATGCTGCTATTAAAACAGGGTAAATTAAATGTTTTCCTAAGGAAAACTAGGAGCTATCACATTACTTCAAAGCTTTGGGTTTTTTGTGAACCAAAATAGATCAACATTGATCAATTACAGTTGTTCTGATAGTGGCCAGAATAGTCTGACTAAAGCGTTTTCCCCTACCTGCGAATTCTACTTATGCCAAGAAAACAAACAGAAACTTCATTTTTGGAGAATCAATCACATTTTTTCCCTACCCAAAGCAGCTTAAATTACAAACCAATTACAATAGTTTAAACAAAGGATTTCTGACTAGTTTTAGAGGAGGCAAGGACAGAAAGCACACAACTACAAGACAGCCTCTCTAAAACATGACATGTATGTCAGAAGACTACAAGCTGATCAACAAAGGCACAGTAAGTACATAACTAAAGCCATTATTGTTTCCTTTTTGTATCTTTAGTATCACTAGAATTTATTTGGAAGCAACTGTTTAATGTCTGCCTCTTAAAATAGATTTTTAAGAGACATTACATTTGTGTCCTTTTAATATTATGTACAAAGTGAATTTATTCTCTCACAACCAAAATATTGGGTTTTGTTACTCTTGTTTTAGGCTGGTAGAAAGCACCTTGGAGCATTACTGAACAAACAGGACAGAGGACTGTCTCAGACTTCAGCAATCAGGAAGTCTTTCACACACAGAATTGAATATTTTTTTTGCTAAAGAAAAAACTTGTAAAGTCTAATCTTCCCCCAGCCTTTTTTGTACTACTAAAATTTAGCACAGCTCAAAATCTTAAGGAGCCCTTAATATTAAGTCAAATTCTCCAACTACTTTTATAGACAGAATTGAAAAGTCAATGTACAGACCTGACCGCATCATAATGATCCCTACAACACATGGGGTTTAGACATAACTGAGACAGCCTTCCAGTCCTACCTTAAGGAGGAAATAACGTGTCAAAGACAACAGAAATTGTTTTATTTGTCCAACATATATTGAGTTGTAATAGTATAAAATTATACATATGCAAACAAGGCTAGACAGTGTAAGAAACATATGCTACAGTGAAATCAAAGAAAGAAGGAAATCTCTAGGCAGCAGGTCTTTAAAAGGTTATAATGCTCACTGGCTAAAATAATCACCTGGAAAGTAAAGAAAGTGAGCAGTGTTTTATTCTACCACCAGCAGAAATACAAACTGACAGGTTGGGCTATTCTGAGTGCATCTGTATCAGCTAATAAAGAACACATATATATAGTATGCAAATTTATCACAATTAACCACATGAATTTGTCCTATATTTTAGCGAAGGCTTCAGTATTTTCACCACAAAGAACACTAACTTCGGTCCAGGAAAATCTTTACTTTCACTACCAGAACAATTTCTATGGAAAAGGGAAATAAAGAATAGAAGTAAAGTCACTTTGCTTATACGCTACAAGAAGCTATTGGCTTTCCAACAGGAACAGCTATTTGAGAAACAAGCAAGACAACAAGCATTCATTGCTAAATTATACATTTTCCTAAAGGTCAAATTATTAACGCTCAAAAACTCTTAAGATACTTCCCACATCCCCACCGCCCCCCAGGGACATTCAATGCAATATAATTTGATTTTTAAAAAATTGGTAACTTACCCTGCTCATAGAATCAAAACATTTTCTGACCAGCGATTCAACATCATTAGGTCTATCTTGAACATTTATCCAGTCTAACAAAGACACATTGAAAGAATGCTGATCATCATCTTTCAATTCTACTGATGTTTCATTGTCCTGGACAGTACCAGCTTCCTTATCACCTTTTACATTTTCAGGATCTGTGCCTTCCAAAGCTGAATGTTCAACTGACTTGCAAAATGAGGCTAACATTGATTTATTGTTCACTTTAGATATATCAGAAGAAAGCACCGATTCAGCAGATTTCCCATCCTCAGTTTCGTCACTTTCTGCCCCTCCATGCTCAGCTGAAGAATCCAGTCTTCCTAAACACTCTCTGTAACTATGTCTTGTTAGGCACTCCAGCAGTGGTATCTTGGCCATGATAGAAACAGCAGAACCCAAGCTTTTTTTAAAAAGGGTGAAAAGAAAAAAACATCAGTATCTAGAAGCCAATATGACATAAAAACTTAGATACAAACCACCCATAAGATAAAGTATTATTTATTTTAGAACTGAAGCAGAATTCAAAATTAATTTGATAACTACCCTTTCAAAATACTGTGTTCACTATCAACATCATGGGAGGACAGCAAAAGAAGTTACAATTTTTGTTCTCTTCCACTGCTGAATATGAAGTCTTGCAAACTTCCAAGCAGGCTTATGTTTATAATGTAATGAAAAAAAGCACAGTTTGATAAACTGTCTATATATTTGGTAAAAGCTACAAAGGTCAACTTCGAAGTTAAAACATATTTATGCTTTATTTCTTTAATACATTCTATTAGGCAAAGCACTCATAGAATTACCATAATACTATAATGTTCAGAAAGATGTCAAAGACTTTCCTTGAAGTAACATCCAGAGTTTGGAGGATACAACCATACACACACATATACACACACACACTCTCAAAGTTATCCATATACACCCAAAGATTGTGTTACGACTTCATAGTTTCAATCATTCTTAATATCTGCTCAAGTGTACTAGAAAGCAATTAATTTGAAAGTGCAAATATGTATTTTAAAATGTTGATTAAATTTATTATCTAGCTATTTCTAGTGCATATTTGGAAGGACTTCAGCTCTTAAACAGCTGTTCATTAACGAGCGCATCTTCCACACAATTCAATACAGGTTTCTGTGTGCTGATGAATACAAGGAAAAAGTGTCAGTTAAAAAACTGACTAGCATAGACCAGAAAGAATGTTCTCCATGACACATAATCTAACAAACAAATACAGGCTTGATTAACTAGAACTAGCAGCAGACATACAACACAAAAAATAAGTTTAAAATAGAGTAACTTTGGAGTTGAGGCTGAAGTTTAATGGCAAACCTACTGTGTAAGTTTCAACTTGATATCATCTATGGACTGCAAGTAGCTTGAATATACATTTTCAAACTTGAAAAGTAGTTTTTGGTAAGAGTATGTACAATCTTCCAAGTTGGCCATTATGGCAGCCCAGCCTTGATGCTGAAGATGTTCATCATGTACAAGACCTTCACAAAAGGAGCACAGTTTCTTGGCAACCTCATACATTTCCTGAAAAAAAAATCCAACAAAAAATGCAAATCACTTTAGGTTATTACTGTGGTAACTGTATAAAACATTAAAGCGAGACATTTAGAAAATATTAACATAAAAAGTGTTAAATTTAGATAGCTACAAAGTTGTACACCTTAAAACTTCAACCAAAAACAACAAAACTTCCTCTATTCTTAAATAAAAAAATTGATGACAAAAAACACGCAGACAATTTACTGAGAAATATCTTCAAAACAGGCAAGTGAAAGCTGCAGTTCCAAAAAGCGTCATAAAATTAATTAAATGCTGCTAATCTAAAATATTCAGTGCACACATGCATGAATAATAATGCATGTACTAATCTGATAGAAAGAGCTAGCAAACAAGGTCCATTAAGGAGAAAACCGTTGATGAGTCAAGCAGAAGCTCAGAACAAGACAATGAATTGCAAGATCAGTCAGCAGAAGCACAAGTGCATCAGATGCAAGAAGAGATGCATGAGGAAAAAAGCAGGGCAGATAGTTAATTGAAGGTTTCCATTGATGAATAAACTGGATGCAACACAAGGAGCAGCAGTGCAGAGTGTTCACAAAACTAAAACCCAGAAACCTGGTATATGCAAACCAATGTCGAAGTTTTTCCTGTTAAAGAAGTGGATTATAGAGGCATTTTACTGCCATAAGGTGAGAATTTAATAACCACGCAACCTGGCAGAGTTAAAACAGAGACCCACACATGGCAAGTTCTTTATCTTACTAAAAGTGCACTAGCAGCAGTGACTATTATATTAAATTCCAAAGTTTTAACTCCAGTTTACCAACTTAAATTAGTTTACCAACTTAAGTAAACAGACTGTCCACCTCCAAGTGCCTACTACTCAAATATCAAAATGAGAAAGTAAAGAAGTCATACAATAAATCTTTCAGCTCAGTCCTTTATCAATAACATACTACATGGAAAATATTCTCCTGAGCATACTTGTATGTTGGGTTTTAACATATACCTACCCTCCAAGAAAGAAAATCTTACTACTTTTTGCAGGTTGAACATACTGTCAAACTAGGACTGAACACATAACTCTGCTCTAGTACACGTGAGAAAACCATACACGGAGAAACAAGTTATACAAATACAGTGAGAAAGTAGTATTAAAAATGCAGCACATCAGTATATTTCAGAATGCATTTGCTGCTGAACACATGTTTAGCAGCACAGATGCATACACCAAAAAAACATGAGCCCACCAACACTTATATTCCTGAAATAAACCACAAAACTGCAGACCATTTTATCAAAACATTTCAGAATTGATATCGACAAAACCTGAAAGTTATAAACAACCCGCCCTTTTAAAAAAAGTCCAAGCCTTGCCTCAAGCAGCATGACAAAATTCCACTGTCCTTCAAATCATTGCTATCTAAGCTATCAGCAGATGAACAATTAATATATAAACATACTTATACATGCAACTCCAAGGAAACCAAAGGCTATTACAAGTTTCTATCACTTTGTAGTAAAGATGCTATTTGTCTTCTTGTTTTCCAAACTTTGGTCACTTTCTGTGCACATGAGAATAAGGATTTCCAGTTTGAAAAGAACAATTTATTTGCTGCATAAGCTCTCACTTCCCAAGTCAAAATCAACTGGTAACACAACTGGGACAGCATCCAGATAGTCTGAAGAAAATGACTTGCAGATTCCAGCACTATCTCCAGCTCGACCATACAACTTAAATTCACATAAGCTGACTAATGCAAGATTGACATATTGAACAATTTTCATTATTTTCTTAAATTCACTTTGTATACAAATTACTCAAAGGCAAATTCCACAGCATATAAAAAAGCAGAGTTACTGCTTCCTCAATTATCCTTTTCAGAATGTGAAGAACAGGCTGTTTTACCCTAAGGTATACTAAAAAATACACCAAATATACGAAGCTGAAAAGGTAACTGGATGTCCCCATTGTGTTCTAATATATGTCCTGGGAACGTACACAAGCATTTCACTTTTAACTCACAAACACTATTCTCTTTCCAAAGTCAACCTTCCTCCAAACTACAGGCAATAATTCCAGAAGTGAGAGCATATGCACAACCACACATTAGTGTGAAGACTATAACAATATAAGCCATCTACAAAATCAAAAACTGATTATAAAGTCTTTTTATGCAGTTCCTTCAAGTGAGTATTACAGTTTACTGGGGAAAGTAAAGACTGGACTACTTCCACCTTCAAACAAAATGTTTCTTTAAAGGCCCCGGGTAGAGGCTTCTGTTAGTTCTATTTCCCTTTGGACGATCTCACTTAGCATGGCACAACCCAAACGTGTAATAAGGGAATGTATACACTAGGCTTGATATGACCACAGTTTTCAGCCTGAGACATACCCTTAACTAGTGGCCAGCGTTTGCTTTTTTAGTTAAATCTATTTATTGTGTTCACAACAAAAGTAAAGTTACAAGTGTTGTCCTATGAAGCTTTATTATATGTCATTCTTGATGCTCCCTTGAGAACCTAAGCGTTGCCAATTTAATATTTTAGTTTTAACAAGGTTGGTTCCTCAGCAAAACACTTTCAAACACAAAACAGAAGTCACAAGTTACCAAATTTTAGTAGGAAGAAAAAAAAACAACAAACATTACAAAGAAGATCATTTGTTACACTACTCATGACCAGCACCAATACTCTGTATCTAAGGAGTCTAACCTGTGGCAATTTACCCAAATTTAACCAAACCACAAGCTTGTGTCCCAGCAGTCTGACTCCTAGAAAAGCATACACAACAGTATTTCCCAGAGTGGCAAATTAGTTTTTTTTTTTGTTTTTTTGTTTTTTTGTTTTTTTGGTTTTTTTGTTTTTTTTTTTTTTAGAA
>RSEF01000002.1:121041748-121077155 GCA_003993805.1 Himantopus leucocephalus | reverse complement strand
TTTAGAAACCACATAACAGAAGGGCATTCTAATAAGTGTCAGGATTGGTCATATAACAGAGACATGTCCAAAGGAGCTGTTACATAAAAATAAAAAAACCCCAATGCCATCTAAGTATTCAACTAGATATTCAGTCAGATGAACTGCAGCTCCTTGTTGTATACGCGGGAGACGTGCACATTAAAACAAAAAATCCCCTTATGAAAGCACTCATAAATACAATACTGACAGACAAAAGATTTTTCTCTGAGGTATTTAAAGCCCACTGAGCTCAAAATTCATCAGCCTGAAAACACAGCTAAGTTTCTTTCAAATAACATGTTTTCAAAGTTACCTGGAAGCTAACAGACTACAAGTCAAACTGTACAACTAAACAGAGACGTGACTGTTTCAGGGCACATATGCAAGTTATTACAACAGCATTCCATATTACCACCCTCCCAAAGTTATTTTTACATGAGTATCCCAAGTACTGAAGAAATTCTCTCTGGGTGGTGGGTGGACAAGCAATAGAATTCTGTCTGCACGGATGAACCCGAACGCGATTAGACTCTGCAGGAACCCACTACTGCTTCTGATGCTGGTTCCTTAGGCAGTGTCATGAAATAAGTTCATTACATTCAAATAGTAAGGAATATGACTCTGAATTCAGGGGGTCCAAGTATATGGTTCTAACAAAGTTCAAACCACATGGAGTAACTATTTGTCCACCTATCAGAACTGTTTCAGTCTTAGACTATACTAAGCAGATACCAATGCGGGGAACAAGGACACTATGTTAAACCATTGTTTTCTTTTTTTAACGCTCCACGGAGGGGTCCAGAAGAAAACACTGTTTCAGTCAGTCCTGCAACTCTGCTTTCAAAATGTGAGGATTTGCAGCAAGAAAATAAAGCAGTGAAACTTTTTGCTTCCTTTGGAGTATCTAGGTAGTTTGAANACAGCTTAGTTAAGTTAGTAGTTAAGAAGATAAAAACTACATAGATATTTCTTATCATCCCATCACTACTGAAATACATCTTCAAGTGATTTGGTTTCCTACCGTTTTCATAGGAAAGGTTTCTGGGGGACCTCCTCAGGCTACTTTAGAAGGATCAAGACCAATCTATTTCACATAACCAGTATGTCTGTATGCATAAAAGCAGCTCTCTGCTAAATGAATAAAGTCTAAAAACTGAATTGTGTCAGGCATATAAATAAAGGCCTGCAATCCAACATATGTTTTAACACTTCTCAGTAAAGTTGCCAGCTCCAGCAAAGAAAACGAAGCCTGACTAACAGGCTTGCTTTTGTCATTGATTTTTCACAGATCCACTCAAGGGTAATTGGCAGACACCCAATGGTTTACAGAGCATAAAAATTAACTTCAGTTGCCTTGTAGGGCTACGTGCATTTTACTCAGCTATACCAGCATACCTAGAACACTGACAGCTTCACCATACCACTGGAACGTGGACCTCAAGAAACACCACTACCAGTACAAGACTAGACAAACCCAGGCTAATTTCAACTTGCTGTCATGCTGAAGAGTAGATAAAGGCATCTTCACTTCCTAATTTGCCAAGAAATTTATAGGCCCACCAAAAAGATTTTTATCTTTGGCTGGGTGCTTTAACAGAATGTTTACTGGAATTATTTCCTTCAACCATCACAACTTAAGTTTAGTGAGTCTTTGGATTATAATTACTCCCATTTAGAATGTTTCAACCAAAATCATTAGAAGCAACACCTAAAACAGAAATTAACTGGTAAAATATTTCCCATCAATTTCAAGACTTTGTCTATGCATCCTACTGTCATAATTCTGCTCATCTGAATGAAGAAAAATCTGGGGAAGGTCTGTTTGTCTTAAGTGGTCTTGGTCTTGGACTTACCTCTAAAGAACAAAAGTTCTCAGGAAATGCAGGGTTCTTTCCATTCTCTACCACCCTGTGGTAAAAGGAAACAAGTCAAAGTCCTCTATTGCCATGTGTCTGAAATCCTGTAAAAAGGACTCCTTATAGGTTTCAGTAATCCTAAAATAAAAATCAACCTCAGGCCAACAAAAAAAGATCCTTGAAAGTGAAATTATACATGCCTATACCCTATAAAAGCAGATAAATGCTTATACAGAAGGTGACCGTTACCTTGCTTACCAAAATTAATAACCAAGACCATTATCTGTAATTCATACACCTCCAACTAAAACCTCAGTGAAGCTACTGGATTAACCACTTCCAAGGTTTCAGATTTTAAAACCTGTAATTGGAACAGTTAACTTCATTGTGAGGGAGACCGATAGTTCATGGCAATTTCTCTCCTTCATTAACAGCTGATTATTGCTTTATCCTTTAATATTGGTCATTTTTGGTGACTGCGTCCTTTGGACATTTGACCACACAGTTCACAGCTTATTAAATACTCAGAAAGTATTTATTTCAGCATAATTCAAAATAAGTTATTCTGCAAGTCATAGCTTAGTAACTTTTTCGTCAGTACTGTTTTCAGTAGCGCTTTGCTCTGACATTAAAAGCAGGCCTGGAGAAGTCAAGTAACACAATTTACTGCCAAAAAAAGTACTGAGAAGCTGACATAAGCCACCACAGCCAGGGAATCAAACCATGGTACAAGGTAAGTGATAACTTCTACTAGCTTGATTCCAAGCCACCAGAGTCTTTTTCTCCTGGTGACTTTCCTAAAAGCTTGATCTAACAGTTCTGGTTACAAAGACCAACCAAAACAAATGCTGCATCTTTTAGTATACCTTAGACTAAACTAAAACCCACTGCATTTTAACCCCACACAGCTTGATTACTTAAAAAAAAAAAAAAAAACAACAAACTATAAGATCAAAGTCTGGACTTCTGTGGAGGACCTAGAAGTGTGTCTGGCTGTTAGACTAGTAGTTTAGCCAAAAAGAATGGGTAGCATTAATTTAGCTATACAATTGTTAGAAACGTTACAATGCCTTAAAAAGCATTAAAGTTTTAAAGTAACTCTTTTCCAGAGGGTGTCTAAACAGCTTTCTAGTGAAAGAGCACTTCTCCAAATAGTAGATATGCAGCTTTCAGAAAGCATGATTATACTTCTTGGCTTAAGTATTGTGAAGGATTTGGAACTACACCAAGAATGATCTAGGTAGTATGACTGCAGCCATGGTTTTAGGCAACCAAATGAAATGACCACACAGTTTCTCATCCTCTTTCCCATTTCTCAAAGACAAAACGACCAGAATTGACAGTTTCATGATGACAGCAACAGTATCACATGAAATGTGAAATATAATCATTAACAGGAAGTTTCCAATATCCTACTTCTGGGACAAATCACTTGAGAACTTCGGTTAGATCAATTAAAAACAAAAAATCCTTTCCTAAAGGCTAAGCTACTAGCAATTATTTTAAGCAGTAATGTTAAAAGACCACAAGATTAGACAAGATTCACACGACAGTTTATTGCACAACGCACTGTGTAGAGAACAGCTTGTCTTCTCCTAAGCTGGTGCGTACTTAACTTTTTGCAAAAACTCTGTGCACCTCATTGTCCACATATTGCAGCTCAAGGCCAAAACTGCTGAACAGGAAGAGAGGTGGGAAACCAGGCTAGTTGTAAAAAGGCAAGCTGTAACTCTTTAGGGACAGATATCTCAAAGTAAGTTTTTAGTCAAAGGGAAACCAGGATACTGAGACATAAAATGAAAATGAGCTTAGAAAGTTGTTTTAACTGAGATTTAAAAGCGAAAGAGTAGATTGCAATAAACACTGACCAAAAGGGAACTGATTAAAAAAGTTCATAAAACAAAGATATTGCACCACATATGACAAAACCTATGGCAAGAATTTCAGTTTAATTGATAAAGTAACAAGTTAAGGTAACAGACGTAGCTTCTTTTAAGCTACCAATCTTTAACGAGATCTCAGGTAGTCAACAGGAACTTAAGAAAATCTGTATCGATGTTAAAATGAAAGCAAAAAGGAAGAAAAAATTGAGATATCTTGATATGATAATCACAATACTGTAGAAAACCAAATAGGAGGTAATAAGTTTCCCACAGGAATTATTTTTGATTAGGAGGTATTAAAATCTTAAGTGTTACATATAAGTTAATGAAATTGGTTTTAATTGGGGAAAAAAAAGCCAACAACAAAGTAACAGCTACTTTTACATACACCTGTACCCTATACATACATGGACAAAAGGCTATAAGAATGCCAGGGCCTCCACTGTGAACTAAAAGATGACTTTTATTTATACCTGAATAGTAATTAAAGTTATCTGAAAATTATGGAAGAAAATGCAGAAAGCAAAAGCAGAATTTCAATCAATAATGGTAAGTTCTAGACAGGCAAAAGACAATGGAGAGGAAATAAAGGCACGGATTAACAAAAATACTTGTTAAAGCAGAATCTAGAACTACTTGTTACTGTGAAAAAAAGTTAAAAGCCAGCGTATACAAATTATGGATCAGAAAAAGTGAATCAGAAATATCTGTCCACCTTTCTCCACAGTACAAATAAGGTTCAAAATAAGGTAAGGTAAAAAAAACACATTTCATACAGTTCTACTACATATTTGCCAAGTAGTCCACAGTTCAAGTCACAGATGCCAAAGACTTGCTTAAATTCAACAGTTTTCAGGCAGGTTTAAAATGAGGGAGAAACAAGACAGAAATAAAAGTCTTCACACCCTGAAATAGTGATAAACTTACACACGAGTTTGTTGTTAATAAAACAGATGTAGGGCATGTGGTATGAGAGATAACCAAGAGCTCTTGCACAGTAAGTTAGCAGCCATCTTCTAAGCCATTTTTACTATTTCATATGCTGTTTACAGTTTCATATCAGGTCTGATTTTAAAATGATACTGTATATCCTCTGGGCAGAACAAATACCAAATTAAATAGAAACTGGTAGCTATCAAGTATTCTCCCTCACTTTTACATAGTTATACATTACTGTTCCTTATTGTTGACAAGAATAGGTAAGACTTTCTATCATAAGCAATGATTTAGATTCTACCTTTTATTTTCCTAATACAAAACATTTTTATCATGTATTAGTAGCAAGTATTAATTAATTTTAATTAATTAAATTACCCTAAAATTTATAACAGGGAAATCTCTCCATCAAGTACTGCCACTCTGCTTTTCTAGTAAAGCAGGTTACTGTCCCTCAAATTAATGAAAAGACAAAACTTGGATCACTGTAAGGCAGATTTTTCATGCCAGTTTCACAGGAAGTCTCTCATACAATATTTTCTGCATGGCTTTGGATGCATCAATCTCAACTACAGAGGTTCAGAGCCTTTCTAGCCCTCCCCAGATCTTAATCAATTTTGAGAAGGATTAATGTCCCATGTTCCCTCTTCCTCCCAGCCAAGTGGCTTATGGCGAACCTTGAAGAAGATTAATGTTCTAACCACATTCCCAGTCCTCCCTCAGCTTCTTCTGAATTACTGCTCAATATGCTTCAAGCAGGCATCATGAAAAACTGCTTTAGAACAATTCTGCTACACTCCTTTCTACAGTTTTCACACCTTGGTGCATCTAAAGTCATGATAGCCTATTTACTAATCTTCCACCATATATGATGGTTTTGTCATTCCCCCGACCTCCCCAAGAGGTACCCAATGTACTTTCACAGCCTAACACAGAGCCTATGGTTTTGAAAGATGTAAAATCTTGGATAAAATTAACTGTGGGTATACAGGTGTATCAGATTTAAGAATATTACCACCTATTTAATCTTTAAATACATTTCTAAGCTTTTCATAAAAGATTCTACTATCATTGTAGTCCTTTTACAAGCAGGAAAGGACTGGAACAAGTGGGAAACAGAATAATCTTTTTCAAGATAAATCTGCAGGCTAAAAATAAAAACTCCATTCTATTTAGATCTGTGTTTAAAGATCTGTAAATACTAAATTCCTACCCCATCCCATAATAATATTGATAGGTGCCATCAAGTGTGGAAAGATTTATTTTCTTCTTGCAAATCAGCTCAGAATCACTCTCTAGATAAACTTTTCAGTCTCTAGCTAAATATTATAGCTTCAGTTGGCCAATAAATGCTGTACTCCACACAGAGATTTTTAAGAGTATTTCTGAAATATGGGCTTCCCTTACAGAAGGCTTGCCACCAGAACAAGCCAGTAAAGATCTAAAAAATTAATTTTAAACCAGAAACACTGCAGTAAATTTGCTTGCTCTGCATATTAATACACCCTTCAGAATCAAGGGGGAAGAGAAGATAAAGAGCTTACTCCAGAGAAATTAAATCTGTTCTATCAGTGTATATTAACTTCACTAGACCAAAACCAAAATTAAGACTCTTTAAGACCACAAAATCAGGTACGGGATGAAGAAAGAAGGTAAAATATCAACAATGAGAAATGTGAGACTGGGTACCACCACGTTTCACTTCCATTACCCTAAGTAAAGCACAAACACAAAGATGATAGTAATTACTACAACCCCCTGTTTCACACAAAATCAAAGTTAAGCATTTAAGAGGTACCCGTCTTGCTGACTTTTATAAGATCCTCTTAACACCTCACAAAAAGTGATTTTAAAGCACTTCCCGTTTCAGCTGCTGTAATGAGAATCCTCACACTCTTCAAGGAGCACAAATGAAAACCTCCCACTCCCAGCTGAATTCACATTAATATCCACTCTTCTCCGTATGACAGTCATATGATTCACAGATCCCTAATAACTCAGGGTCCTATTTACTAAGTCAGCAGTAACTGTCAACAGGTGGTAGAGAGAGGAATAGAGTCTACTGGACTCAATCATTGCCTTGTATCAGACAGTATGTCAAGGTCAGATTATTCCAGCTACCTTTCCCTCTCCTGACAGGTCAGGAGGCCAAAGGGGAAAACCAAAAAACCTTGTACTACATGCAAGACTTAGCACTTTTCTCTGAATTCAGTTGTACAGTATTAAAAGCCAGTCACTTCAAGTGCTAAATATTCTTTTGGACTGCATTAAAACTGTCACTGAAACTAAGAAACTTTATTACCAAGACAACACGCTAAAAACATGTTTTACTATTCATTTTGTTCTAAGTGCTAAACATAACCATTCCCCTACTCCCACCACTGGAAGTTTAAATAATCTTTAGAAACATGAAAATATTTCATGCATTTAAACATAACATTTGAAGAAGAAAATGAAGGCAGTTATTTCCTAACACGAAGACGACCAATCAGTCCAGCTACTGAAGGCATTGTGTCACTCTCTTGAACATGCAGCCATTTCTGCTGCATGCACACTTGATATCTTACTGACCATGTTGCAAGGAACTAGTTCCTCCTGTCAAAATAACACAGAAGTAATCAAATTGGAATTCTGACAAGTTTGCTTTCTATGCAAGTAAAAGCCAGCACTCAATAACGAAAGACCTGAATTTTAGGAAAAGGAAGCTTAGTTTTATGAATGCCTCACCAGTTGTTTAGACATAGAAGATGAAACAGAAGCTTGGCAAGGTGCTTTTGAAAATTATACTGCTAATTTTCTACTTGGGTTAACAACATTTCCAAAGTAACAAACTTTTATTTTTTCAGGTTGAGGCAGACTGAAGACACTGAAAATAAGGCAGAGCATTAAGGCATGGGTCCAAAGCACTAAGATTGCTTTTATTTTGCAAATGCTGTAAACATACACATTCATAAAGCTGTATTACAATACGCTTTTGAAAGAAGCTTTGAACATGCCGAAGAAGCAAGCACATTTCAACACCTACCTTGAAACTTCAAGACAAAGGCTCTGAGGAATATATCATCACTAATATGCCATTCTTACTGTGTTTTGAACAAACTATTTCATAATTTGTATCAAGCTTCCTCTCTGACATACAAAAAGGTTATTTTCCTTTTGTGTGCAAATACAGTAAGAATTTACTTACTACAGCAAGTTGTGTCCGTGATGCTACCGTATGAAACACTGCAGGCATCATGAGAGATTCTTCTACTTTCAGTTCCATCTCATTCTCTGCTGAAAATGTTGTTTTGGGGATAGCTGGTGGACGTTCACACAAGATCATTTCTTTGTTGAATAAAAAAATTGGGTTGGTATCCTATACTCAAAAAGAAAGTGAAACCAAACACTGAGTAAAGGCAACATACTCTTCAATCACCGATTATTTCATCATGGCTAACATGTCTTAAGAACACATTAAAATCTGCATGTATAAGCTGAATACATAAACGTCTGTTTCTCAAAGCAAAGAAATCCAACAAACAGTATACTACAGAAAAATACTTAAAAATTCCTTAGTAAAACATTTTTCTTCCCCTATAAATGCCAGTTTAGGTGAAGAATGACGTATGCACTTACTGTTCCAGCACTGTAACTACACACTCTTCTGTCTGGTGCCATACATTCTCCTCCATTGACAACCAGTACTTGGTGCTGAATGGCAATCTTATACTTTGTTTGAATTGCATGTTTCAGATCAGCCACGCTGGAAAAAAAAAATGGGAAGGGAAGATAATACTATCAGCATATTTGTGTCTCTAACTTTACATATTCCTGTAAAAAAGACAGATGACCTGTCTGTGTCGAAGCAGAACTTTTTTTGAAGAGCTATAACTTTTTATTCTGCACAACGACATATTTAAGTTTTGTAAGTGCCATAATGTGTTGCATTCTGGATATCCAGCTAATAAGCTATCAGCTAAAAAACAGCAGCCTCTGCGTTCCTGATAAGTAATCAGCAATCTTTTTCCAAGATGATCTGATAGCATGCTGAAATTCTGGATTAAGTCACATCAAGCATTTAGGATAATAACTGTAAAAGTTATATTATGTTCTTCCAATAATATACTTTAAGAACAAACAGCTGTCTAACTGAAAGCCTAGAAGACGACAACAAGAGTATTAACACTTCATTATGCATAATGTAAGCACAATTTCACCTAATCAATTCTGAATTATTTACTGTACGTGAAGTGCAGTATAGCACTTAACAATAACAGTCAGTCTCACTAGAAAGGGCAAGTCTATATATACAGATACATAGAATAAGAAGTTAAACTGTTCAACTGAAGAGTCTTAGACTTTGAGTGGTTCAGCCATTGGAAAGCTTCTTTCTCAAAGAACTATCCAACTGAGCAAAAAGTCAGACCATACCAGACTATTAGGTGCCTGGACTGGTTGTTCAGATACTGTACCTCACTCACCATGATTTAGGAACAAAATTTCTCAACGTGACAGACAGCATACTGGGGTGCTGACACTTCTGCCAATGACCCAGCAGATCCAGAATGGCTGAGATGACATACTATTACATACTCAATAATACCCTAAACATCAGTAGACTCTGCAGAAGTGCATAAGAGAACAATCAGTGTAGACAGTCTTAGGGCCTTTCTACCCCAAACAAGTTTCAAAATCAAAATTCACTTGTTGAGTCATGAAAATTACAATCGGGAATTCAGGAGAAAGGAAACAATGGATTTCAGCAGAAAATCCATGGTAGAAGTCTTTCAAGCACAATTACTTGCAACTCCTACATCACTGATAGAATATAAAGACAGCGGGTAAGCTTGGGTCTTGCTAGCTCCAAGGTGTATGGGCTATCATGATACTGTATGTGATTTACTTATTAGATCAGTCCCACATGAGAACAAGGGAAAAGGATACAATACATCCAGAATATCTACATCTCTCAAAGTATCTTCACATTTGCACGATGCTTTTAATGTGCAGTGAAAAAAATACAAATAGCAAAGTTGCTGGGACTTAACTGTGATTCTGTAACACTGCTCATATTTCAGGCATTCAGAAGTTCATGTTTTACATATAAAATGCTGTAAAACATTTTGGAGCCTTACGACATAAAACAGAATCAACTTTTACCCATCCTGGACATGAGACAAAAACCTATATGCCAGTTCTTTAGCATCCAATCTAAAAATATTAGAGAGCACACATTTTCTTCAGGATGAGTATATACTGACAGCAGAAAGAGCAATCTGCAGAATTTCTTCTATTATGCCAGTCAGTAAAAAGTAAGCCTTTTACAGAGGAATCCTAAATAAAAACACCATCCAATAAAAGGTCACAGAAGATCAGAAATCATTCTGACAGTTTTTCCAAAAAGCACCAAACATAACACCAGACTCAGTTAAGAGCAGCTCATCCTCTGTCACTGCCCCAGAAAGTAAATAACCACTCTGCTCTTTCATGGGACCTCAAACACAACCACCTGCAAGGCACTGAAAACACATCCAAAAAAAAAACAAACCAAAACCAACCCCAAAATTCACTCAAATACATGAAAACCTAGAAGATAACTACATGGACATACTAAAAAACAACTGAGTATCATCTCTCCAGAACTCGGTATAGAAAATATATATACACTAATTTCTTTTTAATTTAAAAACCAAACAAAATGCAACTAATTTACTTTCTTACTTTTGTACAGCAAGTTCTGTGTCAAAGGTAAGGGTAGTTCCAGTGTTGACCAGAAATACATATAGCTTCATGATGATTTCTTTAGGTCTCTGAAGTTTATAACTTCCACTGCTAAAATCATTTAGAAACTGAAAAAAAATAAAAAAAAAAAATCAAGCGTTAGTTTCACATAAGAGTTATGAAAAAGATACATACACACTTTTGAAAAAATACTTTTAGATATACAGTGCATGAATACATAAGCTCTTATATTCCACAGTTCCTTATCCATTACTAAACATATAGATGCTCCTCTGACTAAAAACATGGGCAACGTAGGCCTCTGCATATGTACATGGTTAAGAGAACACATGAAAATATTCACTGAAGAGAATTTAAGAGAAAAGACAAGACAATATTCAGCTGCAGACGCCACCATCTCAGATCATTACCTGGCTTTTCTTAATTATGAAATGCATTTTAAAAGCCCTAGATACAGTTATTTCCAGACATCTTTTCTAGATTTTAAACGGCAGCATGATCTATGCTGTAAGTATTAATTCCGCAACTTAGAGCTACAAAGTCTATCCGCTCACTACTATCCCTATTCATAGTTTTTTCACTCAGACATATGGAAGCATTAGCAAAAAATAAAAATAAAAGCTAAGACTATGTAGATTTTCTTTTTGTAACTCTCCATAATTAAATAATAGTTTTAAAAAGTATTTTCCTCCCTTTTCAGCACTAGCTAAATCTGTAGCTAATTTCTTCGTAACTAATAGCAAATACAGAGTAATCAATAAAGTGCAGTCCAACACACTGGATGCATTTTTCAGTCCTGTGCCCTACAAGCATCTCGATGAGTGACTATAAGCAGATTTTTCCAGTGTACGTAAAAGATGAAAAACATTGAACTGCTTTGTAAAACCCTGAGATTTAATCTGAAATTTTATCACTGAAATATTCCACACTTCTGAGCCTTTTCCCCTTCTCCTCCATCAGAGCTCAGAAGTTTATGAGTAATTTCCTCCACACTAACAAAGCTGCTGCAGAAGTACAAGCAGCACTGCAGTCGCTAATGACCTGAAATTTTTTGATGTGGAAGGAGTTATGAAGAGTTAAGCTGTGAAAGTTTTAGCCACTCAACAATATTCTTACATCATTATAAAAACTACTTTTTGAACTAAATTACTCCACAGGAAACATAAGAAGTCCCTCTTTCCTTGAAATATGAACAGGACACACACAAGGTCTATGCAGCTAATTGTACGGTCATTATAAATAATAATATCTATAATTGCATTATATATTTATCTCTTTGCCTACACAGAAGAAAAACTGACAAACCATAGAGAAAAATAACAAAAACATCATGAAAATGTGGAGGGGGAGAGGTTTCACTGGAGTAAGTCCAGAAAGTCAAAAGAGCTTTCTTTCAAGAGTGTGGCTTTCCACACTCTTTTCAAGCATTAATTATGGTACATAAACTACTTAAAACATGTATTTTCACAGGAAGGCTTCAGAACAGAATAATAATATGACTTAAATAATATGATCTGAAATGAGTTTTGTTGTCCTTATACTTGAACTTTACTGTACTCAGTGGCACAAGTTCCAGTTTATATTGGAAAAAGAATATACTCTATAAACAAAGTAATTAGAGAAAACCTGCTAAACACCAAGAACAAGCTAGCAATAATTTATTACTAAATTCTTTGGCCTAGGTTTAAGAATTAATCAGTCTCAGGTGTACAGACAGACTTCTTTTCACAAAGGGTATATCTGTGACCGTGGTCCAGGTAGAACTAGAAACAAATGTTAAATAATACAAGGCTTAAAGCAAGCACCATGGAGCACCCAACAAAAAAAAAAAGCTCTTTTCTACTTAAGCAGAGTAAAAAGCTTGCATAGGATCTAGTTTTCATATAAACATTAATTTCCAAGTTGAAGTGATATTTAAGAGAGAACCTGTCCAGAAACCTCATGGACATAAAACGAAATTTTAATCAAACATACCCCTCTATGTACCATAACAGTAAAGCTAACTATTTAGAAAGAAAAAACATTATCAAGTTCAAAAGTATTTAGGATCGCATCTGCCACGCATGCATCAGTAGTCTCAAACTTTTTAACTTCAAGCAAATAAAGAATTACCTTTAGGTACTATACGAAGCTACTACCTTCTTTAAATTCAAGAAGAGAATAAATGCGCACATTCGCTTTACTTAATTTTTGGCAACAGAGTAGCATGACTGTTCAACGCGAGAGAAGATCTGCAAAGAAAAGATACAGAATGCAATTACAGGTATTATTAAAATGTCCAAATTTTATGGTCATCATTGCATCTAATCCAGAAATCAGTGTATCTCAATGCCAGAAAGAATAATTATGTGGTAGCATTTTTTTCATTAACAATGCTATTCAGTTACAAGTCTGCTCAAAACTGCTACATAACTGAATATTTTTGCCTATAAGTTTGGTTTAAAATAACTTTTAGTGACATTCTTCAGTATTTACAAGGAGGCCAGTTTAGTTCACTAAAAAGAATTGCCTGTATTTCCATTAACTGAAAGTATTTTTCAGAACTGGTACAGAATGCTGATACAATGATGCTAAAAGAAATACAGAAAGTCATACCAAATGCAATTTATCTTAGAAAATCCAGTGTAAAAAGGCACACATGCTACTGCAACAGCCTTATCCTGCAGCTGTGTCCAACAAGGTAAACCTTGTAAAACAAGGTAACCTTGTTTGTTACGCCATTCACCTACTTTCAAAATATTTGTTAAGTTTTTGGGGGCTGGGTTTTTTTGTTTGTTTGTTTTGGGTTTGGTTTTTTTTTTAGTAAACTGACGATGTTACCATTCCCAGCCACTTGTCACTGGCATCCTTGCCAGGGGCTTCCTCTCCCAGAACTGCTGTTTAAACTACAACAATCAAAATGAGCCATATCAGCACAGGTGGTCTTTTTAGGCTACGCTAGTTCGTTTTAACTGTTGTCAGTGAAGTAGCAGTGCTGACGGAGAAGAAGCCCTTGGCAAGGAAGGTGGGGATGAGCAGTTGGGCTCAGGGCAGTCAGGCAAGCGCACAATCAAACTCCAAACTGCAAACAAACATTATTTCTATCATGTTAATGCTCTAGCAAGCTTTCTAAGAAGATGATCAGGCACTATAAAGGGTGATAATCCATCACTAAAAATAGGTTTGCTGAAGCCTGAAAACCATTAGAATGTGTAAATCATTTTATACAACTCATGCTATAACAGTAAATCAAAACCACTTCATCCCAATTTGAAAACCTTATGATAAAGGAAAAAGTTACACAACTACTACGTGTATTTTATGTGCATGGAACAGATAGCATGTTTAGCTAACAGCACTGTTAGGCTGTTATTTGAGCTATTATTTTCCTCTGTCCTGACCACTCCCTCTTTCCTCCTATGCAAAATGCACAGTCATCACTTTGTCACAGAAGCAAAGCTGCAATAAAAGGGAAAAGCGCAATGTGTTTAAGTACTACCATTGGAAAACCAGTAACTGAACTGTCCTCTTCCATTTTAGCTATCAGCAGTCAGTAGTTGTACTTGAGCAAAATAAATTTATGAATACTTGCTTTAGATCAAAGTAATGCACATTAATACGAATAACAAGAAACTACTGAAACACTTGTGCCACAAAGTAGGATCACAACACTATAATCTCTATGCTTCTAACTCCTTTGCAACCATTATGAAGTCAAAAAACAAGTACTGTTTCTTCCACCCAACATTTCAACAAACAATTCTGGGGAAACAGAACTACACTCACACAGGCAGGACAAATGTGTATTAGGTTACTCTTTCAAGAAAAAGGAAAAAAAAAAGAGTAGAATTCACCCATTCCCAAGGGTGCCACAAGTTTCAGTGAGTACTTCCAGGAACAGAGGAACTGTGTAAAACGAGGTTTCAGAGAATACGTGGCTTTAACACCAAGCTCTCCTGCAGTTTCACTGGTGCCCAATAAAGGCAAGCTGCAGCCCTCCCTTCAGCAGAAACTATGTTGAGTGCCTCTCTCCAGCCACCTGTTTTCACAACACTGGAAGAAACTGAATTTTGAAAGCTCTCCCTAGTCTTGCATCTCTGGACAACATCTGGCCGAGTCTGGCCAACAGAGTCCAACATTAGTTAAAGGGGAAGATGCCTGAAAACTGGTCACAGTTGCCTAAGCCTCTTTTCCTTCAAAGGTCAGGTTACAGGAGACTATTACAAGCAAGGTCAGCTACATATCACAAATTAGCCTTTCAGTTTGTTCCCAATATTCAAGAATATTACGATTCAGCAGTAACACAAGATTTTAACATGAGCTTGGAGTGAAAGTCAGGCACCATCAAGCTTCAACAGAATATATCCACAGAAACATACATTATTATTCTTCTGTTTGTATTACCTCAAAAGGCCATTAGGAGAATTTCAGGCTTTTTCAGCATTACACTGTTACATAGGCTACAAGTTTCAAGCTTTTTAGTGTTACATTGCTGAAATTACATTAATTCATTTTAATAGAGGTTGAACAATTACAAAATTCGACGACCACTGAAGACAAAGACAAAATGACTAATCCACACTGATTATTTGTTCGAACTGCGAGACCCACAGCATTAGATCCATGCTATCATATAAACTAGATCCTTCAAATTACGGGATGGAAGTTTGTATGATCAACAGCCATGAATTTTCAGTAACACCATTAAAAAAATAGCTTAAAATTTGAAAAGGAAATTCCTGTAGCAGCTGACAGAGAAGACAGAAGATAGTAGACGGAATGTAAGAAGAAAGAGTTAGATGACAAAAATGAAAGTAAGACTAGCACAAAGTAGAAAAAGCTTCCAGAATTAATTCAGCAGATGTATACTTTGTTACACTAGCTAACAAAACACGAAAGGCAGCCATGAACACGTTATGCTGGTTATAACATTTATTTCACTGCTCTACATTGTGTTTACATTACAATGCAATTACTACATCTGCTTCACTTCATGAAAGTACTGTAAGCTTTTCCTAGCCAATACAAACTCTTCAACAAGCGAGTACTTTTGAAGTCTATGTTAATCAATACTTTCAATGCATGTTGTTTAGAAGTTTTGAAATGCATCTTATTTAGTTCAGAACATATTCATTGCCTTTTACAGATGTAACAATGAGCGTTTGTTTACAGACCTTTCCTTTTTGTAATTACAGTACAGCTGTCATGGGTTTTACAGCACTCCACAAATAATCCTATGGCTACATTAACCAACCATTTCTGGTTGCCCTGCTCCATTATCCAATTCTGACTGTTCCATTGTTTCATGGTACAATTCCTTCCAACTTCACAAACTCAAGCACTGAAATATGGCATTCACAGTAGGACAAAGACAGAAATCAACATTTATGCCATTTGGGTTTAAAGGGGCATTATCAACTTTGCTTTAAAGTTGTCAAGTTTCCTCTACGATATCCCAATATTTAAGTTCATGCACATGTTTTTGACATCTCATTTCCCATGCCTCCTTTATAAAACTGATTACGAACTAAACTTAAGCAAAGTTATTAATACTTTAACTCTGTGGAATTTAAACTGAAGTATGCCAAAGTCATGGCTTTCCTTTAAACCCAGTGGTTTAAAAGTCCATCTTCTAGAACAGCAACACACCAGCAGTATAAGGTACCTTGCTTTTTGTGCTTGGGGAAGTACTGCTTCACATCTGCACATTAAGGGCCATATTTATCAATGCTTCATCTCCCAGACCATAAAGGACCAAGAGGCTCAAACTCTTTCATCCCCTCTATGTGTACCTCCAGGTTTGAAGGGGCTCAACTCTGAAAGCAGACAGACAGAACTAGCTTAACCACCTAAGCAAGACAAGACTCTCACTGTTCACTCAGAAGCCTGCGATTCCACATTGCTAATTATTAGACATTCACATAGCTCTATATGAACATCATCTGTATGCTGTTAATAAAGGATGTTTCTCTTCTTACTGCAGACCAGCTCAGGGTATGCTGCAGGTAACAGATAGTGCCTCCAATATGAGTCATAAATGTTACCCCTGATTAAAAGGTCAGGCATCTCACAGGACATCACTGCAGAATTCCTGCCTGTCAAAAGGTCAATTCATCTGAGGCAAAGGCTGACAAGTCTGTCACATGCTTAAAAGATTCAAGTGCTATTCCTCATTCACTGAATATCTTACCTGGAGAACATCTCCCCTCAAGCAGAATATACCATCTCCCCTGGAGATGGAGAGCCAACTTTGGGGTGCACTAACATCTTATTAAGCTGTGCTTCATTTCCATTCAGCAAATCTTAAGGTTTGCCTTTGAGATGCCACAATTCCTGTGATTTCACCTTTCTCTCCTCTCCTTTTATAGCAGGATTTCCTGTTTCACTTTAATTTAGGCAAGTCTGTAACAGACAAAGGTGCAAGACTAGCACAGAGTGTTCCGTCCAATTCATTTTGTTTTCTTCTACAAACCTGTCTTCTACCTCTATTTGCTTTTTTATTTCAGGGGCCCTTCTCAAAAGACGCTCTCTTGCTCCAACTTGTACACCTCACCTTGTAAGCAAAAGATTTTATAGCACACAAATCCCAGTATCAAAGGAAAATGAACACAGAGACTGAAGCTGAATTTAAGGAAACAAACCCTTCCCTCATGTTAGTTTAAGATCATCTCTAAAAGCAGACTTCAAGGAGCTTTCTTCAATACCACAACCAACGCATCTAACCAGAAATACATTACTTTTGCAGAAGACCACTACCACCACCAGAATAACAGACAGAATGACCTCATTATGAGGGCACACATTCTTTACTGATGCTTTTAGCAACAGAAATGGCTTAATTTCTAAAATACAATGCAAACGCATACACTTATCTGGAGTATTGAAAGGAAAAAAATGCTTCAAAAGGTACTTTAAAAAATTAAAATAAAACTTTTTTTTTTTAAAAAAAAATAATCCTAAGATGTGATGAATAAATAGGAGGGCTCCTCCTGACCCAGTTGCAGAGAATAATTTCATCCCCCACTCCTCCAAAATAAATTTAACCAGAAGACCACATCTAATCACTGAGATACATGTTATTCCAGGTGGAGATCCTATCTGCCATTACCACCTTTATCAAAGCCTACAAACCTCATGTTCAAGCCACACTGTAGTCTTGAAGAAAGGCTGTCAATCCCTGACATCTGTAAGGTGCCATCTGGAGCTCTATTTATACTCTGTTGAGATGTGCATCAGGCACAGAGGCGGTTACTTAATTACAGCATCTCCAACAGTCACTGTGTTGTTAGCAGCTCTCAAACTCAGCTGCTGGTCAGTAAAGCAAGTCTTTTCCTCTCAACATAGGAACAAAGCTGTAATTCCGCAGAGCAACCAGGAAACATGCCTAAGCCCCTACTTCCAATTCACTAAAGACAAATTTCAAAACTCAGTAATTCAGTACACAGTAGTTCACAGGCGGCTTCCCCCCGCCCCGCCTCTTTAAGATGAATCATTTTAAACAATACCAACTTAAGAGTTGTTATCTGACCACCATATTCAGAGTTGCTCCTGCAACTCTGAATTACATGGAAGCTCCTCATTCAGTAAAGTAGGTGCAGCAATACCTTCACAGATCCTCAACAACATCAACAGTGGAACAGCAGGAGATCAAAAGCAACTGCCTCTAGGCAGGTAAGAAAACATTGTGCATGAAAGAGTAGCTTTGAAATTAGTGCAGCCCAAACCAATGCAGCTTCTTACAAGTTCAGACACAACTTATATCGTGAACTCTAGGAAAGCAATAGTTTCAAACATGTTCATGAGGCAACATTGTGCATCATAAACATTATTAGGTATTGTGTCATGATTCCATATGTATGTCATCACAAAGCTTCAGATTTGAGTGCTAGCATCTACTTACACTGCTCTTTTCACTGACTTGAGGATTTGCCAAAACACAATCCATATAATGGATCAGACAAAAGTTTTTCTCCTCCAACAGTAAAAAAGGAAAAAAAAAACCCAACAAAACAAACCCACATCTCTTACCTGACAGACAGTGAAATTTCTGTGCCTCAGTTAACAGGTACAAGTCAGAAAACAAACCAACATTTTCTGACATTCTTATTGCTACAAAACAGCCTACCGAAGTACCCTTTTTCTTTCTTTTTCACTTTCAAGTGATGGAAACAGTCTTTCCACAGATGCCTGCGACTTACTCTTTGACAAAGTTCACTGAAGGCTTTGCCTGCCTTTTTTTTTTTTAAATGTATAATTTTGCCATTTCAAAAACATTTGCAGACTACAAGTCTCCCTCCAGTTACAGAGATTAATACATTCACTTTGCAAAGCATGGTGCTCTTGGCTATGTGGACCTTCAGGTGGTTTTATTCAAGTTGCTGACTGACTGCATACTGGTGGGAAGGTTCTCCCTGTAGACATACTCTTTAAAAATAATTAGCATGTAAAATCTTACAGTGTTTGCAAACAATTCTGCAAGAAGCAGCCAACAAAAATTCTTTTATTTCTTACATCAAACGCAGACAAGTTGGCACCAATGCTTCTTTCACGAACACTCTCTCCCTGGTTAACCAAGACCATAATCACATAAACACTGATTATAGTAAGAGCACCAGACTCACAAATCCCTTTTCTCAGCCAGTTGTTCTTCTCTGCTCCTCTCCCTGCACCAACTTTCAGTGGTGCAACATTCCATACTTCTATGGAGTAAACCGGATTACTTTGCTGCAAGAAGTTAGAAACAGCATACTTCCCCGGGTTACTGCTAGCTTGAATTAGTTCCACGATCCAGTTCACTACACAGCCTCACAAACTGTTACACTACAGCCAAGGCTGGAAAGGGACTGATGAATGCAAGGGGTACTGAGCATCAGCACCATCGTCCAAGACAAGTGAGAATTTCCAGAAGGCATCATTCACATTCCTAACTGTCCATGCTATCATCAGTTATTAATACCTAATTTCTTATAAATGCTAACCTATTAGAAAAAAAAAGTCAGTATCCTCTTAAAGAGCAGGCTAAGATAACTCAAAGATGGGCAATTACTACGGATGCAATTGAGGACAGAGTTTCTCAAAATACAGATTATTAAGCCACTTCCCATGCCCTCCCCTCTCCAGTTACACCATTGTCACGCTACAAGGGTTTTTTTCCTCTTTAATGTGGATAGTACAAGGTAACTCAGCCAGACCTACTTTAAAGGATGAAAGCACAGAAAGTAAGACTGATTAAATGGCATTTATTTCACAGGAATGAAAACACTACAGATAGAAAAGAAAGTAACAGATTGACAATAATGAAATATAACACAAGTAAAGATCCTTGGGATTTAGTCTAACTGCCTACATAGAAGTCACACGTTCTTCCTTAATTAATTTATATTCATAAGCAATCATGAAATACTACAAAACTGTATTCCTACCTTACTGAACCCTGGTTGTGCTGTTTGCAGCCATAACATGCATGTGAAATTGCTGTTATATTAAATCTGCTTTTTGAAATTTATAGGTATTGTATCTCTGAGTCTTTCGCATAACGTAAGTAAAGGAAAGTTTATATATTACACCCCCTCTTTTCATTCAGACAGAACTGAGAATTTTGAGTCATATTTTCGTTTTTTTTGTTTAAAGAAGCATTCACTGAGTTTAAATCAAGTCTCTTTCAATCAGTAGACAACACAAGCCTTTGTGAAGAATATTTTTCATTACAATAGACAAATAAGTCACCTTGAGTTTACTAGCAGAATACTTGCAATACAGTATAAGCATAATATATTAGAAGACAGCTGCTAGTCCAGTTACACAATATATTCTTATATAAGAATCTCCACTTCATCTGAATTTAATAAAAATACACACTCTGGAGGACGGAAGGAAAACTGTATAAATAAAAGCACCATTTTGTCAGTATGAACTGTCTACCCTAGACACAACCACACTAAATAAGGGTCAAATATCCACACTTTTGACCTATCAGCAGAGCTACCTGGCATCAAAAAACATGAAATAACATTTGAGATAAACCACTGAAATCTAGAGTCCCTGCAATATCAGGAAAACACCACCATTCAAATGATAAAGAGAAAAAAATTGCTGCAGCCGTATCTACAATATACATACTAGACAAAAGAGCATATTTTACAGAATGCACCATGAGCATATTCAGTCCTACAAAAAAGTTGCAAAATAGAAACTGAACACTAAATCAAAATAAAAATTGAGAATTTAGGAGGAGCTACCTCAAATGTTCACAGAAATCAGATCTCAAAGTGCCATTCTTAACAGAGTTTATATTTTAGCTTTGCTGAGAGTGGTCCGATTTTTGAATCCATGATAGAAATAAAACTTTCCCTTTCAACTTGTTCAAACTGAAAATGGCATACTGGCCCTTCAAACACATCTTCAAGAATAATGAAGATTGATTTATTGTGTTTCTATCATACAGACTCCAGTTTAACCTAATCCCTCCAAATAAAAAGAACAGGCAACTGAAATACTAAACACACTATTTCCTCCCCACCAAAACTTTCCTACTCTCCTGAAAAAGAAAAAAAAATATTTCAAAAATAAGTCTTAGAAGGTAAGAAAATATCAGCTATTTCATAACAAGAAAAGAAAAGCACGTTCTGAAGTCAGAGACCCATTAGAATATTCCTTAAGCAGAGCGGCTCTCAAATATTCACACATCAGTCTTCTCATTGGACCTACGGCATTACACAAGACAGATGCAGGACATTTGGAACCCGACTAGTCAACAAAGCAGTTTTTACACTTTACTTTCAATCAACAGGTAATCAATACAGGTCAGAGAAAACCTCATACAACAATTAAGTCATTTCATGTAGAAAACAGGCTACTACATTCTACAATAGCTAATTTTCTAGATGCACAAACTACAAGAGATTTATATATAGCACACTGTAATTATTTCACCTTGATGTGATAAAGACAGCAGGTCCAGCTGCAAAATCTGTTCCCAAAACAAACTGTCAACATCTTGGATACATGTAAAAAAGCTACGCTAGCTTTTGCTTGAACTGGTAGTTTGAACTCAGAACCCTACTGGAACCATAGACTGCAAACCCAGACGACAAAAGGAAAATACACACCTGGAGATGGACAGAAGAGAAGCAAGAATTGCCCTGACACCCCATGTGGTTCTCCTGACCAATAGTAGCCAGGCCCATCTGAATCTCCAAATGAAAATTTTCTATCAGTAAATTTGGTTTGATATTTCTATCAACAAGTGCCAACAATATAGATATATTTATGTATTATTAACAATTCAGTTACGCTCAAATCCCATTAGAAAACACATCACCAAAGTATATCCAGTTCCAATGCTGCTTACAAATGGGGATAGAAATAGCTGATACATTGCTATGATGTCTTCCAACTTCTCTTTCAACTGAACTCAAAACTAAATTAAAAGTGGATCTGCAATATGAATTAACTCATAAATAAACAAGTGACTGTCACAATAATCACAGAATCCTAACTAGCTCACAAAAATCATTATTAGCAATTTCTCTACTGCCATTAATCATTCTGTAGGCTTCTACAACGAAGAATTCACGTCAGGATCTTTCAACTTGTACACTGAAGTCATTATTCTGACAAATCAGCTACAAAATAGACCCCTTTTAATTCTAGCAATGAGATTAGTAATTTACATATTAGTGATACTTTTTTTGCCTGCTTGGTATCAGTGCATTCAATCAGGTCCTGCAGTATAATACAATATTATTATCACTCGATAATACTGATTATCAACTTTGCATCAGAACGCTAACTATTAGTAGAGTCCTAGAAAGCGGTAGGGTATTAAAAATCACTTCCTCCCCCCGCCCCTTCAGAAACTCCTCATATAATGTTATTGAGCCGTGGACCAAAATCAGCAGCATAACTTTCTTTAGCAAAATGCAAATGCAGAAGGGGACACATGACTGCTTGGATACTGTCAAAGTGACTCTGAAGTAGCTCGTGTGACAGCCAGGTATACACACTATAGTTTTTCATTTTGACTTCCTTCACTTTACCACAATATGTGAATGAACCCTATCTGTGCAATAAAAGTCTCAAGACTTACACCACTCTGAACCAGTCTTCCACATAAACTAACTGCTAGTTTAAAACCAAACAAAGACTTAAACACACTGGTAACAACCTACCCTACAGGATAACATACAGAAAAATTCTTTGAAATGATCCTACTGTAACTGCCACTCTCTTATCAAAGGAACAAATCAACATGTGCTACCCCTACCCCACACACACACTCACCCCCTACTTAACCAGAATAACTGAAATTCTAAGAAATGTACTGATAGTTTAGAAATTCTGGTTTTCACCTTAATTTTTGCAAGGCTATGTAACCTTAGCTATGTTCAGACAACATGCAAGGGACAAACAATGTTTTAAACACACACTACTGAAGACCTCAAAATAACCCTTCCCCTCTTCTCCAGTCACAGCACAAGTCTGCTGCATATGCTTCTAATTATAAATATGGTAACATGACATGGGGAGAGAGCCAGCCCCTCAAATATGATCTCAGAGACTACTAACCCAAATCTGTGCTGAGCAGAAGGCTAGATCAACACAATACAGTACAAGATAGGTTTGCCTTTTTCTTAAATCTACAAAATATACAGCTACTTAAACAAAGTATACAACAATGATATACTTCCAAAGTGCATTTAGGTCTATTTCACGTTAATCCATTAGCCCAAAAGGTATTGTATTTCCAGCTCTGTAACTGGCACAGATGAAGTCCCTTACTTCACGTTCTTCAGTAAGTAATTTTCTTTACTACTCCCAACATAATAAAATAAAACCATTTTTAGTTCCAGACAGAATTTAAAGTAAGTACAAATATATCCTCTGTACACTTCCATTTAAACAGATCTTCATGATGTTTAAACATCTAATTTCTTTCTGGTTAATATTTGTTTCTTGGCACTAAAGTTTATGTTAAAACACTAGATAACAGTGAAGTCTTTTCTTCATGTGCGTTATCTTCTAAAAACTTCCCAAAGTACTAGATATTACACATTTTTTAAATTGACAACTTAAATATACCATAATAGTGCACAAGTTTTCTTTGTTGTTATGAAGTATTTATAGCTTCTAGTATTCGTCACAGTACTTCCCAGCTGTATGAACTTCAACTGTAAGAAGCATGTTTTTCCATCCTCATTATTTCTCCAGCACCACTGAGGTATCTTTTACCCTGCAGTCAACCAAGCAACTTCAGAAGTCTACGTTCTTCCATAAAGCCAATGGCCTAATCTATTACTTACACACATTTACGCGAGTGGCAGAAAAACATACTTGACCGCCTCATTCTCTTCCATAAAGAAATAAAGGCGAGAGGTTTAATACAAACCAGAGGGACCGAACATACCACTTAAATACTACAGACAAAAAACAAGTAACACAATAAAAGAAAAGCTACAGCTATAAGAGGACTAAACTAAAATTTCTGGGTTGGTTGGTTCAGAGTATCTCAGGTTCAGACATGATTTTTTTCATCTCTAGAAGTTAAGTAATAAACATGAACAAAGATCAGTTCATTTAGTTTTCCCAGCAGTCATGTTAGCATTTCTACCTCTGGATCACCGTCAGCCAGAACTTTGGGGGGTACTGAGAAGGAAACATCAGCTCTGATCGTGAGAACAGCCTGAAAGCATATACGAAAGCAACAACGAGAAACCGATGGGAAAATTCAGCACACGACATATGCTTCCTCGGGAGCAGAAACAAGTAAACAGCCCAGGGAAAAGGCAGAACAACGTTTGTAAACACAACGCTTCTGCACGGCGCTCGTCCGACCGCTGCCGACGGCGAGCACAGAGGCGCAGCCAGGCTGAGTCATTCCTTGTAGTAACTTCACCGCGACTCCCTCGCTCTGGCAGCGGAGCCCTGGGCAGGGAGGCAGCACCCCGGCCCGCCCGGTGCTGCCCCACCGCCCCCACCCCCCAACTCCGGGCTGCGCGGGGTCACCCCGCCACCCCGGGACCGGAGCCAGCAGCGGGATCACGGTCCTCCCCGAACCCATCACGCCCCCCTCCCACCTCACAGCTCTTCGTCGCCCACCCCACGGGCGCAGCCCCGCGTCCACAGCCGGGACCGCCGCCCCTCACCAAGGCCGCCCTCCCGGTAACCCTCACCCCGGGTTGAGAGGGGCCGAGACGAGCAGGGGGCGGCGCGGGGGAGCCCGCGCCTCAGCCAGCGCCACTTACCCGAAGGTCCCGCGGCAGCGCCGCGCATCCTGCGGCCGGCGGCGGCGCGTCGTCCCCGTCCCCCCGTCCCCCCCTCACCGCGCGGCCGGGCCCGGCGGCTTGGTGGGGGTACGCACCGCCTCAGCGGTCACCGCGCCCGGGCGGGGGCGGGGGAGAGGCGGCGGGCTGCCGGGGAAGGCGGCGCGGAGCTGGCAGAGCCGGCGGGGCGGGCTGAGGGAGGAGTGGGGGGGGTCGCGGGGACGGGGAGTCCTGGCGCAGCCGCCGCCGCCGATGTTTGTTATTGTCGTCAGCCGCTTCCGGCGCGAGTGCATGCCGGGTAGAGGGCGGCCCGGAGGAGGAACCGCCGGGCGGAAGTGGCGGCCGTGGCGGCGGCGCGCGGGCCCGGGGGAGGCGGAAGTCGCAAGTCGCGCCCTCGCGCTCACCCCGGGAGACCCCGGAGACCGTTGAAGCGCGGGGCGGGGGAGGGAGGGGCGTATGTGACACGGCGGCCGTTAGCCGGCAGGTGGAGGGCGCCCGTTCCGAGGCCTCCCTGTTCGGGGCTACAAGGCCGCTGAGGCCTTACCCCAACACGGGTAACGAGGCGGGCAGTAGCTCTCCGGCGTATTTAACCAACGTTAAATTCATCCCTCCCCCAGCAGGAGAGGGCGGCTCCGGGTGTACTCGCCGCCCAGGCCGGGCTCCTTTAGCTGCCTCCCTGCCAGGGCCATGGGGAAGGGTGGGCCCCCGTGGGGGCTCACAGAGCTTTTGACACAAAGGAGACCGTAAGCTGTAGGGTAGGAACCAGTCTCTTCTTCCATCCCGTGAAAACAGAAGTGAACCTCGCATATGTCACTTTCAGGCCTCTCTTTCATTATAGATTCTTTAGAGGTTTAGCCCACTGAACTCACATTTGAGATGGGGATACAGCCATATAAATTGGAGAAAGGCAGATTGGAGAGGGGTGTGAGGAAGCAGCATGTTTCACTCAGAACTGCAGGTGGAAGTCATGATGCTGGTGTTGCTGACATCTGTCCTGGTTGAGGACATCTGTCATTCCCCTCAGTGGCTGGTCCTGCCCAAACCACAGAAATGTCCTCCAGCAAAGGTTCCTTGAGCACAGCATATCACAGGGTTGTAGCTTCTCTGTTGCCTACCATGACATACACGTAGGCAGCCAATGATGGAATATAAGAAATTCAAACCACAATGTTGCGGCCAGAATATGAAGCAAGCACATCAGCGGAGGAATCCAAAAGAGCGCAAGCATCTCAGTTTCAGCCTACAGAACAGGTGTATTCAGTAAAATAGCTAGGTTCATCATATAAAGCATTTTCTTCCCATCACCTAAAGTTTCACCTTAGGCTTGTTTAAAACTCATATGCATAGCCCTTCACCTAAGTTTATTTTTTACTTCTAGTTCATCAGCATGTAAGTTTACTGCTTCTCACAAGTTGGATCAGGCTTATGGTTTTCACAGTAAACTCTCCGTAGCAACTTCTGACAGGTTGAAGAGCTTCCTGACTGTCTGTCATGTTAAAGACAATGTTGAACGATCACAGCCTGTCAAGATGGTTATTTGTTCTTGGAAAACACCACTGCCGTATCCTTTTGAAAGTAGACACAGCTCCACTACCCCCAGTTGCCACCTTGTGGCACCTGCTAAACAAGCGCTCTCCAATTTTGCAACTTGTTGGGAGACATGTCCTACTTACCCACATTCTGAAAGACATCTTTGGCACTTCAGACTACAACAGTGAATGGAGCCGAGGAGACATCGGTACTCTGAAGAATGAACGTAAAGTAATGGGAAATATAATACAAGTTTCTAACAAAGCAATTCAAGGCAGCTTTGTGTAGTATAACACTGATTATGTCAAAGTTAAGTGTTATTTTCGTTCCACAGATGTCAGCTTCTGCTTTTTTCATCTACTAAAATGGTCTTCTCCTTCATAAATTCTTAAGTGTGAAGGGAATGACATCCAGCTAGAACTTCACAAAACAAGTGCCATACATGCTGTACACAGGGAGGTAAGCCAAAGGTAAAAAATGACTGAGGTTTAGTAAGCCTGAAGTACCAGTGAGCCTCATTAAACTTGTCTTGAGATACTACTGAGAGTGACCTCTTCCAGTTTGAGGAGCTGAGAGATCAGCAAGAGAAGCATCAGCAACTATTCAAACACTGAAACTGCAGCGCCAACAGGGTTTGTAGTTTCCTGGCAAAGCACCTCTGCCACTGAAGCTCTTGGCAATTGCATAAAATGAGGCTCCAGGCACTTAAGCACTGTTCACTTTTTTTACAGCATATATGGGACAACTGTTGATTTGAGAGACAGCTCAGGCAGGACTGAAGCAGGAACTGGGGAGTAAGCAAAGCGCTGGTAGCAGAGCAGGTTGGTCTGGCTTGTTCTTGTAACATTTCATTATGTTGCTTCCTCTCAAAGTGATCCAGAGCCACTTCATGCCAAGCAACTAATTATAGGGTGTTTTCATGAGCCTGTCTGAACAAAAACAAAAGTTTAACATTATATCTAGCGCTTCTATCCTGAAAAAGCAATATTTTATGAAGATTATTTTGCTCCAGGATATATGAAAAGAAAGCATTAAATCAGGGTTGCTGATAACTTCAAATTTTTAAAGCGCTGTACGAAATGTAGGTAATTATTCTTTAAACATACTGTTTAGGATTCACCTGTATATTTTTTTCACATTCTGTAAAATAGACAAGAAGATTGAAGGAGTTTTTCACTGTGTGCCATTAGTTTTGGGTGCTAAATTTAGTATACCAAAGAACGTGTCTCTCTGACACTCCATGTTTATGCAGCTGTAGTCAGGGAGCAAAAAGAACAGGCTGCTCTGCAAGGGAAGGCAAGCTGAGAGCCAAGGCTGGCAGCAAGGCAGGCAGGGGCACTGTCATGGACAAGGGGCGCAGTCCCACAGTACCAGAGTGAGGTCTGGTGACAAAAACCCGGTTCAGCCACCAGTTCACTGACTGACGGACAAGTCCATGGAGAGAAGGCAGGTCTGGGGTGGAGCCAGCATGGTGCAGCAGGATCAGTGGGGTCACAGCTGCAGCCTAGCTCAAGAAACGGTCAAGGCAAAGGGCTGAAGCTTGAATGCAGCTCCTGAGCAAAAGGGAAGCAGCTCCCACACAGTGTTCTGACAGCAGCCTTACCAGGTCCCACAGCCATGCCATGTTGGACCTGGCCTCGAGCACATGCAACCAGGTCCCTCAGAGGGGGAGAAGGGGTCCCAGAGCCTATTGGTGCCTTCAGGGCTGTGACAGCTGCCATGACTGGAAGTAGATTTATACGCGAAGTTAAAACACAGTGTAGATACAGAGCCCAGTGTGAAATAAACAGGTAAACCTATTTCTGTTACAGATTACTATCTCCTTGTAGTCAATCTCAAAATTGATTTATCTGTTATAAGTATTTTTTCCCCAAATTATTGTCAAATTATATCCAACCTAACGCCTGAATATGGTAGTGAATTCTGCCTTAGCTGTTGCATTCGTGACCCCTTTTGGCTTACTGCAACAGCTCTGCTTCTTTTAATTTAAATGTACCCTTCTCAATAGATTTTGTGTATTAAACTGGATACTGTAAATGTGATTTACAGTTGAAAATTCCAATTGTAAAACAAAATTATACATATCAAAAATTGGAAGCATTGTTGATTGGTTCTACAAACTATGGGGATGCTGGAGTTCTTGAAGTCAAGAATGGTTTTGAGAGATCCTTTAGAGAAAACAAAATAAAACAAAACAAATTATTGAATTTGTTCAATTCCAAAAGAAAATTAGGAGATGGGAGTTAGTCTGAGCATTCTGCTTTCTTCTGAAAACAAACGGAACAAGACTGTGAAAACTTCGGTGTGTTTTAGGAAAGACATTGAGTGTGAATCTAAACTTTTAAGGATTACAGTGCCTAATTAGCATCGTACTATTACCTCAACTGGGCAGTTTCACTGTCAGCTGTTTAGTTTGTCATGTGTTTCTCTCTGGAGATGTTTATTCATATGTGGTTCCTTAAGACCTCTTAGTTTTCACCATGGCACCAAATAAACTAAGCCTCCTGAGTTCAGCTCTTAAGAGTTTATTCCCATAGTTCATCTCTAAAACTTCTCCATCAAGCACCCATCTTAAACTGATAACACCAGGTTAGAAAAATTATTTCAGTATCAAACAGAGAAGTAGCGTATCAGTCTTTCTGTGCAATTGTAATCTGCTGTGCCAGTAATAGACCAATGCTGTCAGTATTTATTTAGTTCCAAATGTACTTGAAAAACCACATCTTCCTATTTCTTTAGCTCTACTTGCCATAAATTCTCCCTGTGTACTTCTGCTTCCCTTACAGTTGCTGTCTTCATCAACTTCCCTTCCTTTTGTCTTGTTTTTTTTTTTTTAATATTGGAAACAGCTGCATTCATTTCCCTGATAAGCCAGACTGACGTTTTAAGCCCAAGTTCCTTCCTTCTCCATTGAGGCTTTGTGGCATCTTGTAAAGTAACCTTTAACAAGTATTCATTTTCAATTTAACTATTTTTCCTACAACTAAACAATTTAATCACTTTAAGAAATAGTAACTTTTTAAAGCACAAAGTATATATATTACTGTTCTGAACTGGAATATGCAAAGTAAACACCAGTCTCCAACAACACAAGTTCTCCTGCATGTTAGGGAGACATACTTTAAGAACTTGTTATCCTTTAATGTAGCCTGGCAGTCCATAGCAAACGTCAAGTACTTTCTCATCTCTTGCGTCTTTTCTAGAGCACTGACTGGTCCATAAGCTCTCAGTAATTTGTTTTTGAATGGTCAATGACTCAGGAGCAGCTGATGCCATTTTTGAAAGCACGCCACTCCCTCTGACCCCTTTATGGATCATTCCTAACCAGTGATTTTAACATTGTGTGGCTTCCCAATATGTTTCAGTAATTCTGACTACACAGGTTTTGAGTTTATAAGTGATTTTTCTTGTTTATTGCCTGAGCTCCTTGCAGGAAGGGGATAGTTAGCTTCAATTTAACATCTAGGTCATGAGATCAGTTCTTGGTCCTGGGCAGAAATATGCAAAGGATATTTAAACCTCAGATAAAGTAGTCAAAATGGACATACCCTCAGAAATGGTTAAGAACAGAAGCTCTCAAGGGAAAACAGGCAGCCTGATTAATCTATATAAATGATCTATAGCAGTTTTCCAGTATCTGAAGGGGTCCTACAAGAAAGCTGGAGAGGGACTTTTTGCAAGGGCTTGTAGTGATAGGATGAGGGGGGATGGCTTCAAACTGGAAGAGGGGAGATTTAGATCAGATATTAGAAAGAAATTTTTCACTATGAGGGTGGTGAGGCACTGGAACAAGCTACCCAGAGGAGTTGTGGAGGCCCCATCCCTGAAGTGTTCAGGCTGGATGGGGCTTGGAGCAACCTGGTCTAGTGGGAGGTGTCCCTGCCCATGGCAGGGGGTTTGGAACTAGGTGATCTTTAAGGTCCCTTCCAACCTAAATCATTCTATGATTCTATGAATAATCCTACAAGAATTGCCTGCTGCGCTTTTTGATAGGAGACCCCAACTGTGGCATGTAGCAACTGGACTTTCCTACACCACCACCTCTCCACAGCACACAGATGGTGCTGAATGCAACAAGGACAAACAAGTAATACACTGGAGAATACATGGAACAACAGTCATCTTACATTTATAGAAAGGTATTGCTGTATTAGCATTACTGAATATTTAATGCTGCTGAGAATAGAGTTCCCATTTTTTATTGTGTAGCAGATTTGGTTTTTTTATATTAAAGCACTTAAGTCATGTTCACATATACGTTCATAGTTTTAAGGGTTAAGTCTAATTCCTGCTAACAATAAAATTAATTACATGAGCAGTTATTTTGGTTGAAGAACTTATACCAGGAATTAATTTGGCCTACATTGCTAGAAACCTGATTTATTTTTCTTTTTACAGTTATGGCACAGGGTATACTGTCCCCATTTGCAAAATAACATTCTAAATATCTAATGGTCTTTCTGTTCACGGATAATACACTCTGATCCTTTCATGATTTGCATCAGTCACTCTCCTGGTTTGGTAATCATAAAGACAGAATTTATAAACCAAGGTGTGCAGGCACACCTGTGAGGCTTCAGCTCCTCCTTTAGCCCCAGCAGTGAACTTTGCCTCTCACTATAACCCCTGGAACAGTACGGGAAGCCAGATGCAAATGGCAGTATTGTTCTGGGAGCAGTGTTTTGGGCTCATCTCCAGCTGAAACCCCAGGCCACAAGCCAGCCAACATCACAGCAGCCGGCCTGGAATGTACCTTATCAGGCACTCCAGTGAGACAGACTCAGATGCTTCTAGACTATTTCCACTCCTTCTATATTTAGATTTTAATGTGCAGTCTATTTTTTTAAAGGCAAGAAAAGTATGATTACATTTAATCTAAGTCATTAATTTAGACATAATTTTTTTTTACATTTTGTTAATAAGGACTAATTGCCTTTTTAAGTAAGCATATAAATTCCCCTTTCCTCCCCAAGCTTTCTGTTAACACAAACTGGAAATTCAAGATGCAGAAACTCTTCATTTAATATATTTTTTTATTTGTATTTAAATAAACTATTGAGCCTTAAACCAAATATATAAAACCCACTTTGTGCTCACATTAAGATGAATTGTTAAATGACAATATCATCTATTAATATATTTAATTAAGTTTTTATCCTTTGTTCTAGTAACTTATAGGATCCAGCCCTTTTTGTTTCATTTTTATTCCTGAATGGAGTAGAAACAAAACCATCATTTTTTTCCAGCTCCCAGAGCCTCCATTCAAAGAATTAGTCATTGACCTCAATTAACTGAATAAACTGAAATAATGAACTAAGTAAACTGAAATGATGATTCTTTGCATCTCCAGAAGAGACTACACCTATCAAATATTCCTAAGTACCTAGTTACATTATTTTAAAAGATACTGTAGGAGTAGACTAATTTAAATTAAGTTTTAAATCCTTTTAAAAAAAAAAGAAATCTGACTATTCTGAGTGCACTTGCATTCATTACTCATTCTTAGGAGCTTTTTTATATTCATTGATGAGATCAGGCGTGGGTGCTGGTAGAATCCTCTTTCAGGGCTTTGCAGCTTTGGAATTTGCTCTGCATTTGAGCTTTCCAATACAGCAACTCAGATGACTGCTGGTTTGATTGCATCATTTCTGTTCCCTATGCATTTTAAAAGCATGTATAGATTGTTCAAATCAGTGTAGACTGGTAATTGTTTAAAGTGATGGAGATTGTGTTGGGCTATTTTGAAGTTAAGAATATCCAAAGCTCTTAAATTAATGTCTTTCTAAAATGCATTTCTGAAATGATTGCATTTAGTGTATTTATAGTCCCATGTATGAAGGACACCAAAATGGAAACTAACATGTACAAATGCCTACTAATGACAAATTACTCTCTTCTTTTGCCATAAGCAAGTTAGGGATAATAGACATCAATACCTGCGTAATTATTTGGGCACAGGAAAGAAAGAAAACCACATCAAAACTGTAATGCTCCCTCTCCCCCCACACACAGATGAGGAGAGGATTTTTTCCCGGAAGGCGGGTTTGGGGTTTTGCTTTACTTCATTTTTTACACTATACATGCAAAATCAGATTTGTACCTGAAGTTTTGCAGTGTTGTGATTTAACAGTGAAGAAATTAACTTCAGTTAGCAGTATGTATGTTGTTTCCTCAAATACATAATCCCAGTCAATTAAAATTTACTGGTTTGGATCAGTTTTCATTTTCACAGAACCTTTCTGATCACCATTAACTGTGTTCTTAATCCCTTTATCTGTATTAACTGGATTGGACTGTTGGCATCATAAAGAAAAAGTGTGATATAGGTGTCACATCAAACTAAAGATTAAGCCATTTTATCTGTTTGCCTTTTTTGAACATTGCCCTAACACTAGTACTCTTTCAGTCGTTCAAAGTTTCCCTGATATTCCACATTTTTATTAATACTAACTTCAGTGGACCACAGTGCACTACCCCAAGTTACCTGGACTTACTCACTTAAATCATGTGAGTTTCTGGTAACTTCTTAGTTAGCCGTAGCCAATTTTCATGGCATTAACATTTTCAGCACCTTGTTATAGGCTCAGTGTTAGTTCTTGGACTTTGGGAACAAAAGAGCAACTGACCCCTGCCTTGACTGGCTATGGACTTCAGCTTTTCAGTGTTTTGTGTTTCATAGCTTGCAGTTCACATCACTCCCATCTGTTTCTCTTTTCCTCTAGTGTGTTATATAGTTATTATTAGTTTTGGTTTTGCTGCTTTTGTTTAATTTCAGACTGTGTCTTTTATATAACTGGTGAATCTGGACAGGCTCTTAGCAATAGCTCTCTCTAGATTGCGGAGTTGGAACTTTTTGTCTGCTTGTCAAATCTTTTGAAAGAATACTCAATTTTCATCCACATTTTTCTTTGTGTCTTTTCAGATCAACTTTACTCATTACCTTTACCTCTGGAAAATAAGGCAAAAGGAATTGTCAAGTTTACACGTTCCCTAATCTGAGCAAAATATACCTGTTCTGAATGTGAGAAAAAAAAGTATTGGTGGTCACTAAACAGTCAGAAATCCCAGCTGAAGAATTAGTTAATCTGGATTTATCTGCAGGAGGAATTGGTTTTTTTTCCAGTTTAGTTATAAGAGATTATTTTTGAAAGACAGAGCTGGAGAAACTTCATAAAGAATTTTGTTTAATATTTCTCTAAACCCTAACTCAACTTTGGAGTTTGCTTAGGATGCAGAAGAAGAGAACCCCAAAATATCTGTCCCAAATAGTTCTTAAAATCTGAGCCTGCTTAAGCTTGCTTTTGCTCCAGAGACATACAGAAATTCAAGCATTTCCCACAATTATCTTTAATTCAGAAATAGTCCAGACTACCATCTCAAAAAAACTTTTCCTAAGATCATTGCGCTGCTTAATATTTTGTGAGGTACATTCTATCATGAATCAGGGTGCTTTGTGATTTTACTGCAGACAGCTAATCTAAGAATCGCCACGCAGTGCTAATACGCTATATGGGATTTCAGATTGTAGAAGTGGAGCGGAACTTGCTTTACACAACTGTGTCTTTTATCAGTGACAGCACAACTGAAACATCATATGGCTCAGCCAAGGCTGCAAAACCAGTGAAGTGGAAATTCCCAATCAGCTAGCCCAGCCCAAGCTCTGCGTTGCTACAGCGATGGCACTGGCAGTGCTGCAACCAGTTTAGGGCTAGCAGGGTCAAACCTTTCATGAGAGGCTTTATGGTGACTTTCTAACTACAAGGTTACATTTCTGAAAGTCTGTGATAAAAATAATCTCAAATTGCAGATAAAGATTGGCTAGAGGATTGCACAGGTGTACTCTGAAAAAGACATATCCACATTGACACAGTAAGTAGCAATAAAATGAAGGCAGTTAAAGAATATCAAAAAGCTAAATAGCACATTTAAGAGAAAACTCTTACAGATGTAAGGAACAGCTTAGTGGTGTGCTTAACATTGTCATTAGAAAGAAAAAGAGGAAGAAATGTTTAGAAGAAAAAAAAGTGAGGAGCAAGGGAGAGCAACCCAGATCCTAAAGTGGCATTAGGCACAGAAATGTTACACGCTTCAGTGCTTGGTGACCAGAGCAAGCCCTGGAAAAAACGAGTAAGATTATTTTGTGATTTCAGTTCAACAGTGTCTTTGAAGTACTTCTGAATCCTCAGGTAAGCTGTGCTATGGTTTCACAGCACATTTCATATGCTCTTTTTAACCATCTTGCTGTGGTGATTTGTCCCAAAAAACAATTTTTTCATATTTTGCTGAAGTTGTTAGATTTTTTTTTAATATTTAGTAGAAATAAATCGATCTCACTTCTCAAATAGTTTCATGGGAAATCTAAAAGCAAGGTCTGAGCTGTAAGAGTGAGGTCAAAGATTCTTGGCACGTCTGTGGTCTTACCAAAGAGAAGTATTGTGTTTCCTCTCAAGCCTAAATGGGCAATTGTTTTAGGTCCTAGAATTGTCTTTTTTAAACCATATCTATGTATCTAGTCTTGTTCTGTTCACTCTCATGGCTGATAAAACCAATATACAACAGGGACATTTACTTGTGTAGGACACAGTAATAGCCTTATACTTGCATGAGGGTTGTCTTAGAAAACTGCACTGCTCTGTCCTTTCTTCACAAATGGTCCAAAGGATGCATACCAGCAATAGTATGAAATATAGTAGCNGCATACCAGCAATAGTATGAAATATAATAGCCTCTCATTTGCTCTTCATGTTGGGATTTAATACACTTTCTCCAGCTCCCCCTGTCGTGGGCATATGAGCCAGCTCGGGTGTCATCTCATCTGATATAAAATCCTTGTTCTTGAACCAGGTACAAATATGAATAAAGAAAGTTCCCCCCTGGCTGTTGTCAGTAACAGATGCTGTCTATCCAAACAGTATTCCACTAGCTTTTACCAGCTTATAAGGAAAGTGGCAGAGTATTCCTGCTGCTGTTAGCTTTAGTTAATAGACAAAGCATTTTTTCTTCTTTAAAAGAGGTTCTACTGTGTTACACCACATAGTTGAATAATGCAGTCCAGAATTACCTGTCTCTTTCATGGATGCTGTGGTTTACTGCTAACGCTATATTGCAGTACTTAAAAGGCAACACTAGAGGTCATTGCTAGCCCTTACATTTTTGATCCGTCTGAAAGCAAGTGTTGGCACTCTCGGAATTTAATGATAGGAATTACTTTTTTTTT
>RSEF01000002.1:121027049-121041691 GCA_003993805.1 Himantopus leucocephalus | reverse complement strand
TTTTTTTTTTTTTTTTTTTTTTAGTTTATTTTTTTTTTTTTTTTTTGTTTTTGTTTTTTTTTTTTTTTTTAATTTTTTTTTTTTTAAGGAACTTTTTTTAGGAGTAGGACAGCAGTACCAGAACAGGCAAAAGAATATATACATTAAAACCAACACAATGGTCTAGCAATCTGCATGTCAGTCCTATGCAGTTTATTTCTTACTCTCTAATTGGTGCTTAATTATTTCCCCAGTCTCTCATTTAGCAAGGATTAATTTGCTTTTTGATATTTTTCATTAAAGGCCAATATTAGGAATTTCTACTAAATTCTGATGCAGAATATAGTATGTAGAATCGTTGGTGAGTTTAGAAGGTTTTCAGAAAGAAAGTTTGTCTTTGTTCTGTTTCTTTTACAGTCCAATGATTGCAAAGTTGTCTGAAAGTCTTTTACTATATGCAAAAAGGCATATCCTTGAATATTTCTAATGCTCTAATGCTCTTGCTTTAAAAGCAAGTAGAAATTTCGAGGTCAAATGTTTAAGTTCTGATACTTAGATATTTTACTAGATTCATAGACTTCATTTCCCAAAGGATTGATGTTACTGGAACTGCTTAATGGGTTCCAAGGCTGCCAACTGAAAATTACTCTGTTCAAAAATCAAAGATAACCATAATAAATAATTTCTTATTGGAACAAAATTTTTGTTTCCTTAAAGAAAAATGTCAGGTGGGACAGTTATCTCTGATATCATATTTGCTACTGAATTCCAAAGTTACTATCAGATTTTCTTTCAGCAAACTTTAATGCAAGGAAGTTGTAATTTAAATTTGCAGAATAAATTGTTTTCTTTACAGAAAATGAGTTAAAATACTTTCAGAAACCCAAGCTGCTGAAATTTTGTAAATTACTAGATGGGTCAATAGACAGGATAATAAATAATGCACATATTTCATTGGCTTCTTTGCATTTGCCATATGGATCTCTCTCAGGACATACTGGGGCTTAAGTATCACTTCCTATTCATCTTATTCTAACACTAACCAGAATTCTAGCATCAAGTCTTCATCACTCATTACTGTAAGCTGGCAATTGAAAGAGGATGACAGTGTTTTCTTTCTTTTGGTCACTAAAAACTGATAAACATGTTTGGTTATTTATATATGTAGTAAATACAGGGAGAAAACTTAAGAAAAGTCCTGTTAAACAGGTTGAACCTTTTACTCCCCTTACTCTCTTAAATTCAGTATCTACTTTAATTAAGAATAGCAGGTTTATTTTACTTTTGCCATAACTGCCAAATAAATATTTGAAAATGAAGTTCTTGTGAGAACTTTATTATTTTTACTTTTAAATTGTATGGACACCAAGATTCTTTCACCTGATCATGTAAGAATATTGCTGCCATGTTGCAAGGATGAGCAGTTGAATATGGATCTGTTCTGTTTAAACCTTTAAATCAGTGCAACATTTACCTGTTCTTTAATTATTATTATTCAAAGAACAATTGTAATATTCTGATTTTTTTTCAGTCTAAGGTGGCATGAATCTGATTTATAAAGGTTTAAAGTTTCTTTTAAAACCTTCATATCTTTCATAGGTCATCAGAGGGTAGAATTAAGGTTTCTATACTTGAATTACTGATTCATCTACATGAACAGTATGTTTTTTGTTGTGGTTTTTTTTTTCAAACACAACTTTTTACATCTTTTTTTTAAAAGATTACCCTTTGATTAATATGTTTTATGTTAATAAATTGCCCTTATGTCATTTTGGGTTATTTAGCTTCACAATTCTGCCTTTTACCCTTGGAATAACATTTATGAAGTACACAGATAATGTACATTTGGCAGCAACCTTACATTCAAGAACAGATATTAATGCCATGTTAAGTTTGTCGTTTTAAGAGTCTGGTGCCATGGTTCCTTGAGACTAATTTCAGCAGGGCATTAACAACATCTCAGGTTATTGATGTTTAGTTTTAATCCTATTTCCTTTTGGATATGTAAGCATAGTCCTTGCTTTTCTCAGAATATCTTGTGCAATATTTGGATGTTGTGCAACAAAAACTGAATTTGATCATGTGGCTGTGGCAAGTACATGTAAGTAGAAACAACAGTTTCATATGATCTTTCACTTTGAAAACTAACAAATATTTCCTTGTAAAGGTGATCATTTATTCTCAGTGCAATATTACTAATCAAAATTATAAACATGGGTGTTTATGAAGAATAAGGTTTAAACATAATAGCTATGAATATGACTCTATTCTTCACTATGCAAGCTGAAACTGTGTGCTCACTGAAATACCTTACAAGTGCCCTAGAGAGCATGACTCAAACCTGTCATATTTGCTTTCTTGCTCCTTTATGTAGGAAAGAGGGACAATTCATGGGAAAGTGTGAAGTATATTTAATGCATGTTCTTGTTTTGGCAATCCAGAGTTTTAGTTGGTTTTGTTTATTTGGGGTTTTTTTAGCAATATGTCCTAATGTTTTTCTTCACTAGATATATTTACTTATTTCTTATGTTCAGTTGTACTGAGATATTTTGACTGTGCTTTCTTCTAGCCCACAATTCCCTTAAAGTCCTGACACAACTGGGACCTACCTGTTCCTTCCACCATCTTCTTTAATGGTATTGTTTTTTAAAGCTCTGCATTTCCTCTCCATTTCGTATTTCCTTGCTGGACATCCGTGTTCAGCTGCATAGAATTTTTCAAGGCTGAGTAACTATATAGACAGAAGAAAACCTTGAATATCCAAACTTCAGGAGTTAGTTTCTGATTAAAAGTTTTTAAATGAAGTTGGGAAAAAATAATATTTAATTGTTCTGTGTAATCACCACATACTTGCAGAAAGTTTTTTGGACACTAGATGACAGTGGAAGATAGTAATTGCAAACAAAATTTTGAAGTAGAACCTAATTGGAAACACAGATTCAGTTAAGTTTACATGTTATGATCATTGGCACACCACTAATGTTATTTCTGGAATTAGATATTTTGCGTGTACAAGGGAATATTATTGATCTTATCAGTTTGGCTTAATTTTCTTCTAGTTTTAGTATTTAGAATGCTAATGCCCCAATTTTCTTTCTTTTCTCAGAAAGTTATGTGGTGTTTAATTCAAAGATTGATGCGTTCTCTGGTTTTCTGACACAGCTAAAACTTGCCCAACAGAACGATAATGGGATCACTGCACTAGAACAGCAAGACCCATACTCCAACTTCATTTCATATTAGGCTTGAGAAAAGAGGTTGATAACAGAGAAAACTGTCTATATGGATATTAAAGAAACATAATTTTTATTCCTCATTACCATATCTTTATAAGACCAGACATTTTTGCTTATGGGTATTTCTGAAAATCACAGCTTCTGGATACAGTGAGCCTGGGCTTTGGCTTGTGGTTATTTTAAAACTAGATGTCCATGTCTGTGAAATGATCCAGTATCTGGAATCTTAGATGTTGAAGGTCTACATCAGTCCTGATAAGGTACTACACAGTCATTTCCAATTTCTCTTTTCCTCCATCCAGCTCACAGCCAGACCTAACAGCATTGGATGAATGTAAAGTATACTCTTAATAGAAGATCTGCTTTTGAATTCTTTATCTGTAGATCTTCAGGTCTAAAAAAATGTTCTATCGTGTATGTAAGGAAAGAAAACAAAATTTTGCATCATTAAGGAGTTAGAAAACTTAAGATTAAAATAGGTATTTTTTCTATGAATTAACATGCAGCAAAGCTCTGAAGTCTGAAAAAAATATTTGTCTGAATTATTCTTGCCTGAAGCCATTGCTATTTATGTTATGTAATAATAAATGAGTAAAAGTACACTTTTTATGAGCATCTCCTGAAGGAGCAAAATAAAGATGGTCAGTAGTTAAAAATACAGCAGAGCCAACAAGCTGGCAACATATTTGTGTTTCAAAGGAAAACAAAAAGAGCAATAGGGCAGATAAAAAATAAATGTGCTGTTCACAGTAGAAATGGAAAAGTTGTATAAATCTATAGGAATGGGTCCCAAGACACTGTGTTTCAGATGAATGAGATAGCCTACCAGAATTTTAATTTAAAAATCATTATGGTTTCTGGCAACTGGAGACAATGTGTTTGGAAAGTGCAGTCTAAGTCAACAATCTTTGTTACAAACATATAGTTGATGCTGACAAAGAGAACCTACACCAGAGGTTTGATCACAAAGGCTTTTCCAGGTCCCATATCAGAACACTTTCTCTGGGAGGCAGGTGATGGATTTAGCCTGTAAACGGGAAGGTAGAAATACTGTGTTTCCCATCTTATTAAAAAGTGATAGATTTACACCCAAGATGTATTCCAACAATACTGAGATTTTTATGAAACATGGTCTAGAGCCAAAGACAAACAGCAGAATTACCTTAGATTTCTTCAGTAAGTCTAAATCAAGAACGGATGAATGAAAGCATGCCTTTTTTTAACATACCATGTGATTTAATTGGTGGAGTAGTATATTGAGTACAAAAGAGCAGTATGAGTTGTCTTGATAGTACAAAGAGCTCTTCGTGTTTGACAAGAAGTTCCTGTTGTAGCACAACAAATAATCCCGAAGTGATGGGTGAATTGCTTCATTACTGTCACGCTCAGGTATGTAATAGTAAACTCTGATAAAAATGCTGATTTATAAATGCAGCTAGAAGAAAAACTGAAGAGAGGGCTGTTCATTTTCAGTCAAAGAAACTTTAAGGCAGAATGAAATCTGTTAAACCAAATGAGTGTTCTCCCACATTTCTCCCTCTGAAAAGGATGTGAAACTAAACGAACACGGAGATATCTTTCCAAGCCACACTCTATTTCACAAGTCTGTGAGGAGTCCTTACAGAAGCCCTCCCAGGGAGTGTCAAAGGTCTGGCTGTATTCAGAGATAACATTGCTCCAAGCCATGGAAGGCAATGGAGATTACGCAGAGGATTTGTACCTGTTTAAGAGAAGGTTCAGCCCTGTGAGACTGTCAGCTGGACCTCAGCACCTACAACCAGCATGTAGGTGGTTTGAGAAAAAATCAGTCCCAAAATATGGGCAGTAATAAGAAGTGCACCTCCTCCACACTTCTTTAGAGATTGAACTGCTATTGCGTATCCATAGTAAACAAATATTTTCTTGAAGCTGTTTGTCATTCCTCATTCCCAGGTGCCTTCCTGGGACCCTAGAAGAAAACAACTCTTTTCGGTGTAGGACTGACTCAGTTTTAGATTAAAGGTCTCAGGCTGAAGAATGAACCTGTTAGTGGTGCATGTAACGGAAACACCTAAACCTGCTCTCATGGCAGCGAGGGGAGCGTAGGCTGAAACAGCGTTGCTCCAGGGCTACCTACAGCCACAGTCACTGGCTGGGTAGCAAATAATTCGTGCCAGGGATTTTCACTTGGGATTAATTGCCTTTTGCTCAAAGTGTTGCTTTTCAACGTCAGTTTTATATCCTAGACTTAAAGAGAAAAACCTAAAACTGTTCAACAGAGTCGTGCTTTGGGCCAGGAAAAATTCCCTGGGAAATGAAAATATAGTCCAGCTGGTTTATGTCATCATTTGGTAAAGATTCAAGTGAAGACATTCCTGACATAACGCTGTTGTAGGTGTAGGAGCAAGTCAGATATAGAACAATAAATGTTTTATAGAGAATGTATAAAATAATACTAAGCTCAAAACTGTTTTTTATCCACACATTTTAAAGAATTAATAGTCTCCTGATGACAGAACAGAAAACTGCGATTGCATGGACATAGATCCTTTCCTTTCTACAGTTTGGTGGCTAAATAGCAAGAGCTTTCTGACCTCTGACATATGATACAGTAACACTGTCCCCAGTGGCATTATTTTCTCAAATGTGCCTTTTCAGAGTCTGATTTATAAAACTACTACAGCCATTACTATTGAACAAAGGACTGGGGAAAGCAGCATTTGTTCATTCAGTTTTGGCTGCTGGAAATCATTGTGGGTGTTGCTCTCCAGATTCTTCTCCCTCTACCATTTCCATGAAGAGAGAACTGAAAGTTTTTAACCCATATGGAATCTAAAAAAAGCAAACTTTGTGCAAAGTCAAAATATTTGTTCTTGATTTCATCTATTCATATTATTTTTATTAGCTGCATATATTTTTCTATGAGACATTTGTGATGTGCCACAATTTTTATAGCTGACAACTGAAACTGAACTATTTTGAAGAAATTGGCCTAAACTGTTGGGGTTTTCTCGCTAATTTACACAATATAACCTATAACTCAAACTTTGCAAACTCAGCAATGATAGCGTTGTAGATATATAGATTAAGCAGAAACAGCTTTCTGTTTTGTTTGTCTTGTTTTACCAGTCTTTGCCCTTACTGCTGTCAAAGGCAGGTGTGCTTGAATGTCAGAATTAAGTAAGGATCTGGACCAAGCAGTACTACTGCAAGCTTATGAAACAAAACTATAATTTCATGTACATGTCAAGCTTCAAACAGCCGCACTAGATTTCAATTCTAAGGGGACAAATCTGCCAAGAACTTGCTTGAACTACTCATATATAAAAAGAGCACAAGACTCTCATGGACATGGATTTTTAGTGTCAGAATGGTCAGAAATGTTAATATTTTCCTTTCTACAAACTCCTTATGTGTTACAGTATTGTGAAATACAAGATTAGCAGCTATTGACAATTCTGTGATGCAGGAGTCAATTTTTATTTTGAAATTCAAATTGCAGTGTGTAGTTATGCTGAGTTGGATACAAGCTTTGAGAGGTTGGTTGTAAGTAGCGAGAGATTTATGTGCATGCCCGCAGAAATCTTGTTTAATTTATTCATCAGCAGTTATTCCTAACCACACATTAATAGAAATGGTCTTCCGAATAAGCCTTTATTGAATAAAATATTCCAGGAAATGCCTGCCATTCATCTCATATTCTTAAAAATAAATTTTCATCTTATAGTAGATAAGATGTAATCAGAATAATATAGATGTAACACAATGTGTAGAGATATAAATGCTGAATTTAATCAGTATAATCTAAAATCTGAATGTACAATCTAAATCGAGTAACCTGTATTGCCTACTAATTCGATCCAGTTACTAAAGAAAATGTTAGCAGCCTTTCAGAGGTCTAAAACATTCCATTGATTTTTACAGATATAAGATAAATATAGTACATTTCATAAGCCATGAATATATGTATACCTTTTAAATGCCAAGATGGACTTTTTTTTTCCCCCTAAGATCTAATACAGGCCTCAGCAAATAAAAGCTTACCATAAAATTAGCATTTTGTATTGGAAGAGGAAAGACTTTGCATTATAAGCGTGTTGATAGTGTGGTATTTTATTGAAGTTAATTCTGATTGCAATGGAGGGAAAGAAACGTTCTGAGGTGAACATACAGATGGAAATGTTGCATTGGAAAGAGAACACTGAACATTTCACTGTAATTATAGAACACAGCAGTAGTTTCAGAAGCCATTTTCTCTGCATTCCTGCAAGTATTTCTATCAGTGGCTTGTGTGGTATTTATCTTTAAATTGTATCACTTGTTATAAATTGTAATGGTAAACTATTATCTGGAAACACTCCAGATATTTTCATGAGTCACAGTTAACAATGAGGGAGTTATTAGTTCTAATTTGACATTCAGTCAAAACAAATGCATTAAATGACCAAAAACTATCTAAAATAAACATCTTGATCTTGACATAATTCCAGTCAGTATGATTAAGGGCATCCATGTTTATTTTCTATGTGTGCATCCATGACAATATTTATTATTCACGGTCTGAAGAATTCATCAGTGTTGTTTTCAGACCACAGCTCTCATCATTACCAGCCCAAAGCCGGCACCTCAACGCTCGCTGCAGCCTGGAGTCCGGCTGGGTCCCGGATCCTGGGCCTATGTATTCTGGCTGTCAAAGCAAACTTAAATTTGAAAAAAGTACTTAAAAGCACGTACATAAAAAAATTATGAAAGGAAAACAGTTTTGTGGATTCCGTGAACACTGACAATCTCAAAATAGAGACCTGGCATTCCTAATATAGCCCTCCACCTGGGCCTGAAGAGGATCTGTGTGTTCATAAGCACACTGGAGCTGTCTGAGACCCCATTACCTGCTTCAGTTCTCAGGACCATTAAAGGAAAGGTATTGATGAGTTCCTAAATATTCACAATATTTTCCTTTTCCCACAGAGGATGTCAAGGCAGTTAAGTGAAAAGAATAAGGGTTTCAATAGTAATAAAGAAAAGAATAAGGGACTCAACAGTATAATACTGAACTAGCATCACAACTGAACTGAATACTCTTCATAAGTAGGAAAGTCTAAAATCACTTAATCCAGTTTTCTCTTGTGATCTGTTTCCCGTTAAATTTCTGACAATGAGCTTGAAACCTTCTGGTTTGTGTGGTACTTGTTTCTTGGATTTAATGTTGTCTCCTAAATGTTTTTAGAGTTGATGATTGAGTGTCCAAATTATACCTTGTAGGGAAAATACAAAATACAGCTCAACAGCTGAACCCTGTTTTCAGTTCACTATTGATGCTTGACCTCTGAAGTCATAAACCATTCCTAGCAGTAGCATATGAGAGGCAGCATCTATTATCTTTCTAATATGTGAATGTGACTGCTTTTCACTGGAGAATTACCTTAGCCTTACTAATAGTTACACAAGTATGCTGAAAGCACCTTAACACTAAGGCAGCCTTTCCAGCACATAAAGGATCAAGAAAGCATAGCGTGTTTCTCACTTTCTGAACATGCCTAAATTGATAAAATAGGTTTTCATGTTGTATATTAAAGTCAAAGATTCTTAGTAATAACTATTACAATCATAAATGTTTCAGATAACACAGTTATGTCATCAGCTTATATCCCCACATCCTGGTACTGGTCAGTGCCAGCAAGGACTCTCTAATTGTTCTTCTAAGTGTCAATAAAAAGGTACTTGGATGCATCAAGCTGTGTAGTTGCACAGAAACCTTATTCTTTGACAACAGAGCAAAATGCTTTGCTAAATTCCGTAATGCACCTTTCTGAGGATCAGTTCTGAGATACTCTTCCTGCTCTCCTCTCTTTCCTGTATCAGTACCTATTTTTAAAACTTTCAGAAGACAGAAGGACCATGAGACACGGAAATATACAAGCCCCTCATTTTGATTAGTTCTTTATCTCTTATCAGAGAAGGTTGCCTGCTTCACATAATTTGGAATAGTCACCAAATGAGCATCAAGCTTTTGGGAGCTAATGTGTCAGTGAATCTTCTTGAAACACTAGGGTGAAGTCCTAAGTACAATTAGTGGGGATTAGCCACTTGTTTCAATAAGGTCAAGATTACATCTTGTGAACACCTATATCCATAAGTGATAGTATCATGCAGTACAATAGTGCCTGTGTCTGTTTTAAAAATGTAGGAGATGCACAAACCCCTTCAACTCTGGAACAGACTAATTGTAAGCATAGTACATGGATTGCCAATAGGGCATGCCTAAAGGCATGATACAGATGCTCAGGGAAGTATCACTAAATGGAACAAGTTTCAGCCCTGCAATTGTTACATTTATCTAATAAATCACCACTGCCAAAATGTGTCACCAGGCAATGAATGGCAAAGAGTAGTCCAATTGTCGTAGCTCTAATGCTGGGTTAGCTGAAGGCAGTGTTTAATCCATTTTCAGCAGTTCTAAGAAGGCATTTGTTGCTTTCATTGACCTTATCAGAGTGACTAAATATAGCCATTTATTACTTTCCTGGGAAAGAACAGAGATCCCCTCTGCTTAACTTGAGCTGAGAATCACACAATAATTTAGGTTAGAAGGGATTTCTGGCATCCAATCTACTCCCACCTCCCCAGCCTAGCTTGCAGGGCCAACTTCAATGTTAGATAAGGTTGCTCAACGCCTTGTCCAGTCAACTTTTGGATATCTGCAAGGACAGAGATTTCACAACATCTTTGGGCAACATGTTACAGTGTTTAACCACTCTGATTTTATTTTATTTTTTCCTTATAGCTGTCAGAATTTCCTCTGATGCAGCTTGTGGCTGTTGACAGCCATCTTATACACTTCATAGAGAAGCTGCAGTGAGTCTTCTATAGTCTGCACTTAGGTAGCTGAAGACTACAATTATGCTCCCTCACCTTTAGTCTTCTCTTCTCCAGGCTGAAATAAGCCACCTTCTTTAGCCCGTCCTCATATGTTATGCTACAGTGCCTTAACTAACTTTGAGCCTTTCTGCTGGATTTCCTCCAGTTTCCCAATCTCTCTTTTGTATTGGGGAGGAAGGGGACACAAAAGAGGATGTAGCAGGTCAGACTTACCCTCATCAGTGCTGGCTAGAGAGGAATAATCACTTTCCTTGTCTTGTCAATACACTATTGCTAATGCAGCCATGTCACCTAACTTCTTGTCTACCAGCATCACAGGCTATTTTCTGTAGGGCTGCTCCCCAGTCAGCCAGAGCCCAACTTCTGCTGTTGCACGGGATTATTTTGTCCCAGGTGCTGGACTTCCCCTTTATCTTTGCTAAACTTCCAGAGGTTTCTCGTGTGAAACCTGTTCCTCATGCCTGTCAAAGCCCCTCTAACAGGCAGCCCTTTCTGCCAGCATATTGACTACTCTTTCCAATTCGGTGCCACCTGCAAACTTGTTGAGGGTGCACTGTATGTATCCCATCATTCAGGTCATAAATGGAGATGATTAACAATATCTGCTCCAGAATCGATTCCTGGGAGCAGTGCTTGGCACTAGCCACACTCAGGCTGCAAACTGTGGACTCTGCTTTGAGCTTGCACGTCCCACCAATTTCTACTGGCCTTAACGTACACCTATCCAACCCCTCTCCCTCCAGTTTGTCTGTAAGGATGCTGTGGCAGATGGTGTTGAAGGCCTGGCTAAAGTCAAGGTAAACAAAGTTGAATGTTTTGTTCCTTCTTCACAGAATTGGCCACTTCCTCGCTAAAGGGAAGAAGGTTGGCCAGCTGACTTGGTAAAGCCCTACTGGCTACTCCTGGTTGTCTGCTTGCTCNGTCAAGGTAAACAAAGTTGAATGTTTTGTTCCTTCTTCACAGAATCGGCCACTTCCTCACTAAAGGAAAAGCATATGCCGGGAAATGGCTTCTAGGCAGACCTGCTCAAAAGTACATTGTTGGTAACAAATGGATGAATTAAGAAAAAGACTTGATCTCCAGCCCTTCCATGCTCTCAGAGGAAGGCTTTAATTTTTATGTTTATGTCTGTGATGAAAAGAGTTTACAGAGCTACTACTCTGAATGATCTAAAAAAATCGTAAGTACAAAAATATCTAAACACACATGACATGAATTGCATCAAAGAATAACACTTTTATTGGGAACTGCAGTAATAAAGCCCAATATTTGATTAAGAAAAAAGACAATAAGAAAATATTGCATTTGTTTAAGTAAATCAGCCCTAATTGAGATTCAGAAATAGTATCTCATTCTTGTACTGACAGTTTATCAAATAATTTCCTGGGTGATGGAAAAGCAGAGAATTTTGCAAGAGCAAATCAGACTTTTCTCCAAATTATGTATGAAAATACTCTAATTTTAATCTCAGTGTGTTGACAGGTCATGAAAATCAATGAAAGTAGGGAGTTTGGTTACAGAACACCTGCATTTTGTTTTCTAGATTTCATAAACACAGCTTATTTTTCATGAGACTAGAAATTGCACTATTAAAATAAGAACTTACAGTTTTAGACTAACAGCTAAACACATTTCTAACCACTTGCTTCATAGTTCGGCAAATGTGTTAATACAGACTGCAGGAGCTGTGGATTGTCTTGTAAAATGTCTGTTTGAACCAAGCCAGCTGCTTGTGCTTTAGCTTGTAAAACCTCTACTTGTACCAAGCCAGATGCTCAGCAATGAGGCTACACCATCAGCTGGGGTTGGTGTAGCAACCACAAGCGGTTGTTAACCTGAATAACCTTTCATTCAAACAGCNCAGGACATGAGACCACAGTAATGGAAAACCAAAAAACATAATGTGATTTATGAAGAAAAGGCACATTCACTGATTAGATACAAAGCGTTGACTTGGCAAGCTACAAGGAAAAACGTCTAAAAATTGAAAAAAATTGCTTGAGTTACTGAAACGCCTAAAATTATAGCGAAGGAACAACATTAGTTTTGGTGCTAGAGATACTAGCACACAGAATCCCTCCTGTGAAAGTGGTATCAGGCAAACAGACCCCCTAAAACCCATAGCTAACTCTTCCCGAATTGCTGCCTGCATGGAAGCATGTAACGCTAGCCGGCAAGTTCAAAAGCAGCCACATCATGAGAAATGAAAAAGTTGAACTCTAAATGTGTCAACTGGCTATCTTCATTTTTCGTCTCTAAGTACCAAATCCATTTAGAAGCATGTTTTTCCTCCCCTCCAGATATTCACCCTGCCTCTAGTACAGGTGAATAAAGCTCAGCTTAGTGGAAAATAACTTGTTCATATTGAAAGTCATGCTCAAATTGGTTTAGAGATGTCAAAATAAGGAACAGCTGAGAAATGGTTGTCCAAAAAGATTTTGTCTTCCCATGTATATAGTTTGGGGAAATAGATTGGATACAGATAAAGAAAAACTATTAAAAGGGGAAAATTATTTTTTAAAAAATCTTTCCCTGTTTTTTTTAACTAATATTTAAAATAACTTGGATAGCTTTTTGTACCAACCTCCTAAATGCATTTGTTTAAAGGTACTAATATTAAACAAAAATGAAAGCTGTAATTATACTCCTTCAAATTCCAACATTAAAGAAATGCACAGAAACAGCATTTTCAAACCTGTTCTTTTTTTAAAAAAACACTTTGAATGGGAGAGAATTTTTGAGAAATAAGGAGAATATAGTGTAGTAATATACAGCTTGCAGAAAGGAGCACAAACAGAAGGAGGGACAAGTGGGGAAGAAGCAGAGGAGAGAGAGTCTATACATCTACAGCTAGAGCATAATCTGAATATGTAGTACTTCTGCACATCATCACTGAAGAGATTTGTGGTTACATCCATTCTCTATGAGCAAACCAGACCTCTTTCCCTCAAAACTAGTTGCTCAGTCAAAAGCAATTAAAAATCTCTGGTTCTACTCCTGTATACATTTGATTTAATAGTTATAGAACTGACCATTTACCTAAATCTAAATTTTACAGCAGAAAGTCGATTGAATGACTTTTTTTGAGTTACTGACCACTGAAAAGAGAACCGTATCCATTTCCAATCGGAACTGATTTTCAAAGTGGAAGTATTTAAGGGTTTCTTTGAGTAACAGCTTTTACATTTTTTAATAAGAAATATGTCTTCATAACAGTAAGATATACTATGTGATATTAGTGAAGAAATCACGTATTTTCTTGGTGTCTGGTGAATATGTCCAGTGAGTGTTTTACACAGGCTTGAGAGGACCTTAGAGCTGCAAGTTAGTGTGAGCAGAAAAAAAATCATCTCAGTTTCTTTATCCATCTTTTACTTGGTGCCAGGAGCTTGCTGCTGTTTTGAAATACAGTCTTCAATNACCTTAGAGCTGCAAGTTAGTGTGAGCAGAAAAAAAATCATCTCCGCTTCTTCATCCATCTTTTACTTGGTGCCAGGAGCTTGCTACTGTTTTGAAATACATAATCTTCAAGACAATTCAATAATCATATTAAACAGCAGGAAAAATGGAATTTGCAGAAAAGCAGAGGAAACTAAAACAAAAGAAAACTACGGTTTTAAGCAAGGTAAAACCATGGTATTAACAACTACTCATAAGTCTAGTACATATTTCTGGAAAGTCAAGGTGGGACAACATCTACTCAACCATAACCTTTGCACAAAAATATGCTTGGGAGAGAAGCCAGCATGAACCAACATTAACATCCATTTAACCAAATATACTATATAAGGAAATTTTTGTATTTTCAGTTGTTCAAACAGTTACATACATGGGAAGAAGTAGAGTGAGGGAAGAGGGACCTGAGAATATTTTATTAATTTTGTTGAACTTTTTATGTGTGTTTGGTTTCCAAATGCTTGGAGTGGAAATGCAGCATCGTGAGAGGATCATGTTAGCTGGCTGCTTCTGCTAGGATGGTAAGTGATGAAGCGATGTGCAGTATGAACTTTACCATCTCTAGATTTCAGAGTTGGTGTTTCATTAAAATTAATTGACAGTTCACAGCTCTCATAAGGATTATTTCAGAAAGGGAAAGCAGACTTACAAGCACTTGTACCCAGCTCATCACAGCAAAGGAAAATCATTTGTTTATACTTACATTTCTTTGAACAGCCATGTCAGCTACTGCTCCAGTGTTGTTTCTTCAGTTGCACCACTATAACTGTTTGTGAAGCTCTGTGATAGACAAGGAACAAAGATGAGTTAAAAATAGCCATTTTTTCACTGCTGGTTTAGTTTTCAGCCATGAATTTCCCCTTCTGGTTGATCGCAATATATGAATAAGACAGTAGGACGGGAGCAAGGATCAAGGCTGGAAGCAGCTTACTCTTTCATTGAAAGAACCATGCTGATAACTGTACTTGGAGGTTAGAGCACAATTTGGCATCTGGAATGTGTGAGGCATGGGAATTTCTGGATTCAAACACAGCTCCAATTCTTGTACTTGGGAATCTAGTTACAATGTTTTCAGTCTGCTAATTTTCTCCACTAGTATTTTTCACCACTTGA
>RSEF01000002.1:121011857-121026949 GCA_003993805.1 Himantopus leucocephalus | reverse complement strand
GCTCTCCAAAGCAGAGACAAAAGCCAAGCAAAGCCAAGAGCAAAGGCAAGTCGTTTGTCTGGAGTTACACAGAAAGTGAGGCACTTTACAAGGCTTAAATACAGGTTTCCAAAGTCACCATGCACGTCCCTGTGAGAATAATCGGTTTTGCCTGTTAGTCATTCCAGTCTGGGAACCGCTGAACAAAAAATGGGAATTTAATCATCTGGAAGCAGATTCTGTGAGCAAAATCATAATATTATTTTTTAATATAATTTCTCAGCTATAAAAAAAAATTCTTGGCCAGCTTTCCTTTGTTGTTCAATGAAGTGTGGTAAGCCGCCTAATTTGACAAGAAAACCTCCAAGACTCCTTTCTGCTGCATCCAGACTAATTTGGCTGTTAACGTTCCATGAAAGAAATAAATCTTTAGAACATATTCTTATATCACTTTTCAAGCCTAATATTTCCATACCACAGAAAAATTGCTAGGATCTCATATTTTCCTCCCACTATGATAGGGAAGATGGTCTCCTTATGAAAAACATAATAACAAAAAAAAAAAAATCGGTGATTATAAAGCTCCTTTTTACAAATTAAGAACGTTGGTTTTTCATTACAATGCGGAGAACTGCACATAATGTACAGGGTAGTAACTCTTTTGAAACTCAGAATTACATATGCAAATGGTAAATCATGAACAAGAACACAGGTTATTTGGAAGGAAAACAATTCATTAGGGCCTAGTCCTTTCACAGTTCATTTGCTCCTAACTTGATGAATACCATGGATTGCCATTTTTTATGTTAAACGCTCTCTTTTTGTGGCCATTTAGAGGTCAGAACTTTATTTAGAAAGGTGTATGCATGTGAAAAAAATAGAAAGAGGGGCAGAGTAGCAAGTTAGACTCACTCAATCAGTTGTGTGAGCATCATTCATTTCCCCAGGTAAATCAAGTATCCTGAGGTCAGCAATTCATTCATCATGTAGAAACAATCAGAAAGTGCCAGACTTGTCCAGAAAGAGATATCTTGAATATATTCATTACCGATTGCATTCGAGCAGCTAGTTCTCAAGTACCAGACTCCATGGCCTGAATTTCACAGCTGTGCTCCACACAGCAGCGCCACTGAAAGGCTGTGAACACCTCTGACTGTTCAGGATTGCTTTGGTACTGCACGATGAATGTAGGAGCACTACATTTATCAACCTGATACCAAAAATATTTACATACATGACTGTATTAACAATAAAGGACGTGGAAGTTACGCAAAGGGCTGAATCTCTGCAGCATTTCTACAAGAACTGTACTCTCAGCTACAAGAACAAATCTCATGATTTATACTAGTGTGCATAAAGGATTTTTGGTCCAGTAGGACCAACCCAGACTGTGTTTCTGAGAAAATTTGCCATGCAATGAAGGCACCCACCTTATTCATGATTTTGTATAAAGAACAAAGTTACCAGAAAGATGTCTGGTGACCAGATCTGTTCTCAGTGAAGATAACGAGAGCATTCCTCCAAACTTCAGCAATAGCGGAAGTGGGGGTAGTAATATGTAACAGTTAGGAAAACGAAAGACTGCAGACTGAAAGTTAGGCTCAGTTTTACCATAAACTTACCTTCAGCAAGCCAGTAACTTGTGTAGCTGTGCCTTGGCATCTCCGTCTTCACAGGAAAATAGAGAAATTTACTGAATTCATAGGACTGTATCAAAGAAAACGTATCATCATCAATAAAATGGGAACTTTTCCAACCAAGTGCCATCAAAGCATCCAGGATGTTTAAACGTCATTTCTTTTGTATCAATCCAGTTAATCCATGTGCTAATTCACTAGTTTCTAATTCATCAAATATTTATTTCGGTCTGCTTACAAATCGTCCAGGAAAACAAGTACAGCACTATTTTTAAGTATGTTCGTTTGTCCGCTTTACTGAAAATGGAATGCAATTATTTCCCCCATGTAATGAATGGGGCATGGTTTTTCAGCAGTTTTGTAACAAGTGGAAGTATTTGAAGTTTTCTAGCCTCTTGTTCAAAATACTCTCTGAAAATGCATATTATATTATTCACAATCAATAAATATACAATCATCTTCGAAAATCACACATATAAAATATTACACACAGGTCATTAAACACGTGCTAAAAATATACTAACAATTCTCCTTGAATGCCAATATTTTTAAATGCCAAAACGCTTTACCATACACAGACACAATAAAATCACTTTGGTGTGTAGGCAGATCATGCTTAAATTGGATTTCCACAGCACAGACAAATGTTACAGATATATTAGTTGAGGACAATATTGATTATAGCTCTGGCATTGTTCTGCAGAAACCTAAACACTCTTCAGTGTCAAAGAGTATGACAAACCAAGTTGTCAAACTACATGGTTCAGAAGCAATCACTGTTGGGGAAAAACTGTGTTTCCAGCATAACTCAGTGCTATGACCAAATGTTGCTTAATACAACCTTGTATTGTAAGAGAAAAGCCAGAGCTTTCCTTATCCAGAATCAGCCGGTACAACACTATCTCCTGTCTCCCCAAAAGTGTTTATTAGTAGCTGCTAAAGTATAGCAAACATGGTGCCAAGACCTGACCACTAGCTAGGTCCTTTTCATTGGAGTTTATTGTCAGGAGGTTCTGGTGTGTCGCTAATTGACTTGCTTTAGTTCAAACTACTAGGATTTCTGAAATATTCCAGAAACGTCTGTCTCGGTGAGTCTAGTTCAGACTGCAGTGGTAATCTGTGTCAGTCCTAGGTCGTTGGACTCCTCTCTCTCTGGGGGACAGTAAGATGACATTTCCACGACTAGTCATACAGGTTTGTTTGTCCCATCTGCTTCCCTCATGTAAGTCGGGTCTTGCACAGTGTTTCTGACTCTGCTGGTGCTCTGCCTGTCCATCCTCATCTTAAAGGGGAAGCAGAAGTCCTTGAAACATCTCTTGAAGTTTTCGTCCAAAAAAGCGTAAAGGATTGGATTGAGGCTGCTGTTGGTGTAACCCAGAGCAATACAGAAGTAATAGCTGGATATAGCAGCAGTACTGTGGGACACATCCCCTAACGCTTCAACCAGCACAAAAATGTGAATAGGAGTCCAACAGATAATGAAAACTGCCACAACCACAAGAACCAACCTGGTGATGCGGCGCAGGTTTCGATCTTTTTCTCTAGACCCTGAGAGAAGCCGTACACTTTTAAGGCGCAGGATCATCAGAGTATAGCAAACAATTATAATGAGAACTGGAATAACAAATGCGAAGACAAAGACACAGATTTTCATGAAGATGTCCCACCACACATAATCTCTGTCTGGAAATTGCAAGGAGCATTCAGTGCTAGCAGTATCTAGGAATGAAAGAAGCAAGAAGAGAATCGCTTTATTATTAGGTATTCTAAACAATGTAATAATTGCAGCATAAGCTAGGAAAAGTGATTATCATGTAATGTGATACTAATAAATGGAGTTATCATTAAATCACTCCAAGGAAAGCTTTCGATTACTATTGAAACTGGTTTTATGCAGCTGTCTCTAGAAATTACTTGGAGAGATAGGGGCTTTTTAAAATGCATGACATTGTATAAAATTTGTTTCCCATGGGACAATCTAAAAATGCAGAGCAGAAAAATAAAAATTTGTAAAGATGTTTCCATTTGAATCTCTCTGAGATTTAAAGCCAGAATGAGTACTGTGTTCAATGGAGTAGATATAATTATTATCAAACTACATATGGTTTTGTCTGTGGGTGGAGACAGATTTTTGGTATCATGAATGGTGGGAGCCGAACGAGGTTTTGATCGTAGGAAGATTTTGCCAATATATGATAATTGTGTAATAATCTTTTCCCATGTGCCTTCTTCAGTGCAAATGGAATACACATAAGTGCTTGCATTCAGAAAAACTTATTTCCTGGCAACAGCTTCTTTTCAGTTAAATAGAAGCAAATAAAATATGTGTGTGTGCGGAGTCAAATGGAAGCTGCTCTTTTTGCAGATCATGCAATTGAAAATTCAGCCTGCGCAGAGCCTGCAGGATCTGGGTCACTGACACCAGCCCCCTCCCTTTCTGATCGCCCATGCCAGGATTCAGTGTCACAGGCTGTCACTTGATCTTATGTCCCCAAAATATTCCATCTGACAGGAGGCTGCTAAAAAATAAAATACTTGAGGTTTCATTTGCTCACCTCACTGGAGCCTTCCAGCATATAAACCATATGGAAAACCAAGAAACAAGAGAAATGGCAAGTCAAGAGGAGGTATAAAATTACAGCTACTATCAGCAGTTAAACTCTACTGAAGACAAGTCAAGGTAACACAGGGATTTTTCACACTGAATTGTAGCTTAGATTTTATCCTCTTGAGCACTGCATTATTCTTTCAATTTTTTTTTCATTTTCCCTACTGAATTTGTCATTCTTCTACAAATTATTATGTATTGGCTTTTATTGAATCAGATCTAAGGGTGGAATGATACTCTTGAGCATCACTTTTTCGTATCTGTCTCCAGCAGAACTAGTCAGAAAAATTCCATCAAGCCATACTTCCCTGCTATCAAAATACTTCACAAATCAAGACGATATTGCAGAGAATTTGTTTTGAAAAACAACTAGGGGGGGAAGTTATCATTATAGTATCATATAGACATTTCCACGGTTAGATACCAGAAAGCTGTTACTGGGTGATACTGAATACTAAAACACTCAGATAAAAAAGTTGANAAAACACTCAAATAAAAAAGTTGAAATCAAAGCTAAATATTTTGAGGTTTTATTTTAAATAATATAACGACTAATGAATTATTCTGAAAGCTGAAAGGTGGAAAGATATCTTTCAAGCCTGGAGGATGCTAAGCTGACAGCACAGGTATGACAGCACAGGGTCTTGACACTCAGTCAGCTTTACTAAATCCTTCATGATCCAGGTTGCCGTAAGTCTAGTTGCTTTTACTTAATTTTATTCTGGAAATGTCAACAATCATCTTCAAAGAAGTTTTCACATTGATTATTATTGTTACTTGTAGTAGATCATGGCCTAGCAGCAACAATAAAATCAGGATGCAGCTATAACACCTAGACTAGGAAAGCTGCATCCAGATGTGCAGTTCTGGATGAAAGTGAGGCGTGATCAGGGATGACTGCCCTGGACCACATCCAGCTGTTCACTGAAACCCCCTCCCAGAAGAAACTGCCTCTTCAGATCTACTGACATAATTTCATATATTTATCAAAATAAGTATGTCATGCTTGCTACATTTTAATATAATCTGTAGTTGGCAAAGGTATTTTAGAATTCCAAATTATTGAATACAAATTTAATGACTGTCTTACATCTCATTACAGTTTACTTTCTATAGAAAATCTTATTCTATATTCATTAATATTCATGTGTTTCACTTGAGATATCACGGAATCACGGAATCTTCAGAGTTGGAAGGGACCTCTAGAGATCATCTAGTCCAACTCCCCTGCCAAAGCAGGATTGCCTAGAGCACATTACTCAGGACTGCATCCAGGCGAGACTTGAAGATCTCCAGAGAAGGGGACTCCACAACCTCCCTGGGCAGCCTGTTCCAGTGCTCAACTATATAATACTACGAATTGTATTTTTCCACTTTACAACTGGCAAACAATCAACAAAGATCCTTGTCATAATTCACAATATCATAATAATTTTCAGGAACTTTGGAAGAGAATAAAATCAGATTTAAATTTTATTCTTGCTGCCTGAAAAGATGCAGAACTAAGTACAGTGTCACAAGCTGAGTACTTAAGATTTCATACTGACCTTTCCCACTTTGAAAGCCAAATATTCCAAATAAATTGATATATTTATGGAAAANGAACTAAGTACAGTGTCACAAGCTGAGTACTTAAGATTTCATACCGATCCTTCCCACTCTGAAAGCCAAATATTCCAAATAAATTGATATATTTAAGGAAAGATACTGCTTTCTAGATGGTATTTGAGTGTAAATATATTTTTAAATGTGTTTGATAAGCCACCATTTAGGATTAATCTTAATCCTGACACAGGAAATATATTTCTGTTCGATACATTAATTACATCACCTTCTGGCATCCATACTCCTCTGTACTCAAATGAAGCCTTAATACCATTACTGGGAATACTAATAGGACTTCTAATTTTTTTTTTTTAAGTGAATGTTTCTTCAGCAAGAACAGCTCCACTAAGGCCAGAGACAGAAAATTTACACACATGTAAAATTTATTCTGCAGGGAAAATGTATTCAGAAGGACTCCACTGGGAGCAGTCCCGAACTGTGAGAACAAACGGGACTAACCGAGCATGGGGTGGGAACTTTAAGTATAACCACTTTCCATTTGGTGTTCAGTTGTTGTTTAAATCTGAATCCAACAGAGGCCCTGCAGCATATAAACAACAACTTTTTTGACCAACATAACATAAAGTTTCAGTCCCGAGTCCAGCTGGCAAAAAGATTTTTTTTCCCCTTCACCATTTATCAGTGCAATTCATGAACACACCAGGCAAGATAATTGGCAGTAAATGCTCAAGAGACACCTTGGATGAGACAAGCAGGGCTGAACAGTAGGGACTGACAAGCATTTGCCAATAATTTCCAACCTCATTTGGCCCAGCTGAGCAGTGAGTCTCTGTTTCAGGAGAAAAAAAAAAAAAGGCCGTCCACCACGTGACATGGAAAAGGCATTTAATCACTGCTGGCCTCAGAGCAGCCCCTTGATCGAAAGGTGATGCTTACAGAATATGACAGTAATATTCTGTTAGCTAAGCACACTCCAATGAAACGCCTGACCAAGGCTATGTTCCATGGCCTTCAAGATCTCATATGTAGTGAGACAATCATTATTCCCAAATGAGGATGCCTGGAAGTGAATGTTTCCTGAACTAGACATTGTTTTATAGAGCCTGTCAAAACTTTACTGGGGAGAAGAGTTACAGCACTGCAGACCAGGTCACTTGATCACCCAAAGGGCTGAAAGAAGAGTTTCCAGAGGACTCTGCTGTCACCTACCCACCAAAAGACCAACAGCCAGAACAATATCTATACATTTTCAGCCAAATCAATCAGCCCTTGAGCAGCTGTTACTGAAATGTTTTGTTTGCATTGATCTATGCCAACAGTTTAACACACAGCATTTATTGTCTCTGCCAGATAAAACAGTCTCCTTATGTAAAGTTTACCATTTCTCCTGGGAGGAGTGAAGCCTTTCTAATAGAAAAGGTTCTTAATTCAGGAACTTATTAATCATTCTTCAAAAGATTATTTACATCTCAAACAAGACTACCACCAAATAAATATGCATGTCTTGTATTTTATCGAGCCCTTCATAACAGATGGCCCCAACACAAGGAGGCCTCAAGCTTTTTCAAGACACTGAAGTGCTCCTGCACCAACGTCATGCTTGTGAGTATGAAGTATACATGCATGAGAATTCTTCTCCCCTTTCCTTCCCAAGGAGGATTTCAAAATAAGATTAACTCCATAGCAGGGCAGTTTTGATACTGAGTGACCAGTTACAGGGATTAAATCTGCAGCCCTTCATGGATTATAAATTTCAAGCAGAGCCTACAGGTGGTCGCATACAGATCCCATTGACTTCATGTTCTTGTAGTTGCTTCCCTGCCATGGTCTGTATTCCCAGTTCCTCTGGTGTTCCTTTTTCTCAGCCTTTCCAAGTCTCCATGTACATCCCCATCCCTTTCAAAGAAGAATTTGAGATACTGTTGTTTTCATGGAACTAACTTCATTTTCTCTGTCCAACTATTGATTTTTTTCTTTTCTTCACCCCACCATCAAGTTCTGGGAAATGGCTGCTGATAATAAGCTCCCAAGTCTTAATATTAGTGATAGTTTTAATGTTAATACTAATGACAAGCAATCTAGTTTCTACTCTTGGAACTTCAGCAGAACTACTTTCACAACACCTACAAAAAGAGCACCTTAAGCCCACGTTTCCATTTTCATCCTTAACTGATCTTTGATCTGTTCACTGTGACCAAATTCTTGATTGTTTTCCCCTGGTGTCTGCCACTAGTTTTTGATGGTCTCATTCTAGCACGGACAATGCTTCAAAGTGCATTTAGTTCTTTTAATTGGCAAAGGCATCTGAGCTTAAATGATTTATATCTCATATTGTAATGTTCCACAATATATTTCAAAATGTCAGAAATTTAGACATATTTTTTGAACCAAGGAATGTGGATGAACATGCTCAGTGTGCACAAATTACTGAAAAATGAATCAATCAGGTTTAGCCAATATTCCAATCTACATTTTATGTCATTTGAGAAACAAAGAGACTCAGTTTTGAATGCTTACACTCACCTTCCCTGACTTTGGTACCTCCAAGAACTATTGCAGATATACCAACAGATGAGGACAATAGCCAGATACAGATGTTGATAATCTTCGCTTTGAGAGGCGTACGGAAGTCCAGAGCCTTCACAGGGTGACACACAGCAATGTATCGATCAACACTCATCATGGTCAGTGTGAATATGCTGGTAAACATGTTATAATAGTCAATCGAAATAACAATTTTACACAGCACATCACCAAAGGGCCAAGAGTTCATCAGGTACTCAGTGCTTTGGAAAGGCATAGTCGTGGTAACCAGCGCATCTGCCATAGCCAGATTGAAAATGTAGATGTTGGTTGCTGTCTTCATCTTTGTATACCTGAAGAACAAACAAAGTAAGTTTTTATTATTTCAAACTATTATTATGCACATTCAGATAGGTAACAGTTTATGTCAAGATTTGCCATATTTGGACTTTTTTCTGTCATTTCTAATTTACGACAGAAGTGCACACAAATGCAAGACTCTTGGGATAAGAGTAAACACACTTGACCCAGTCTCTCAGCACCTGCATTAGCAGCTACAACTATTCACCACAGGCAAAACCAGGTATATGAATACATTTAATCTAATTAGCCAAATGCTGGTTTCAATTCTATTTTCTCAAATCCTTCTACAAGAAAATATCGTTGTTACCTTTGCAAGTGATCAAAATTATTTGTGTTTCCTTTTCTTACAGCTGACTGTTCGTGATTGTGAGCTTTCTGGGTTTTTTTTTGTGGAAGGACTAGTTATCCCATTCTCCAGTAAGAATCCATGTTAGCTGTTACATCTGCCGAGCCAGATATTGTCTCTTATATGAAAGTTTCTCTTCCTTGAATTCACTGCAATGCTGCCAGCTTATACAAGTTTTAGTCATTTCCCTTCTTTGCTCTCTCATTTCTAATTTCTCCTCCTTTCTTTTCCTCAACTTTTTCCAGTCTTCACTTTTGTGACTGCTAATGTAGACGATGACTATTTTTTAAGTAGAATACCACAGTGGCGGGGGCGAAATGAGCATAGCATTTTTTCTGCATCCTTTAATTTCACCCAAATGAAGCACTTGTTTTGTCCAGCTGGTAAGAACCTCAGCCTACACAGAAGAATAGGATCTGTTTTTCTGAGACAGCACCCTGCTTTGTTCTGCCCTGATGACTGTGTGACTCTGGGGCACAGCTTGTGTCCCAGGGTGTGGAGGACCACTTCCAGCTCTGCTACGGACACAAAGGATGAAGGACAGCCTGTTAACATAGGGATATACCTAACTCTCCTTTCTGAAATATTTACTCCCCCTAGTTACTTTTGCTCATTGCTATTAATTTATTTTGAGATTCAGTGACAGATTTTGCTTCTCAAACCTGTTTCACCCACTATTTTGAATGTGTAGCCAAACTAAAATGTACACATGCAAAACATGCAGAAACATATCTAGCTAGACTTGTATATGTATCAGGGCAATGTGCCTATTTGCCTTTAAAATTTTGATGTGTAAAATAAAAAATAATTTGGAAAAAAGTCATGACAAAATGTGCCCAATGAGTAAATAAGCTATTAATTAAAATAGGGGCAGAAAGGTCGTTTTATGACCACCACAAAATATTAAAAATAGCATCAGTTTTTCTAAAATGCTCTAATGACGACTTATTGAGAAAATGAAATCAAATGCTGGTTCAAGGCGTAGAAAAGAGAACTGCAAGGAAAAAGAAAGTAAACCCTTCTCACCCAGATACCAAGCCCAGGCTCGCATCATGAACAAAGCCATAGCCAGTGGAGCATTAGAAATATCTGAGCAAAGACAGCCAAAAAGAAGCAGCAACAAAAGCTCTGCACTGGTGGCACGACCCCCATGGTCAAGACTCCTTCTGCCCCCGTTTCAGCTTCTCCGAGATCAAAGGCAGAGCAAGGAGGCACCCGCCAGTCAGAACTGGGCTTCTGCCCCCTCCCAGATCAATCTCCTCAACAGGCCCTCCAGCAGAGGAGGCAATCTGTCCTGTAGGTCACATTATAGCAGTTAAGGCACTGTTCGAACACAAATATGAGAGTATATAGCTAGAAGAAACAAATATAAGACACATTAACAGACTAGGAACTTTCCTCCTGGTAAAAAAAAACCAAACCAAAAAGCAGGTCCAAGGGCATCTCAGCTGTAACACTGAACAAAAACTCACTAAACACTCAGATTGCAAATCTGTGCTAGAATGGGCTAATTTCCATTAAATGTCTGAAAAGGAGTAGTAGAAAGGTGATTTTACTTCTAGGACGTCACTGACGATATTTGGAATTGTTGTCTTGTTCATATTGCAAAAAAAGACTATGAAAAGTTGGAAAGGATGCACAAAAAGCACCACAAAAACAAGTGAAAGGACTGGAGAAAACTCTTACTGTGAGTAACTTAAAGAGCTCGGCACATTTAGTTTATCAGAAAGAACACCGAGAGGTGACTTGATTACAGTGTCTGAAGACCTCCGCAGGGCGAAAATAGCAGGTACTGAAGAGCTCTTTCAGACTGCAAAGAAAAGCGTAACAAGGACAAATACGTAAAAGTCAAAGCCAGACAAACCCAGCTTAGAAACAATGACGGATTTTTCCTAACAGCTAAGGTGATTATTATTGGGAACAAATTACACAAGAAAGGAGTAATTTTTCTGTCTTTTGATGCCTCCAAATCAATGTCTGCTGCTTTTCAAAGGGTGTGCTTCAGTCAAATACAAGTTACTAGACTCAATACAGGAATATTTAAATGAAATGCAATGGCCTGTGATAAGCAGACTTGAAGTAATGAATAGTTATTCTGAATCTCTAGATCTTTAAAAAGTTCCCCAAGGGTTTGGATAGTTTACTTTCACATATAGAAGAATTAGTTTGACCTTTTTTCCTTAAAGAAAATCAGAAAAGCAGTGAAAAATAACTAAGAGGGTTGTATTAGCCTTGAAAAATCAAGTATCTGAAAGTCTTTCTATCTGGCATTTCCTGTTCCTTGCAACCTTAATTCAATTTTTGTGTGTATGTATGACACTGTGACCATGTATACCATATATTCCCAGTACCCTTTTCCCTTCTCCTTCCCAGCCTTCCAGTGGCAGAATAGGAAAGACCCTCTGTAAAATGGAACTAGTTTTTTTAGGTAACTTCAAAATTCAAATTTTTGATGCTGCAACATAAAGCATGTTGTCTGTATATGTACTGCTTATGTTATACATGTAGAGTGATCAGTTTTGAATTTTTTGGGCTATGCAACACATGCACATATAAGAAAATTAATTTTCCTCACTACTGTTGATCTGAAAGGAAGGATGTCTTGTCATTCATAGGTAGCAAGAACTATAGAGTCACCCCAGTACCAGCATTTAAACAACTTCCAACTTCCACTCTGAGCCAGAATAGACACCTGATCCCTTTTCTGCCAGACTTTGAACAAGAAAGCATGAGACCAATAAATACTGCTTCAATAAATATCTTATTACAGTTAGGTAATCAGCTCTCCCAGGCACTGCAGAGGGATCATGCGTAACTAAGTCAGGGATGGAGGGTGCACTGGTTAACCTCAGCAATGTTAAGCGATGTTAAGTCCAAGCACGTTTTACTGATGCAACATTAGAACTCATTGATCTCACACTAGTAATGTAAAAAGATTGATTACTTTCACCTTAAAGCATTGGCCTCTGTGTAAATGAAATGCTGGCCTTTAAAATTACTAGGCAATATAGATTAAATCACACATTCATTTAGAAGTTCATAAAATTCGGAAATGCCTTTGAAAATCTGGACTCAATCTTTCGAACTCCTTTCGATGTTTTTAACTAAACACCTAAAAATTATTAAATGCCTGCATGCCTCTGAAGATATGTCCTTGTGTGCTTAATCAAAAGCCCAGTTAAAGTACTGGAGTGACTGCTGTTGCTGTCAGACACTTTGAAGTGGACCCTGATAGAGTCTTTACTCAGACACGAGATGAGAGATTTAAATGCTTTTCTAAACTCTTTCTATTGCACCAAAATATAGGAGGCAATATTTTATGTGGTTTGGGGGTTTCCCAGTATACATTCACTCTAATTTGCACTTGAACAAGTTCAAAACAGTGATCGAGTAAGGTAATCTTGTCTTCCTCTGCAAAATTAAAGTTCTTGATCAAATACCTGTATTTCATTTAGGGAAAAAATGCTGCCATCTGCTTTAATTAGTCTAGCAGAACAAACAGGGGAAACCTGAACATAACTACAGCATAGATGGCACAGTGGTAATTAATGACAAACATTTTCTTAGTGTCTTTGAGATTTAACTTTCAAAGACAATGATGATATTTATAAACAATTGTTGTATAAACTGTTCATGGGAAATCCTGTGTCTAGAAAATGGTTTGTTAAATAGTGGGATTTCATAACAAGATGACAGCTTTTCTAATACTACACAGGAATGGAAGGTCTCTCTCTTAAATCAGGTGCTATAATATAACTTCATGAGGCAGAAAAAAATGATGAATTCAGCTATTTGGTGGATCTCAAGACTTCTTGTCAAGCTATAAGCAGGCCTCAAGCCTCTGTAGACTTTAAATAACTGGAAGATATAAGGAAACTCTGCAGAAAAATAGTCAAGATGAAAAATAAAACTTTGGTTTGGATGTATTTTTTTTATGGATATATGACAAGAATTTTTACTATTTAAACTATGTCTACTTACGTGTCAAAATTCACAAAACTGTCACAACTTAGGCTAAGACCACTTTCCAAAAGTTCTCTGAGACTGACTTTAGGCTGACCCTTAGAAAATTTCCCCTATTTCTCAGTTGACTCATTATTACTATACTTTTCCTTCTGAAGTAGAATTTACCTTGCATATTTTTTTAAGACAGTAAATAGGAAGAAATCATACCTTCAGATTAAGCTTATCAATGACATTGTGGTAACAGAAGAAGGAAGCATGCTATTAAGAAGTTGGTACGCTTTCAGAAAAATATCAAAATGCATTACTAAATCTGTTAGCAGAGCCTCTTAAAGTTATTATCTCAAGCAGAGGAGAGGAGTGTGATTCTAAATTACACCGTAACATTAGTAAAGCTAACAAAAGCTGAGAAGGAGGCTCTGGTTAAATTTTTTTTCATGTAACTGTAATAAGCTGAAATGTTCCCTGCAGTACAAAATAAGGGATGGGGAGGGGAGCAAGACTAGCAAATGCAACAACATTCTCCAGTACCAGAGTGAAAGTACAAAAACATGAAATACGACAAGGTATAACAAACACGTATTTTTGGCAGATACATGAGTCAGTGAATGAAAACGACAGCTAAAGCACATCTAAAAGCAAATTACAAAAACACCTATCAGCAGGATGCAGACTCGGTTCCACTAGGTTCCTCTGAATGAAGTATATATGGAGATCAAGCGGCTGAAAAGCTTAGTCAGGAAAGCTCTAAATCTCAAGGCTATATTCAGGGCATACTCAACATCATATTGCGTCAGAACAGGGGAAAAAAAAACCCAGAAAACCAACCCAGGAGGATCTATTCCAAATACCTACCATGTCAAAAGGATAGCTCAGCTATCTTTTGGTTTTTCATAAGTCAATATAAAAGGCTTACGCCAATACGAAACTAAGACTGAGGTCATTTAAAGAATGTAAAAATCAATATGCTGCAGTTTCCATGTTCATATTGAGTTATAAGTTATTACCACATTTTGAACAACAGCCAGAATTTCACAGGGGAAAGGACCTCAGAAAACACCTTAAATAAAGGCAAACTTCATTGCTGCACACATTTAAATGTTGACTGTCTTTAACATCAAAACTGTTAGGAGCCTATAAAAAAATTTTACATGTTGCCTACAAAATAGTATCCTAAAGTGGAATTCTCTTTATTAATAAGCACTTGTAGGTATCTATTTTTAAGCAACTTAAAGAAGGAAAGCATGATCTTGTCCTTTATTTTCCCCTCAGGCAGCATAATCTACCTGAATGTCAGAAGGTATCGTTAAAATCCTTACAATTTACCACTAACATTACTCCTCTGAACTAGCCATAAACTGAGCCTGAACAAGATCTTGCAGATTTAAATTAGATGTGGAAGCTTTCCTTCTTGAGTTAAAGAACCAGCTTCTGAATTACAGAAGAGAAGTTCAAGTCTACATATATCCTGGTCAAAATGAAGAAAATTTCACACTACTTAACAAAAATGAACTTTTTGTCCTCCTTCTATGACAAAGACTCTTAAGACTTTTATGTGAGCTTAAGAGCCTCTTTTTGAAGAAATATGCTTAATGTTGGAGACACCAATACTGTTAAGTTTGTGCTTCCGTGATTTTGCTAGGGGAGCTCAGAGAAATGTCAAAGTGCTCTGATTTATTGTGGCTTAAACTGAAATAGTGAGAATGCAGAATTTTACAAAATCAGCACTTTATCCAAAACCAATATGTTTAATATTATTATTAGAGAGCCTAGACAATTAGCTTAGACCATGGACNTGGCTTAAACTGAAATAGTGAGAATGCAGAATTTTACAAAATCAACACTTTATCCAAAACCAATATGTTTAACATTATTATTAGAGACCCCAGACAATTAGCTTAGACCATGTAGCTGATTTTTTGACCTCTATTGGTAAGATGAACCTAGACCTTGTCAAGCAGCTGACTGTCTTTTGAGAAACTTTATGCTGCTGCAGATGTTTTCCAGTGACCAGTCATGCTATGGAGAGTTCCCAGGGTGTTGCACAGCCCATCCTAATACTTCTTACTTGCCACAAGTCCATTGCCCTGGTGAGTGCTGACTCTCT
>RSEF01000002.1:120987212-121011757 GCA_003993805.1 Himantopus leucocephalus | reverse complement strand
TTCCCTTCCCTTCCCTTCCCTTCCCTTCCCTTCCCTTTTTTTTTTAAATATAGATGCATATATATGTATCAAAAAACTTAGCTCAGAGCTGGAACACACAGATCTTTTGGAAATATCCTACTAACAAAATATGAGTATGTTCACAACACATCCCCTGGAGTAACAGTATGCAAAAGCCATTCAGATCAAAAGAATAACTCAGTGCTACCTAGACGGATTAGAATTGGAGACAAAACACTCTAAAATCACATTCAAATTGAAGAAATGCAAATAGGGGTGGTAGGGAGGTTGGAAAGTTCCATACAAGGCAGAAACCTCGAAAAATATAATGTCAAAAAAACCTCCGAGTAACAGTGGGCAGCAGATTAGCTGTAGGTGGTGATATTCTTAACCCTTGGTAATCCTGTGACAATTGCTTTGGACAAAACATACAAATACAGAGGAAAACCAGACAGGTTTCTGCTGGTCTGCAAGTACAGAAAAATACTATCAAGGGATATAGATCTTTTCGTCACTTACCAGATCTGGAAATGCAGTATGCTTGACTGTCCAAAAGAATATTTTTAGAAAACAGGAATGAAGAATGGACTAATTTGCAAGAACAAAACATCTTCATTATTACACATTCAGCAAAGCTTGCTCTTAAACTTTGTGGTAGCTTTATTTCAATTAAAATTGGATGTTTTTTTCTGAAGGTAAAAATGCAAATGCCATCTGTGGTTTGACTGCTTATGCACTGCATTATCTGTAATAGAGTTTGATGATTATTTTAATTTAGGCTACAGCATGTTTTTAGCTTTCATTGAGTCTCAGACACTTGTGATGGCAGCACAGATGTACAATTGGAGATATGAAATGCCTGCTTCAGAGAGATTGTCTTCTAAACTTCATAGAGATTTTCTCCTGGGTCTTAGCAACCTGGGGTGCCTGGGCAAAGAGCAGTTAATTGGTATTGTGGCTCCAGGGAAGAAACATTTCCAGGGAACAGGAATGGGGCCAGAGATACTGTGCTCTTTAATTTGACCCTTGGGATGTCTTGAGCTGGTGAGTAGGTTCTGTGGGAGGAAACCTCTCTGAGCGCCAAGGAAAGCTGTGGAGTAACTCCAAGACCCAAAGCCATTGGTTTCACTATTGTATGTGGGTGTAAATAAAAGCAGTAGGCTGTTTCCCACTAAAAGAAAAAATCTCAAAAGAGTTAAATCTCCAAAGCGCTGTATATGGTGGAAATTGCATTGTTCAGGGAAATATTCCAGAGGACTATCCTGCATCAAGAACTGGACTACTACTTGTTTAATTTTGCAAATAAAGGGGCAGTTGTTCAGATTAAATGCAGGTTCTACATAAAAAAGGAAAAACTCGAGTTGTACTGAATTTATTTCAGTACAAATCAAGAACTGCAGAGTTTTGTGATCATTGTAATAGCAACAGAGCAGGTCATTTGAGAGGTTTGGACATACAAGTTACATAGCAAGAGTAATGCTGAGTGACGAGATATGCTACTCTCTTCCAAGGAAGTCATCAAGTTTATAACACCTTGATACCAGTTCAGTCTTGCAGCTGAGAGAAGAGAGGCCTTGGGACAAAGAATTTGGAATGAGACCTCTGCTTGACATGAAATGTTGACATATACAGTCAGAGCTGCTTATTTATAAAGCCCCAAATTGAACATGCTTATTTTAATGGGAACTGAAGCTAAGTGTGGATGTAGAGGCTCATTTCTCTGCCTGAGACCAGTACCCAGGTATTGATTTGGGCAGGATTCTTCCCCCCAGGTAAGGCTGACAGGGACCTTTAAAGGAAGGAGGGGGTGCACTCTCTTCTGAAGCTTGGGGACTGGTAGGATCATGGAGCTAAATGCTTTTTTGGAGGAAATGTCTGGACATTGGCAGCGGTATGCTCTCTAGCTGTGGCGGGTGTTATTTTGAAGGACTGGAATATTTGGTGATACCTAATAACCACTGGCATACAGAAACTTAGATTACCCAAGTTACGTTTACAAAGTTTACACAAATTCATAGAATGTATAAAAACATGTGTATGCACTATCACAGGAGCATGCATGTCATCACTATATAGCACTTTCAAAACTTGTTATGAGCAGAAAGCTCATAACATACTGCTCTGCTGTGAAATCAGGAGGCATCCATGTGTTTCAACAGTAATTGACTGAAACAGCCATTGACCTCTTTAACTAGTGATCTGATGTTTCCTGTGATGAATTCCTTTTGGCCAAGCGTAACTGCTATTCCTGTAGCACTGTTGTTGATTCGGATCTCATACTTCATAGACAGCTGCAGATGCAACCATAGGGGTTTTTTTTCCCTTTAATTTGCTGTGTAATTTAAAGTCTAAAAGACCAGCAGTAGAAATAGAACTATACCGTAGGGTTCGAACTAATATTTCTTTCTATTCTGTTTCTCAGTGGTCTTTTATGGTTGTTGATTCCCTACACTGGTCTCCCATGGATCATTGGTCACTTTTCTCTCTTTTGTGTCTGAATGTGTATTTTATTGTTGTAGAGCCATGAACACTAATAAAGCCTGGCACAATGTAAATAGTCTCATGTGGAAAAAACAAGACTGTTTAATTTGATTTCTCTCTTTCTGTGACATCTGCAAGGTGAAGTTAATCAGGCAAGAAACCTCAGTTAGGAAAAATCTTTCCATCAGATTGGGAGAGCCAAAGGCCCAGCATGGTCAACAGAGGTGTGCTAATTTGTTATTTGTCAGACAAGTGTTTCCCTGGCACTGCCAAGCCCTGGAAACTGGTTGGATGGTTGGGCTCAGAGGGTGGTGGTTAACAGGTCATACTCTAACTGGAGGCTGGTGAGAAGCAGAGTACCGCAGGGGTCTATCCTGGGACCTGTCTTGTTTTACATCTTTATCAATAACCTGGAGGAAGTGACATTACACACTCATCGGATGGAGGGGACCACTCAATATGTTTGAGGGCAGGGTGCCATCCAGAGGGACATGGACAGGCTGGAGGAATAGGCCAACAGTAGACTTATGAAATTCAGTACGGACAACAGCGAAGACCATCCCCTGGGAAGGAAGAATGGCTGGCAGCGATGCAGGGTGGGGATGGACTGGTGGGGCAGCCCTCACCTTAAGAGGTCCTGGGGGCTGTGGCAGACAGTGAGTGGCACGTGAGCCCAGTGTGTGCTTTTGGAAAGAAAGCCGATGGCATCCTGGGTGGTATCAAAAGCAGCACAGCCTGTAGGTTGAGGGAAATGATGATCCCCTTTCACTAAATGGACTTTAGGCCACATCGACATTCTGCATTCAATTTTGGGTCACATAAAAAAAAAAAAAAAGACATCAATCAACTGGAGCAAGTTCAGCAGAAGGCTGTTGAGATGGTCAGGAACTGGAGCGCTTGCCCTGTGAGGAGAGGCTGAGGTATGAGGTCTTGTTTGGCCTTGAGAGGAGACATCTTTGGGGGCACCTAAGAGCAGACCCCCAGTATCTATGGGGAGGTCACTGAGAAGGGGGAGCCAGGCTCTTCACCACAGTACATGGTGGGAGGAGAAGATACAATAGGGATGAAATGAAACAAGAGAGGTTCAGACTGGACACAAGGAAAAACTTTTCTCTGTGAGGACAGTCAGACAGTGGCACAGGCACAGTTTCCATCCTTGGGACTTTTCAAGACCTGACTGGATGAAGCCCTGAGCAATCTGGGCTGACCTCATGGCTTAGCCTAGTTTGAGCAGGTGTTTGGACCCCTGCAGATCTTTCTAACCTGAATTTTCCTGTGGTCTTCTGGAGAGGTGGTGTCTGTCATACAGCAATTTGCAATCATCTAAACTGAGACCAAACATGACCACAAGGGAACATAACGGATGCAAAAAAGCTATAAAATATTCTTGATCAGGTGGGAAACAGTAGTTTTGGCAGCTAGTGTTTTTACTGTTTTCAAAATTTAGACTAAGTGTGAAGTGTGGAAATGTCGAAAATTGTGGCAACTGTGACTGTGACCCATAAAGACCGTGCATGGCCTTTTCTTGACAAAACTCTGTCAAACCAGTCCTGTTTGAAGGAGTGTTGACGATAAACACTGGTGCCTCTGACATATTCCAGTATAGGAATGACTTCCTATCTGAAAGAGGTCAGTGAGAAAAATGAGTCACAGCTGGTTTCTTGGGAGCTTGTTGGTTTCAGAGACCAGGAGAAAAACCCAACTTGGAATATTTATATTTTCAGTTCACCTTTTTCCTCGTTTTCCTCTTTTTTATGCAGATCAAACTGAGCTGCTTAGCATAATGATTAGAAATCTGCATTACTCTCTGCATCTGGATTTTGTATTCTTATGTCTGGGTTTTCTAGTCCTATGGACTCTGATTTAAGTGCTCTGTTTAAAATTATGCTTCCTAGATTAGCAATGACCATACAGCCTACAAAGTGCATCTGACTGCTGTAAGCCCTTTATAGGATGCTTTAAAGATCAAAAAAAGGAAAATTATCTATTTGTACATGTGTTATTAATGTACACAAAAATTTCAACCCATCTCTTCAGTTGGAAAGGTTTTGTCCATTTGGGAGGATTAAAAATTACACTTTTTCTTTCTATTACAGCCCTCTCAGTCAACATTTCCCTTTAAAATGGCAATGTGCAAAATTTCACATTCTTATTATCTCATTGCTTGTCATCTGCCCCTCTCCAAACATATTTTGCACTTTCTCAAGCAGAAAGTGCAAAAGACGTGCCCAAATCTGTTAACAGAAAATGTACAAATCTCTGTTGCCTCTGTGAAATGTATTCACTGTCATAAGGATCAACTGATATGTTTAATTCATACTGCAAGTTTTTAATCTGCTCATTTGACCTTTTTGATATACTGTCAATAACACTGGTGCTTGAATAATGAATTTTATCTGTTCTAAGCACTAGACTGATTTACTGCCTTCACAGTAGGTTTTGAAAAGTGTCATGTCATTCAAGTGGTACTAAAAGTGAACGGTGCAGTGTTATGGAGGAAAATGGTAAATATTGCCTTTAGCAAATGTCGGAGATATTGGAGCAAATACTTTGCAAGAAGATTCATGAAATATTTCTCTCTTTCCTATAAAGTATAAAGAGAATTCTTCAGCACCTTTTTGCAAGGACTCCACACCTTTTTATGAATCCTCAGTTTCTTTTCTCATAGTTTCTCATGTACACAGTGGAGTCTGAGCTGCCCCAAAATTTTGATGTGTTCATACCAATGGTCTAGTGTGAGCCAGTATTCAAAGAGAGTTTAAAAGATGCAAGAAATGTTATCAGACTGTACTAGGTTTATGTGGAAAGGTTTTGGTATGGGGGGATGCCGCAGGGATGGCCTCCGTGAGAAGACATCAGGAGCTGCCCCCATGTTGGATAGAGGCAGTTCCAGGCAGCTCCAACATGGACTCACTGCTGCCCAAAGCTGCGCCCATCAGCTGGTGGTGCCTCTGAAAAAGCTATTCAAGAAAGGGTAAAAAATGCAGTGCTGCAGCTGCGAGAGAGTGAGAAAATGCAAGAGAAACAGCCCTGCAGACCACAAGGTCAGTGAAGAAGGATGGGAGGCGGTGCTCCAGGGAGTGGAGCAGAGATTCACCTGCAGCCCGTGGAGGACCACACCGGAGCAGATATCCACCCTGCAGCCTGTTGGAGGATCCCGCACTACAGCAGGTGGTGTATCCCCTGCAGCCTGTGGAGAGGAGCCCACACAGGAACAGATTTTCTGGCAGGAACTGCAGCCCTTGGTAAGTGATCTCCCTGTCCTCATCTCAACCCATGACCTTTTCCATCTTATTTTCTCCCCCCGTGCTGCTGAGGATGGGGAGTGAGAGAGCAGCGCAGTGAGCACCTGGCCATCAGCCAGCGTCAACCCACCACAGAGACACATGGCATATAGACACCATTTAAGAACCAGTTGGGGGTAGGGGAGAAGAACACATGAAAATTTAGAAAATAAATCTAATTTCAGCCTGGTTCTGAACTGAGGGATTTTGGATCTGAACAAGGTCAGAAGTGAGTGGACATTGAATGGATGATAAATGTATATATNCGATAAGAAGCACAGGCTTTATACATTTATATGTAATCCAGTCTCAGAGTGGAGAGAGGTGTTGCCACATGGCCCATACAACTTCTGATTTTCACCCAGCATTGAATTAAGACTTTATTTTCTTTTACAACTTGTAAGCAAATGCTTGCTTGTGGCAAGATGCTATTTAATTCAACCTTAATCTGTCATTGTGAGGTTGAGGAATATTGCTGCTGTGCCCTTAACAAATGTGATACCCAGCAGGACTTGTTCTGATGACAAGGACTTGATGACAAAGAAATTTGGGGCTGAGATTAAACTGGAAGCTGAACTCCTGCAGGATCCCACAGCTGCAACTATGTTGTTGGGGTGCTCTTGGCGTCAGCTCACGCTAATTGTAATGAATAAAGCCGTACTGATATTTTCACTCCATCTCTCTGCTGAATGTGTTCCCTGCATGAAGCAGAAATCCTGAAGGTAATAAACCAGTTCATCTCCTTTAAAATCTCCATGGTAATGCATATGCACAGGAGGGAGAGTTGCATAGATGAAACCAAGTCAAAACCAAGCGTCCTTCCCTCTGTCTTTTCTGTCTCTTCCATGCCCAGCCTGGGGAGCTTCCCACATTGAAAATGTTGCACTTAAATAAGTAAATTTCAGCCATCGTTATTCAAGATAAATATTATTTCCTCAGTAATCTGAAAAGTGCAATTGGACATGAGAACAGCATAAAATAGCTTCAAAAATTTAAATCAACTTTTATAGTTGTACATCTGCATATTTATGTTTATATCTACGTTTACATATAAACATAAACACACACATATACATACATAGACAGTATTATGTATTTTCAGTAGTTATGTGAGACTGTCTCAGATCAAAAAGACTTTATCAAGTTTGTCCATTAATAAATATGTTCTAAAAATAATGTCTGTTTACCAATAACATTTAAAAGAACATTTTGATACCAGAATCAAGATTAAAAACACTATTGAAAACCCCCTTTTTTTAAAGCTTAGATCACAATTAATGATCTTTGAGATGAAATGTATTTTTTTGTGTTCATTGCAAATACGTACGGACGTTACAAGATATACATCATCCTTCATGTTCTGCTACTTTGTTTTTTGGTGTTTGGATTGAATAAATGCTGTGGTAAGGTTCTGTGACAAATGTTTATTCAGGCATTTTTCAAACTGAATTTTTTTTGTAAAAGATACAAACTAGAAAATTGTATACATTGTATACATACAAGTTAGTCTTCAGTCTGGATTTGGTTTTTGAGTCTCAGTGAAATTTCAAGAATAAACCAAATGGATGAAAATGGGTTGGCTAGCTTTGGAAGCACTTGTGTAATGATAACAGCACTGACCTTAATACATATTATCCTACTGGACCAATGCCTTACCTATTTTATGCCGAGAAGTTGTGGTTGATAGGAATTCTGTTTTTTAATGTAAACCAGAAGATGATAGCTGGCATTATTTGTGTTAAAGCTTAAAAGCATTGAAAATACCCTCTCTTAAAACCTTTGTGCCCACCCTCTGGATTTTATTTTTTATTTTTTGATCCTCAGCCAGCTTTGCAGCACTGGTGGTTTGTGGAACTTGGTCTCTGTGGTGTATGGAAGTAAATGTTACACTTCTGTTCCCTGAAGTAGCACAGGGGTAAGGTGGTGCACGGTCCTGGGCTGTGCTGGCAGGGATCTTGCTGGCCACACCAAGGGAAGACATGGTCCAGACCATGAAGGCTTCAGCACAGTAACAGCAGGGGAATGAACGCTCCTGCTGGCATTACAGACATAGTAAAGTGGTCAAGATTTTACAGACCTTGTGTGTCTAAACCCATCCATCATTTGTTTTTTTCAATGTAGGCGCAAAACATTTTCATTCCAAGTCACACTGGACATCCAGCTGGATGCTAAAGAGCAGCGTGATGATTGTTGGTACTACAGACCTCTTGTGTGCAAGGCTGAAAAGCATAGCTGGGCTATATCAAAAGGAAAAAAGGAACATCCCCTGAAACTCTTGTAGCTGCTTGAAAAATTGCAGCCTGGTTTCCTCACGCCCTTTCACTATAAATAGGCTGAGACAGACTGGATTTAGTGAGGCCAGGATTTCAACCTCAGAACGTCTTACAAGGAAGAAAAAGTCTGTTAATTAAAACGTTTTATTAAAGTATATTAAAAACTGCCTTGCTCTTGCCCTAGATAATGGCAGTTGTATGGAAACAAATTAGCTATTTATGATTAACTGGTTTATTGTCCTCAGAAATTTACCATGTGAGAAAACCCAGGGACTTCTAGGTTAAACCTTGATCAGATGAAATAACCTTTTGATCATGTTTGACAGCATGACTGTTCTTATTCAAGCAAAGCCACAGTTAGTGTCACACCAAATAAATATATATTATCTGGTATGATATGGACCCTCTGCTGAAGGAGAAGATGCGCTGATGAATCTCACTGTACAAGGTGTGACAGTGTTACAGCTGTCTCCAAAAGCAGGTGATAAAGATACTGGAATTACTGAAATAAAAGTAAGTGTAAGATTTGGTCTACAGAACATTTATTCCTGGTCATAACAGAAAAAAGGAATACAAAATCCTCCTAGCCTGATAGCTTGTGTTGATTGTCCGAGGCGCAGATGGTTAGAAAACTGCCTTTTTATTTCTAAGTTGGTATATACTGTATTGAGGCACAGTAACCATGAAAATCGATGATGCCACTCTTGCAGTACCCTATGAATTGGAGGACTACTCCAAATACAATGAAAGGAAGTAACTGTGGAGATATTTTATATTTTTTATGTCCTAGGGACAAAAATAATTTTAATTTAAAACTCTATTTGTTACATTTGGTAGATGCGTACTGACACAATGAAGAAGTAAAATGTTACGGCAATTTCAAAGTAAATTTTGTATATAAAGATGAATTTTCAGAGAAAATAAGCAGAAACAAGAAAGAAAAGGTCCATGTAGTTGAATAAGTGTAATAAGAGTGGAATTTAACATGGTAATCACAGTCAACTTTAGAAGGTCAGGAGATCTTCCTTCATTCTCTCCAGACAGAATATAATCCAGCCACAGATGGGAACAAAATAGCTGTCTGTGAAACTCCAATAAAATTTTCATACCCTTGTAGGACTATAATCTCCTTAGAGCAGCGAAGATGCTCTGAACTTTTTGTATATAACACCAATCTAACATGTACTGAATTGATGTGGATTTCTCAGGGGGGAAGCTTTTCAGTTCTCAAGAATTTTCCTTCTATATTTAAGAATAACTTTAATATCAGGCTAGAGAATAACATTAAGAGAGTCTGTAGGCATAAAGTACTTGTCTAATCAAATGGCACAAACCATTTGAACTACATGATTGTTAAAACTGACTATTAGCATTTTAAAGAAAGCAAAGAATAAAGCTTGCTTACATTGGCTATAGACTAATTTATTCATAACAATCCCAAAACTCCTGAAGCATTTTATTAACCTCCTAGCTACATAAGTGTGGTTAAGTCAAGCATTCTTTGGAGAACACTTTACTGTACATCTGGGTTTAGCAACAATACTTTCTTTTAGAAGAGTTAATATCAGTTATTTTTTTTGTAGCCATGAGTATGATTTGGGCTTTTTTTTCAAACTGATTTAACGCTTGGACTGAATTCCCTTCCGACATGCACCCTCAAAGTGAACTGCATTATTTGAGATACTCATCATTTGTTGGTTTAGATTTAAGAAAAATAATCTGCGGCCATCCTCAGCACCAGGTCAGCCCAGCCTCATTGGTGCCCACATCAGGCGTGATGAGTCTCTCTCACCGACTGAAGAGTAAACTTGGAGGACTAACTTTGAGCAGAAAGCAAATGCTCAGTGCGCTGAAGGGGAGCCCCAGCCCCTCAGGTGGGCTGCCTCCTCTTTTTGGTGTATAAGCAATTAGCAGCAAGCATAGACTACCACTCTCTCTGTGTAGGAAGCTCGTTATAAAGGATCTTAATTCCCGGTTGTGCTAAGCATGCTGCTAGCAAGCACTGATGCTGTGATGGATATTGAATAGGAACCCAGCAATGTTGAAAACGCTCCTGTCAGTCCAACCAGTTAAACACTTTCCAGTGCAGTGATTGTCTTGGCTGTGGGTACTGACGCCAGGTATGGCCATGAGTTGCTACCTGTTGTGAGTCTCCTGTGGCACTCCTGTCTTATAGGAGACAGGCCTTGGCATTTATGTGTCATTTGGAACCAAAATTTGGGAATTATTTCTCTGTGTTGGGCAGAGAGTGACTCAGTGACTTTGTGACTCTGTGCTGTACAGAAGTAGCGTACGGTAAGAGGAGATAACGTGTTTCCTTGTTACCTGTGTAATGGCACCAGTGTGGATTGTTATGGATATTAAATGCTTCTCCTTTCTTCTCATAATTTACAGTATGAAAGACAGGTTAGCACAATGTAATTTTGGAAGTTCCTGGCACATAAATGTCAGAGGAGAGATCTAAAATATTAAAGAGACCTTGATTAAAAAAAAAAAAGGGGGAAAAAAAGCAGTGTGATAAATTCATACTAGGTGGAAATAATATAGCAGATAGCTGGATTAGGCAGAAGGAGTGCTGCTGTCATTTATCCAGTTAGCTCTGTGTTGCTTACCACTATGAGCAGTAAAAGTAGTTTGTGGGTAGAGATGGGCATTCACTTTCCCATTAGCTTCCGATCCAGTAATTAGGGCCATGATATAGCAGACGCCAAACATGAAGGTATCTAAACATAAGGTCACTGTAAGGTTTGTTCTACCCACTTTAGGGCAGCATTACTCCCCATGTCAGAACTATCTGCAGGCTGTTGTGCCTAACTAAACCTTCCCCCTGCCAGGCTCATGGGCATCCCATGGGATTTCCCCTTTGGGACCTCCAGAGCTGTGCTCCTGCCCCACACGTGGGCGAGCAGGTAGGACTCCGACCAGTGCAAAGGGATGTCTCCAGGGTCTCTGGTTCCCTGGAAGCCCACGGTGACCACATCTAGTAGAGCTGTGAGAACTTTGCAGGCTCTTCAATCCAGCTACTTAAGAAGCAAATTGGTTGCCTCAGGATCATATGTGCCTGCTTCAAGGATCAGAAGAGTCCTGAGTTAATTTTAGCAGCTTCCTTTTTGAAGGAATTTCCTTTACTTCACAGCTTATGTTAAGGACCAGGATCTCTCATTATAATTTATTTTCCAGAATATTTTATAGGATATATTTTCTCTGTTTTCTTTTGCGTACGTTACCCTTTACAAAGAAAAATTTCAGTGCAAGTCTGTCATCATTCTTGAGGATTAGTCCCTTTCCCTGGTGATTTAGGAATGCCCCGAGATTTCTGCCTGGCTTTGAAATGTGTTTTCATTAAAAAAACCCCAAAACTTCAGTTTATATTAATTTCCATAACTAATAAATTCTCTAACTAATCTATTCTGTTACTGAATATAGTTTTATCACTGCTGGACAAAGAAAAAACAGTGATCTACTTTTACCAGAATTATTTCTCTGTTTCAAATCCTTGTTTCTTGTTTCCTACTGATCTTAAAACTTAATTTTCCAGACAAGGCAAGTATTTATTATTTTTTGTAATATATCTTTCACAAGCCTCTCAGAGATTTAGTAAAAATAATGTATGATAAAAGTAACTAAAATAAAAAGTAGATTGCAAGCTTAGTGCAAGTACTACCAATCTTGTCAACTGTAGAAATATAAAGGATGCAAAACTAATTAAGTAGGAAAGAAAAAACCATCAACGCTAACTTATATTTAAAAAAAAAATAACATGATGTTGATTGCTTAAAGTTTAAACAAGAAGGCAAATACAAAATAATTAATGACCTGAAATCAATCAACTGTTTTTTGAAGGTATGACTAAGATATGACCTTTCTTTAGAGCAGGTAGCATTGCCAAGTGGTTTGCTCCCTTTTTCAATTTTAGTTTCAAATTGAGATAAAGCCAATGCTCTGATAATAGCATAGTTATTCACATTGTCAAAATTGCATTTTAAATGGCCAGTGGCTGACATGTTAATAAAATGTGTGCAAATGCACATGGTCACTGTATGCAAAGTGGGCTCAAGGACGTGTCACACTTTTCTTGTGATGTTTAGCTGCTTCCATGGCAGCAGAATGGCCACCAGCTTTGGCACTCCCTTGTCAGCCTTTACTTAGGATGAAGCAGCTTTCCGCTCTATGGGGTTTCAGTGCAGCAGCGCAGCCCTCCATAACTGGTGGGAAAAAGCTTATGAAAAAATGAGTCAACACCTCTCTCAGTTGTGGCTTTTCTTCCCCGAGGCAGTATCATACCAGCTGATTCAGAAAGGGAGCAATAGGGTAATGAAGATGCAGGACCCTTTTGCTCTTTTTGTTGGGTCAAGCATGTGTGTGACAGAATTGCAGAAAATTTGCACTCCTAAAGACAGTAGGTCCAGGTGAAGAGCAGGAGAGACCTCCTGACTCTTTGCCCTGAAACTGGACCTTGTTGGCTCACTAATGGAAAAACCTGTTCTCTGCTCAAGAATAAATGGAGCAGTGGGCATTTAACATGTTTGGGGGCTCCGTGAGCTGTTATGTGTCACAAATGGTGAACGTACCCTGGGGTCCATCCAGTGGCAAAGAGGCCACCCATGACTCATGCCTCCAGGCTTTGTCCGTGTAGTTCATTTTAATCTGCAGCCAAAATAAAAAGTTGTAACCCACCTCCTTGGTTTCCATACATAGCTTTTATGCAAACCATCAGTGTTGCAAGTGCTAATTCAGCTGGTAGATAACTAACAATACAACACACCTATAAAGGTATGACAAGCTTTGCAAATTCAGCTTCTCTCATTGCTAGCTTAACCTGTAGTCCAAATAAGGGACTGACAGAGAAATGAGTTGATATATGCTTAAGGAGATGTACACTCCAGTAGCTTACTTTTACTTAAAATGAAAAATCTGGCCTCAGAAATGTCTGTATGGTAATCAGGGTCTTGTTCTCCTGTCTTTAAAATGGAGGAAAGGCTCCTCATTCTGCTTTTCTCATCTATTTCAAATCGTTCAGCCACGTGCCATAGACCATTGCTTATTTCTCAACTGCAGAGACCAGAAGTATTCTCATTATTGCACTTCCTGCTCCCATTAACTAATATTCTTCCAGAAACAGTAATACATTTGTTTCTAAAACCCTGGTCTTTTCCATACTTAATGTTTATTTTCTCCCTAATTTTGACCCTTTCACTATGAGCCAGCATCTCTGTTCCTTCACTAAATGGGCATTGGCTGTCCTTCAATGCCTTTGCTTCATTTCAATGTAGTTGCAGTACCTGAGGAAAGAATCTCTTTCTTTAGTAACCACAAATGAGGCTTGGGTGCAGAAACTCGGTTCTTCCTGAAAAATACTTTCATTTTTATGAACAATGCTTGTGGTTTTCTTCCTTTCTTCTAGAAACTGATTTTTCTAAACAGGTTGTTGTTCTTATTGATCTTCATTGATTACAGGTAGCATATTTTAATCGTATAAACGTTGGGTAATATATTCGATTTACATTGAACAAGCAGGTTTCATTGTTAAACTAGAGTTAGATGGAATAAAAATTATAGAACCATAGAATCACAGAATGGTTTGGGTTGGAAGGCACCTCTAAAGATCATCTAGCCCAACACCCCTGCCACAGGGGGTTCTTTTGCTAGATCAGGTTGCTCAAAGCCCCATCCAATCTGACCTTGAACACTTCCAACAATGGGGCATCCACAGCTTCTCTGAACAACCTGTTCCAGTGTCTTACCACCCTCATTGTAAAAAATTTCTTCCTTATATCTAGTCTAAATCTACCCTCTTTTAGTTTAAAACCATTTCCCCTTATCCTATTGCAAAAGGCCCTGCTAAGAAGTCTGTCTCCATCTTCCTTATAAGCCTCCTTTAAGTTCTGGAAGGCCACAATAAGGTCTTCCTGAAGCCTCCTTTTCTCCAGGCTGAACGACCCCAACTCTCTCAGCCTGTCTTCATAAGACAGGTGGTCCAGCCCTCTGATCATTTTTGTGGCCCTCCTCTGGACTCGCTCTAACAGGTCCATGTCTTTCTTGTGAAAAAATCCTGATATGGATTTGTTGTCACAAGTAGTTATTTTTTGTTGACATTTTTTCTTGTAACTGAGCTCATCTTCAAAGCCTTTATTCATTCCACATTTTTTTCTTTTCCTCAGTGACTCTCTTTTTCCATTTTCCTTGCTCAGACATTCTTCATCTTTTGTGGCAGCTAATGTCATCTTCCTCTTCTTGTAGGTGGAAACAGTGGATCAGAATTCGTGTTGCAGTCTCTATCATTACTTTGTACCTATCAAGAAAATAGATTAGATGGCCATTGCTGGAAGATTGTTCTTTCCTTCTGCTGTTGCTAAAATCCAGATCTCCAGTGCTTTCCACTATAGGAACTCATTTTTCTGCATCACATTTATCTTGAAACAGGAAAAATTTCTACACATCTTTAATTTCTCTGAGGTCAGTTCCTACTTATAAAATCTCAACTCCGTTGGAACTGGAGGGTAGGAAAACTTTGTTTTCAGAATACTGTCTTCTTTTAATCTGGTTAATTTTGAAGGTATGCCCTGACTGGGACCGCCGTAGTTTTATTCTGCGCTACATACAGAATGCCTACAATTCAGAAGGTATCAAATTGCATTACTTGTTTTCAGGTAAAAAGAACAAAACTAGATGTCACATGTATCTTTCTGTCTGTCTCTCCTAATGGTTTTTAAAGCCATTGGCCAATTTTAACCCAGCTTGTCAAAAGAATAATCAAAAGGATTAAATACATGTGAGATGATTTTAATGAAATTGAACGGCTGGATGGAGAAGAGAGTGCACATTAGGAGCCCCATATGAGGGAGAGGCTGATGAAGTAGGTTTTAAACAGGACAGGAATTGTTCCAGTACTGCTATGACAACTTATTTTATTTTTAAAGCATTTACGAGTTCTTAAAGGTCTCCATGATGATCACTGACCTGGTTTGGCTTAGATTAGTTGTCTGGGGCACAGTGCCCTATTTTATTGTTTATATCAGAAAGTAGAAACAGCCAGAAGCGATGTATGCCTAATTCCTTCCAAAGGAAGTACACTTAAAAATGCCCTATATGATGAAGTGTTTAATAAATTTGTGTTTTTCAAATGTCACTTTGAGCATCATTTATCCACTTGGAACAGTGCATTTCTGCTAATCCATTACTGTCTCCAAGTCTGTGATGGAGTGGTGCTCTGGGAACAGCATGTTGATTAACTTCAGTAACAATATGTTGTTCTGCATTTGTTTCTAGGCTGGAAGCATGTCATCTCTGTAGAACATATATAAACCAGATAGACTATTATGTTGGTTTGTAGCTTTGCGTTCTAGATTAACCATGAAGATTACGTTAGCCTCATTGCAAAATTAATGTTTGTTATCTGTACATTTTTTCTAGTATTAATAAATATAACTTGATATCCATCCTTGGTCCTCCTTTCAAATATTAAATACTTTATTTAATCATGCTGATAATCAAAACAGGCTTGAAAATTCAAAAAACCATGCTTTTATACAAAATCAATGTTATTTTCCTTAGACATTTATGCACGGTGGTTAATTTACTTATATTTAATTATAAGGACTTAAATGCCAACGTAACTGTCCTTCCAAATTCAGATACTTTTATTAACAGAAAAGAAGCAATTCACCAAACTCTTATTCTTATGAAAACTTAGGTGCAAGGTTTTCTGTGTAAAAGATAGGTGAAAAACTGCCTTAAGGTCGAAAAGAAAAAAAAAAGCAGGATATGCAGTTAGGAAGAATTCAGTGTAGAAAACTTCCACCTTTCACGTACTAAAAATTTCCCTTTTAATGTTTTCTAAACCCCATAAATACTGGAAATTACAGTTACAGTTAGCATGGTGAAGCAGTCCATTGGTGTTTTTTTCTTGACTGGAAAATGGTCAGGATTTTCCCTCTATTTTTACTGGGAAGCATAGGACTTCAGAGGATCCTTTTTTTCAAGTCTAATTTCAATTTATTTGGGGGTTCACTCTGAAGAATCTCTTTTTTTAATAAACCTATTAAGTATGATTGTAAAAGAGGTTAATTTTCTCATCCACCTTGCAATGAGGTGGAAAATAAGTAATTTTATGTTATTTGCTATGGACTCCTGAACCAAAAAGTCAACATGGAGGAAAGCATGAACATAATTATTGAATGTTTTTGCTTGTGAGTTGTCCTGCTGGACATTGCTTGTAGAAGAAAAGGATGAGACCATAAAAGATAGATAAGATAAGATAGACAATAAAATGGTAGTGGTATTAATTCCCTGTAATAATAATTCCTTGTAGTCTGATTTGGAGAAGCTTGAGACCTCGCTGGCTCCAGACCAGGCAAACCCAAGCTTCTGAAAGTTACTGTCCTGTGGCTGGATTTTGGAAAATCTTGGGAATATATTATTCCACTCTTTGTTTTTTCAACTGGATTTATTCTATGTTATTCAATTATTTGTGTGCTGAGTGGCTACTGAAAATAAGGATATAGTACAAAAGAAATTCTAAAGTGGAATAGGCAAGAAAAAGTATTCAAGTAATCAAAACCATAATGTTTACTGTCTCTGTTAACAAGCTAAAACATAATCACAGCCTATTTTCCTAGACTGCAATCTCTCTACAGAGATTATAATTAAAACTCAGTTTTGCCATGTAGGCTCTACAGTTATTACATCTTATTCTAAGTAAAGTGCGCAGGCAAGCAGCCAGCTGCTTTTGTCCATCTCTGCCTCTTTCTTTGTCCAGTTTCCCCAGCCTTATAGTCCTCCTTCCCTTCCTTTCCCTCTCTGCTTCTCTTTTCCTCTTCTCTGCCTCGGCACCAGGGCAGGACCCGATGAGCTGAGATTGCTGTGTTCAGTTGGAGTCAACCTGCTCAGGGCAAGCAGACTCTATGGAGATGTCACCTTCCTATAGTCTGACAAGTCTCCTCAAGGCACTTACTAAGTGAGATGTTTCAAAAGCTTTCAACATAGCACCATTTGGGGAAATTTCCATATGACCAGTGCTCTCATAGCTCAAGGTGGTTCCGTTCTGAAAAATATGAAGTCTTTCCTCTAAGATGTGTTAATACCAGAGGGCCTCAGCAAAAAGGTAAAACAAAACTTGTTCTCTGAAGTGGCTGAAGGCTTTCCTTCTTTGCCAATTTCTCTCAAAATAACTAAGCTAAGGGCAGAAAGTTAACATGAAGAAAAAAAACCACAGTTCTAGTACGAAAAGTTTGTCTGAAAACTGAAAAATACTGTCTCAGAGATGGCAATGGTTGACCGTCTCTACCTGCTGCAGCGGTAACTTCTTAAAGGCTGACTTAAAACCCTCTGGGAACAGCCCTCCACCGGGGGCTGTGGGAAGGGGCAGGAGGAGACTTTCCTTGCTTGTTGTAGAGGGACGTCACCCATTTTTCTCCAAGGATTGCTGCTGACAGCTTTTTGTCGGCTGCGGTAGGGTAAGGCGTGTGGGGCCACAAACTTATGCTTATTTTGCTGAATTTGGAAATACAGCAAAATAGCTTAATCCTGCCAAATAATTGTAGCCATCAAAGTCACTGGGAACATTTTTCAATGAAAGCATATTTTTTCATTTTTATTCTGTTCTTCCAGTTTTCAGGGGAAGCATATTTAGGCCAGGGTAGGTTAAATATGCTTTTAAGCTATTATTTATTCTGGAAGTGTTCTCCTTCTTAGCTAACTGTCTGTTGTGAGTTTGATGATTTTTAACTACTGACAATTTGATTTTACGGGAAAAGGGGAATGACAGTTTTGGTAAAACTGTATAAAACTCTTCAAAGTTGTTTAATATTAACTATCAGTGTTTTTTTATATACAACTGTATATGTGCTACATAAATGAAATACTTCACAGGTGTAAAACAAGATTTTTTATTGAGCAAGAGTTGCTAAGCTCATTAGGTTAGGAAAAATTTGGTACTCCAGAAGGTAAAAATTCAAATTTGAACCAAGGAAGCTATTATACTACCTTATCTCATATTGCATCTTCCACACATGTCTACATCCCTGCCTCAAAAGGCAAATAGGCATATAGTGGAAATTAAGTTGTGGATCTCATGGTCAAGAGATTAGTAATTATATGTTCAGAATTTAGTTGCAGCAGAATTGATTGAAAAGGAAATATTTCTTTTCTGCTGAGTGTAAAAAGGAGGTAGACAAAAGAAAAAACTTTCTTAAAAATAAGAATGGGAAAGGTTTAATACCACTAGTCTGGGGAGATGATCCAAGGAGGAAGGATGTGTCCACCTATAATATTTTAAGAGCAAAAATATGTACATCTTCTATTGTAGAAGCAGAGCTATGGAGCCAACTCTTTAACAGTGAATAAATTACTCTGGAGTTATCTTTCCATTCTATTTTAATATCAGATAGAATTTTAAAGCCCCCAAATTCAAATCCTCCTCAAGAGGGGTAAATTATAATTTTGCGGTTCTATGTCAGCTCTATGGTGGTTGCACCTCATATCAGTGTCAGAATTAAATGTGTCATCCTTCCTTATTTTCTGATTTCCTTATTTCTTGGTAGCACTGAAAAGGTCATAAAGCTAAACCACTTTGAAGATTTTCTGTCTCTCATGTATCAATTAATGCTTCCTTTTTCAAACCTCAAAGATGTACAAAGTGTTGCCAAAATGTAGGTTTGATAAGATCATGTGCAATTTGTTTATTTTCTGGGAAGTAAAATGAAAACTAGAAAGGCAAATGACACATTTTGGTTTTTTTATAGTTGTAATTAATTATTGCTTATATCTTTCAAAGTAAAGCAGCAATGCAAGTGCTAATTATCAATTATATATGTATTGAGTATACATTTCTGTTTGTGGAAACAGTTTTTTTTAAGACTGGTGGCTGAAGCATTAGTTAGCTGCTAGTACTGCTGTTGCTCACTTTCTGAAATTATTCTTGTGCACACTAATTAACAATTCTTTCTGTCATAAAGTCCAAGCACCAACAGCATATGGATTTTACACTAGTAAAACCCCTGTCAGTCAAGTTGAATAGATGGCTCACATAATCCCTTTCTTTCTCCTGCATGGTAAAGAGCCATATTCAGACTATGAAAGCCACTAATTTCCTGAATATGCAGGTGGTGTGAAATACTAAGGTTCAATGTTTTCACAGGGTATGGTGTTAAGCATGCTTTTATTTTCTATCGTTCTTATTGATCTAGAATCATAGAAAAATAATCCACTATTTTAAAAGGTGTGTCCTGTAGGGCCTTACTAACAGGGCTAATTGGACCGAGTCCTGCCAGCCTCTAGTGGTTAGCTTTTGATAGAGATGGACTATTTGACTCATAAAGGGTTCACAGGTCTGATGCACAACTAGACAGTGATATTAACACAGAGAAAAAGCTTTGGGAAGAGAAACGACAGGAAAGCTTGCAGAAAGGCCAGACACATGATCTGGTAGAGGAAAGAATAAGTAGAGGAAAAAAGAAGGGACTTTATAGTCTGCTTCTGTCCCTCTCATTGATTCCTTCCGTATGTCTGGAAACACCATATAACCTTTATGTGTTTTCTCTGTCTTACAAATAGTGAGCCTTTTTACTGTATTTGCCTCACAGCAGTATTGCAGTGATTAGGCAGTTTGTAAAACGCTGTGCTAGAATTAATCAGAATGCACAAAATGCAGAAAGCCCTCATCACCGGTGGCGTTTCCCTTCTTCCTCCATGCAGGGCTGGTTCAGACAATTTTGCTGGCAGAATTTGTTTAATCATGCCCAGTTATGCCCATAAGGAAATAAAAGAGTCAGGGGATTTAAAAACCCTGTACCTACATGGACACATAATTATGATGAAAATTGTTTTAGGGGAGTGTACCCCCAAAATCCGTTTAGTGCATTGCTGTAAAGCAACATAGGGCAATCACCGAGGGAAAGCAGCAACTGTGTGTACATACGGTATGTACGTTCAAAAGTGTTGAACCTGGATCCTTTCCCAGAAACACCTTCTCTCCAGGAGCAATTATTAATCTGGAAATGGTAAATTCTTACTTATCCTTTCGAGTGACGAAAATCTGTGAAAGAACTAAATAAAACTGGCTTTTAATTTGTTGAAATAAGTTGCTGCAGAAATGGCCTCTATAGAAAGCTCACATTATATAGATAAGATTACTATTTCACCCAATTTTCACTATCGTATTATCTCAGGTGTACAGAAATGATTGAGTTGTTACCATAGTTTATAATTAAATATTTATTGTTTTCCTTCATGATTTCTTCCTTAATATACGGTTGTTTGATATAACATACTAACCCACGGGGATAAACTAGCAGCTACAGAGTAGGACTTACAGGGACAATGGGTGACCAGGAAAACCAGCAGTTTAAATGAAGGGCTAACAAGTCAAGGGCAACCACGGGCGCATATTACTAGTGTCAGCTGAAACACACCATGGGTCTTCAGATTAATCACAGCGCCGAGGGACTGTAGGCTTTTTGAGCCAAACCACCAGCTGGTAATTGCACAGTAAAGGCTTATTGGAGACGAGTTACTAAGAAGCTTCCATGGCAACATCCGCGAAAGAAGACCTTCACCTAAAACCCGGCATGCCTGCCTGAAGCACTTCCAGGGGTGGTGGAACTGATCTTGCCCACAGGGCTGGGCTGAACAGCAGGGAGGACCATGAACTCTGAAGATCCCTGGTTATTTTGTTGCCATAGACACGCAAAAGAAGAGAAAATCTAATTATAAGCACAGCTTATCTGCTTTCTTCCCCCCAAGACACTTATAGAACCCCAGGAATGTAACTTTTTGCGGCAGCCTTGAGCTCATTCAATTTTTTTTTGTTTTCAGAGGAAACAAAGATACAAGAGCAGAGGTCTCTGTTTGATCCTGTTTACATTCAAATGGTTCATTCTTGTATTGTCCAGACTATACACAAATTCAGAGTGTTACCTCTCCTGTAGAAGAATAGCTCTTCTCTCTTTTTTCATCCTGTTCGGTTGCTAAAAGCTGGTCCTGTATTTTCAGTATTTCTAATAATGGAGGGAAAGTTAATGACAAGAGATATCCTGCATTGTTCTGAAAAATCATAAAGAACATTTCATCAAGATCCTCTGCACTCAGTAGACCTGTCTATAACATCCAGACCCTCATTTCTGTGGAACCAAGATTCATCGCTGCAATCACCTAAGACGATCTCTGAAACTCTCTTCTGAGACGTGTAAGTTGTGATTTCTGAAACAATACTGTGTGGGTCACTGCCATGCAGCATTAGAAGGACACAGATATTATAATGCTGCAATAAATATTTTAACACTGCTACACTTGCCTGACTATTCCAGCACAGTAAAACATTTATCTCGAAGTTTTCCTTTATAACTTTTAGCGTCTACCATGTCAGTTTTAACATCATAATAATAAACCTGTCTTGCTAGAGGACCCATAATTGTGTCTGAATTTATTGCTGACTGCTAACAGAGTAAATTTAATCCGAATAGTTTTTGAGACTTGCCTAACTCTTCATCAATTTAAGACGTGGATTAAGCATCCTACAAGCATTGTGTGGCTTTAAACTACACAACACTTGGTAAAATTCAAGGTAAATATAAGTCAAAATCTACAGTCAAAACTTAAGATTTGAATGACTGAAGTGAGACACTCGGATTCACATCTTAAAATTCAGCAAGGTGATTTTACCGTTTACATTGAAATAGTTAGTCTTTATTACTAGAATTTACAGGCTACTGAAGAGGCTGGCCACTTAAATGGGAATGTTCTGGATGAAAACAAACACATTACTGGTGGAACACAATAAGGACAGGCTCTCTTGGCCAACACGTAGGAGATCAAGACAGTTATGATATCTGGTTTGGAGCAAAGAAGCGAGCCTTGGCTTTCTACATGTCTAGCAAGAGTTTTAGCTACTCGACTAGACAGCAGTCTGTCTTTCTCTGAATATTTGCTTTTCGGCAATGGACCAGGTCCAAGAGGAAAGGCTAAAGCCTAAAGATGGGTTATTTCTGTAACTCTAACCACCAACCCATTTACCAGCTTCAGCTGCTGGAGCTCCCTCTCTCTCACTCTCCCTGTATTTGTATATATGCATCCATATTTCATCATAGGCAGTAGTAAAGTGCCATCGAAATAGTTTTTACGAAAATTGTGTTCAAGAAACTTGGAAGTCTGTAATGGGTTATTTGCAGATCTTGAGCTTTCCTGGCTTGAGGAAAACCTGCTATACAAGACATTGTCTTTTACAGCTGATCACAGGACAATCTCAGAGAAATTGTCTGTTTGCTGTGCAAAATTACTTAGAGCCATTTGATGACACACCTATAAAAAGCTTTTTATCTTCTGGTTGCCTGGAAGTAAATTTTAGGAGTAACACCAGCTATGATGCAGATTTTCTTAAAAATTGCGTATCTGCATATGAAGCTGGTTGCTGACCTCAGTCCCTCTAAGGCGAATATTTCTTAGGAGAGTTTTTGTCTGTAGGATGCAAACAAACCAAAGGGTCAGGAACATGACAGGCTGTATGCATGTCTCTTGTTTTCTAAAGTTAATCAGTGATTTGTTTGTGTCATATGAAATAAGCACTTATATGTGTGTTTAATACCTTGTCCTTTAACAGCCTGTGTGGACAAAACCCAGACTGTTCCATCTTTAACAGCCAGCTGTGGAAAATGCCTGACTGGCCAACTCTCCCTACTGGTAGAAAGCAGCAGTTTCTACCACTTTGCATGACAGAGCAAGTAATAAGTCACAGGCAGTAAAGACACACAGGTGTCTTCACTTAAAGCATGATATTGAAACAATGGAAATAAAGCCATTGGGCACTAAAATACTTTCTATTCTTGAGGTTTCAAAGGATCTTTGCAATTACAAAAAAAAAAAAATCCTTCAGTACATAGAACAATTAGCAACCTAAAGCAATTAGTAATCTTCTTTCACCACAATTGAAAAGGACTTTGGAAAATTAGCTGGTATGGGATTCTAATTTATTCAAATAAAAAGGAACTGCTTTGGTGCCATTTACTTTATGAATATGCTGATAATTTGTAATAATAGGCAGTTATAATAACAGTGAAAGAGGTGAAATCAGAAAAAAATGTGAAGACAACGCAGTCACGTGGTATATACTTCAGTGTAATGTTTAAGCCTTTGATAATTTCCTTTGTTCTCCTGCCAAAGTCTTAATTTACACTGGATATTTCTTTTTGGTGCCACTTGCTCGCACTAATGATACCTAGTCAACACTTTCACCTTTTGTAGGTTTTGTTCAGCTTGGGTTGCTTTTGCAATTTTCTGTGTTGTACTTTTAGTGAGAATTTTCTTTTCCTTCCCCTCCTCCTTGTCTTTTAGAAATGAAATATTTAGCCTGGTATTTTTACTCCATGAGCAGTATGACTGAATTTAGAGGCACTACACACAGCAAGTAACAGCCATAAGATTGGGCTTTGGTATCTTATATGACCCACTTACTACTGTTCTAAGTGAAGCATGAATTTTCCAGTTTGATACCCAGCTTGGCGGTAAGCAATTGGCAAATTGATCCCCGACTCATTTTCTTCTTGCATCACTTATTTAAACAAATGTCTCAAAAGGCGCTCTCCCATATGCTGCGACACATTGGCATGAGTTTTCAGATTCATTTCCACACGTAGTAATCTTCAATTTAGTAACAGCACCAAACAATACAGTTTAAAATGCCCGTTTGTCCTCTTTGTGACATTTTGTACGTGAGCTTACATCATAGAATCATAGAATGGTTTGGGTTGGAAGGGGCCTTGAAGACCATCTAGTTCCAACCCCCCTGCCATGGGCAGGGACACCTCCCACCAGACCAGGTTGCTCAAAGCCCCATCCAGCCTGGCCTTGGACACCTCCAGGGATGGGGCATCCACAACTTCTCTGGGCAGCCTGTGCCAGTGCCTCACCACCCTCAGAGTAAAAATTTTTTTCTTAATATTTAATCTCAATCTACCTTCTTCCAGCTTGAAGACAAATGTCTTTTTGCCTTTTATCTTCTAAAAAATGTTGCTATTTCATACGCTGAAGCAAATGGCCACGAAAGGCTTGAGGTATGTGCCTTGCTGTCGCTTGACGCCGCTGAGGAATTAGAAATATAATCAGGGAAANTTTCTTCCAGCTTGAAGACACATGTCTTTTTGCCTTTTATCTTCTAAAAAAATGTTGCTATTTCATACGCTGAAGCAAATGCCCACGAAAGGCTTGAGGTATGTGCCTTGCTGTCGCTTGACGCCGCTGAGGAATTAGAAATATAATCAGGGAAAACAACCGGAACATGGGTCCAGGACAGCGCCGGGCAGGGGGGAGAAGGGAGAGGGCTGCCGAGGGCATCACCCCCCGCTGCCTGCGGCACCCCCGGGGGTCCCGCAGAGGGGACACGCACCGCACACGGGACAGGTCCCCGGCGGGCGGCTGGTTTGCTCGGTGGCACCGCGCCGGGGCACCGACACCCTCTGCTGTTCCTGCCTGAAAGCGGCGCGGAGGGCGGGTTACCGGCTGCCCCCCCCCCCCCCCC
>RSEF01000002.1:120918616-120949459 GCA_003993805.1 Himantopus leucocephalus | reverse complement strand
CAAAACCAAAAAACATGACCCTGTGGGCTAAGGAACGGTATTTCTTTTGCGGGGAGAGGAGGTGGCCTGACAGCAGCGAGGGGAAAATACTTTGTTTACGTAAATAAAGCGTGCGGAATGCACCGTAACTTCGCTGTTTTCGCCCCGAAGCGGCGGTGGGCGGGCGGCGGCGGGGGTGGGCGGGCGTTACTGGCGGCAGCCGGGAGGGAAGGAGGGGGCTGCCTCTGCCCCCCGCGCTGCCCTGCACGCACGTTTCCCTCTGTTTACATCGAGGTCTCTTGTTTTGGCTGGGAGCGGCGTGAGGGGAGGAGGAGCAGGAACTCGCTCCGGGGCAGCCGCCTCCTCCCCTCTCTGTTTTCTTTGTTGTTATCTGTTCGGGGGAGGCGTGCTGGGGTCACGTCTGCCTGTAGCTGAGCCTGCCGTCTGCGGTTGACGCGATTCCTCTTCGGCCCCAAACCTCGGGCCGCCTCCTTCTGTGCGTGTGCAGGTCTGCTCTTTCCACTGTCGTCGCCTTCTCCTCCCCCCCCCCCCCCCCCCCCCCCCCCCCNGGCAGTTGTCAGCGGCTCGCAGTGAAGTTGGAGGAAGGGGAAGGGAGGGCAGAGGGGGAAGGAATCTTGGCATTTATTTGATACGCAGTCAGCAGCCTGGGCCTGCTTTGTACAGCTCTGTCGTCTTTGACAGCAAAAGGGGAAAAAAAGAAAAAAACTCGTATGGTGGGAAGGGGAGGGGGGGAGGAGTGTTCATTCTTCGTGGTAGAAGACGAAGGAAAACATCTTTAGGGTCTCCATGAAATAAGAGGTGGAAGTACTGAACTGCTGCATCGTGTGGAGAGTGCTTGTGTCCTTGCAGTACTTAGCAGTGCCCACGTAGCTACTGTTCTCCTAGTGGTTTTTTTTTACTTTTGTCAAGTAAAAGTCAAGCACAGTTGAACTACAAACTTTACCAAGGAAATAAAGTTTCTTCTGATAATGAGCAGTAAGCTTTGAGACACACACAAAAAAGAGACATAGGTAAGGCTAGTCAGCTCTTTAGTGAATTAATGAAGACACCCAATCCCTCTTGACCTTATGCCCTCTGTATTACAGCGAATGCTTTTAAGATGCAAAATATCTGATGCTTAATAAACGATGAGAGTGTATTGTGAGAATGCCTTTGTATCGTAATTCGTTATTCTTGCAAATGAATCATAATATGTGTGATACATTTTTTTTCCCCCCACAGGACCCTTACCTTACTCTGGGCACTGGGCAGACCATCTCTGGAAGGAATCAGGCTTGGATAAGTGGAACTGTTTTCTGCAGAACTCCTGCCTGATTTGTTGGGAAAGTTTGAAAAGTATTTTGGATGTGTAGGTGGACAAATGTGTGAAAGATCTATAGGTATTTTAATTGACTTTGGGTGAATAAATATAATATGATAGGAATGTAAGAAGTACATGAGCAAGGTCAGAGAGTCACAATGAGGGCTTTGGAGATGGACACTTAGCCAGATGTTCCTTACAACAGTCAGTGTCCCTCAGAAATGCAAGGAAAAACAATTGGATGTTGTTGGGAGGTCTGCAGTGAGGATAATGTCATGAAATCACAGAAACAGAAAAAAGTGTATAATGGCGGACAGCCCTGGATGGCCAAATGTTATCTCTGGGTCTGTGTAACATTAGGTTCCTTCTCTGCATAATCTCCAATCATCAGTCCAAAACTCTTGTAAAAATCTTTCTGCCTGTCCTCATTGGATTTCGCTGTGGGTTTTCATCATCCAGTCTCAGACTTTGTGTCATGACTTGCTTTAGATATTTGACCAGCCAGTTTTGATTTTGCAGTACTCTATTTATAAATTTATGAAGTCTTGCCATTTTTATAGTCCTAATTTTGGCAGATCGGCGATTTTTATTGCTCAGTCTTCTGTTTGCCTGTCAGTGACTGCCCCAAGCTGCAGCAGCTCCTTTTGAAGAGGCTTCTGCCTAATAGGAGACTAAGAATAGAACCTGACTGCCAGACATGTATTGTTGTTTTCAGTGCCTGTGCTGGACCATACCAGAGCAGTCACTTGACTGTGTTTCTGTAAACTTGAAATGCAGTTGCTTTGAGGTGGTAAGCATGTATTCTGAAGTTAAAGGTAGGCTTAGTTGTGATGCCAGTGCAGGTGGAAGTCTCTAAAGAGCAAGTTGCCTGTGGCTTTTTTTTGGGCAAACTCGGAAGAAAAAACAGTAACACAGAGACCAAATTTGAAGTTCCTACTGCAAGACATGGCTAGTAATACAGGGCTTTTTTTCCCAAAGATGCTTCCAAAACTCAATATAGGCAAGATAATTTTTCCATGCAGTGTTCGAGAAGGGTTTATGCCAGGAGTTTTACAAGTTCACCAAAACAAATACATTAAAAGCAATTCTGAAATGGCTAGGCAGTGTGGGAATGCTCATCCCAGTCTTCAGTGCATGGTGAGAAACACATGAGAATACAGTCATTGTTTCTGGATGAGTAATGTCTTTACGTGTACCTGTTCTTTTCATTTCCTGCTTTGTTCCCATTTTCAGCAGGAATGTCACAGATCTGCTGTTTTACCCTGCTGAACTGAAAGTGATGCTCTGTAGCTGATCGTTAATTAGTTCTCTGTGTAAGAAAAGTGCCTTGAAGTGTACAGCACTTGGCATTCTTGAATGCAAACATAATTGAATATTATCTCATTTATTTTACCTACTTAGAATGTAAATTTCTCAAAGCAAAAGTGGGAATGATGTATGTGCCATCTTGTGTTGCAAATGAATAATCAGGTACGTGACTGGCCTAAAGGCACTCTAGGAATCTTCCAGTAGGGTCAGAAGTTGATCTATATGCTTCATCTTCTCCAACCAACGAGTGTGGATTTTTGATGTATCTCCTTTGCAGAAGTGTGATCATGCTGTTCCACTTCTTTCTTCTATGGAGTTCTAGTAAGTAAAGTGAAGTAGTTTATGTTAAATATTATGGGTATAATTACATTAAAACATTAGGAAATAACTACTGTTCCCCAATTGCTTTGGGAGTTACTTGTGTGCGGTGGATGTTAATGAGAGCCTTCAGGCCTGCTTAACACAAGCTCGTAAAGCAGTTGCTGCTGCTGCAGTGTTTAAGGAAATTGGGTTGGACTTCTGGGCCTTAAAGAAAGGATAGAATTTGTAGCAGCTTAGGATGCTGAATATAATTATTTGCAGGACTGAAAGATTAGTTGGCTGCCATTCAGAACAGTAGTGTTAGTGCTCTGTCCTTTTTGTCCTAGTACATCATGCCAACTTCATGTTTCAGAGTTAGTGTTGCTACTGCAAAGTTGACAGTGATGTTAACTAAACCCAAGGAGCTTGAAATCCTGATGAATGTATGTGTGTGGATTCACGTTAAATGTACTTCTGATCAGAAGCTTATTGGAAACCTTTAAAGTAAAAGTAAACTGAAAGTAAAGATGTCTTTGAAAATGGCAGGTAGTCCCAAGAAGCTTATTTCTGAAAGCAAGAGGTATGAAAGTTGTATCTTGAGAGCAACTGTGGTGTCCATTGCTTGTACATTGTGACTGCAATTGGTATGTGACTTATTTCTCAACAAATTTTATCAGTCCTTTAAGCTGAAGCACAAAAGTGTAAGTTGTCCTTCATTGTAAAAACACTGGTTTAGAAGTCATCATAGAGCAGTTTAAAAAAAAAAAAAAAACAACCTCAAAACAAACAGAAAAACAACAAAACCCCAAACTTCACAGCCCTAAAATAGTTTAGAGGTGACATCAAGAGTCACCATGGTAACTCAGGCTACAGATTTTGGTGTTTTTTCACATGGGAGAGTTCTAGAGTGGGGAGGTGACCATGGAACAGGAGTAAACCTCTCTGGTTAGAGGGCTGTCTTGGGGCAGAAAGACTTGGAGACCACTGCTTAGAAGATGCATTTAATGAAGGCTGATTTTGAAGTTACGGCATTGTTTTGTATAGCGTTTAGCAAAGAAAGGATGTAAAAATCTAGTTTCTTACAAGTGCAGAACTTTGAGTTCTATGAGTTGCATGGAGTTGAAGATTTAAGATACTGTGAATGTTGTTAAGGTGATGTAAAATACTGACGCTTAGAATTTCTCCCCAAGTATTGCATTTCACTCCAGATTTTCTCAAAGTAGTATTTGCTCAGCATACAGTTGCAAAGTAAGTGCTAAATTTGGATTTGCAGCGTTTCTAGGATGTAGAAAAAGATAAATGGAATTAATGTTTAAAAACTCATTTGAGGAAGCAATCCAGAACTTGCCAACAGAAACTTAAAATTACGTTTAAAAACTAATAGGCTTAGAGCAAGTGGTATGATAGCAATGTGGGATGTTTGGAATCTTGCATGAGGGACATTTATGTGAAGGTGCTATAGGGCATCTGGGTTGTCAGCATGGAGCTGTTATATAAGAGATAGGGTTTACTGAAGGCCTATGTTCTTTTGAAGTTTAAAAAAAATAGATGGCAGGCAGGATAAATAAAGTAGAGAAGCTGAGCAGTTAGAGAAGGGATGGTTTTTGTCTTGACTGCAAACATGCATGCTTTCCTGGAGATTGTGTGTTTACACACGCACAGATCCCCATCCCTGGAGGTATTTAAAAGATGGGTAGATGTGGTGCTTAGGGACATGGTTTAGTGGTGGTTTTGGCAGTGTTAGGTTGATGGTTGGACTTGATGATCTTCAAGGTCCCTTCCAACCTAGACGATTCTATGATTCGATGACACACAAAGAATACATGCACAACCAACCAGTTGTGCAGCAGCGTAGTGACTGTAAACAGGATCTCTGAGAGTTTTTAGAACCTGGTGGTGACAGACTGCACATTCAGTTCTGGTTACAAGTCAAGAGTGTCTGCAGGTTCATTCTTTTGGTCTATCTTATGAGTCTTTTGGCCAGTGATGCCTTAACTTTTACCTGGTTGCTTTTCCAGTTCCAACTGTTGTGTTACTTTCCAAGGACACATCCCTCAGCTTTATGCGATTTGTGGTCTAAGAGCCTTAAAACAAAACAACAGCAGCTCTTGCTTATTTGCGGGGAAGCAAGGGAAGGATGTGGGCAGAAGAGTTTTCTTTTGTGTTACTTAACACTAATGGTTGCTGTATCATAGGCCAAGGAGCCTACAGTTAGCGTGAACATCTAAAACAGCACTAGAGGTCTGTGTTTAAGCACCTGAGTCACATAGCAAGTATCAAAGGCTTGCTGTTATTACAAAAACTTCTTGCATGATTTCTAAATAGATAATGCTTATTAAAGCTATCGGTAATCATGATTATTTCTTCCTTTTTTAACAATTGGCTTGTTAAAGTCTTAAATGATAGGTTCCTATTTCTAATGGCAAATTAAGCAATCTTGAAAACTATTTTCAGGATGAGTAGCAACAACTTTGTGATACTGGATAATGTTCCACCAGGAGGGATCTAGCTGTCATTGGGAAGATATTTTTCTTTTTTTTTCCCAGCTGATGTCTACAGATTTTTTTTTTCTAGATTTAGTGGTAGGAGTTAGAGTCAAATCGGAGTTCTTATACAATAGTAGTTTAAGATGTAGTGAAAGGCAGTGTGCAGTAATACAGTAGACACAAAATGCTCGCACTCCTGAATGTGACTGCTCAAAGTATATGCATTGGTACTATCCTTCAAGCAAAACAAATAGCATTTGCTATCACTTCCTGTTGTCTTCATGAGCGAAAGGGTACTAAATTTCAAAGAGAACATGTCCAAGGTGACATGGCTTAATAATTCATGCTTTTAAAGAAAATTACAAAGGTGCTTCTCCAGAAAGACAGACCAGCATCAATGTATGGCTTCTGTAAGTGAAGTAATAAAGTCATTGGAATTGTTTATGTAATTGTCAGCTAGTGAATCACATCCAGCAATAGATATGCTTGTGGTGTCCCTGTCCCAGATGAAAGACTTGATTCCTATAAATGGTTGTTTTGACATTGAAAGAGGAATTAGGACCATGTGGTTGGGAGAAAATGAGAAGTGGTTACTATTCTGAGATCTGTGTTATTTATGTAGCAGATGTTTTCAGTGGATATTCAGGAATCACCATGTGGTTTTCCTGACATATATTTGAAAGAAAAAGCCAAGTAATACTCCTCAACCCAGTCAGGACCACTGAACTATATAATGGTTTATATATTGAATAAGAGAGAGAAGAGAGTGGGAGCCACTATCCTGGTAATCATATTTTCAACATGATTGTTTTTTCTTGATAGGTATAGCTAGAATGTATGCAAGTTAGCATTGCTGAAAGAGTGAACTCTAAAGTTCACTAAAGCAGATGCTTAATTTCAGAAAGAAAGCCAAAGGTTAATATTCCTGCAGTACTAATAATTTCAAGTAATTGGGAATGCTGTGAGTATTTCTACTAGGACATTAGTTTGCAATTAAAGGATTTGATTTCTGCTGAAAATCTTTGCCTGAGACTCGTAAAGTTCTTGTTTACTCTTGTTGTTTTTGTTGGATTCTAGCAGGTGGGGTTTTGCTGGCTCTTCTGCTGGGGCATGTGACTGCTGTTTATTTGCAAAACTCTCCCCTTTACCCTTTTGAGAATGAACTGTGGATTTGTTTCCATTCAGTGTAGTCACCTGCTGTCTAGTTTTTCAAGCTTTGCTGTGTTCTTCCTTCAAGAAACTCTAAATTTGGCATTATTGCAGTCAGGTCAGTGAAACTGGAAGGACACAGAAAAGTTGAGTTGCTGAGTTTCTTTATAACGTCTGCTGAGCTGACAGTTACAACATTATAACTCTCATAGGCCTTAGTCTCTGCTTATTTACTTCAGTTAATTATGCATTCATTATGACTAAGACTCATTACTGCCGAGCTTCCTGGGATTCTGTGATGTTTTCTGGAGTAATTCAGTTGTCAGAAAAAGTCAGTATAGGATTTGACTTCTCCATTCTGGGATGCTCAGGATAAATTTGAGTTGTTCGTGATATACTAAGGCAGGTTATGTGACTGTAGCAGCCTCTTGTGTTGTATCTGTAAACTACACTTCTCTCAGGTGAAAACCATGTGCTTTGTATGACTGAAAAAAACTGATGGGGTAGGATTATGGGGATGAAGATACGCTGTGCCAGTGCACAGCTGCTACATAAGCAATGAAAAAAGGTTCTCAGCTTCCATTTCTTGGTGAACTATTTGTATGAATATCTTGAAATAGGCACCGAAGCTTTCCCAAATGCTCCAGATCCCCTCTGGACCACATCTGCTGTTGTTTGTACTGTAAGTAAATCCTAACTTTGGAGACGTATTTGCAATGGTACTTGATTCATACCTGGAGACAACGAAAAACAATAGTGGAGAAACATTTTCAAGTTAAAAATGTGCTTATGGATTTTGGTTTTAGCTTTTAAAGAAGGTCTGTAAGGGATTTTGTTCAAGTATTTCTAGTTCTTAGTTTAGGCCTGCATAGCCCCAGGTCCAGCCAGTAGTGAGGCTAAGCACGTATTCTCAGTAGCATACAAACACATGTATTCAGCATATACGTATATAAAATACATAGTTGGCCACCAGATCAGCACAGAAAACACAGCACTAATGCGAGCACAAAAAGCACCAATGGCCTTACCCTGGTGCCTTTTCTGGATGGTCAAGCTGAATGTCTGCTAGTAGCGAACACATGCGTGTTTATGGTATGGATCCTTCCAGTTACTGGGTTTAGACACTTGTTCTGCCCTGAAACTGGTTGGTGGCTCCATTTATCCCCTATTGCCTCTTGCACGTACAGACTCATGCTCAGCCACCCCACCCCATCTCTCCCCACCCCCCCCGCCCCAACACCACAGATTCTCCAGCAGCTCACTTGAGCCCCTGTTTTCCTCCAGCAGCCAGCTCCTTCAGTTGCCTCACTCAGACCGTCTGCCCTGTCCCTGGTTCCCAGGCCACACTGCCAGTTTTCTGGCTAGTCTAGCTTGATACTCCCTGTGATCGCATCCTGACCTGCAAAAGACACCGCAGACCCACGGGCCCCTGTGGCCTGACTGCACTTGTCACGTGGACAGGCATGCACACTGAATAGAGCTCAAGAAAACGAGTTACAAAAGGAGATTGATGTGCAGACAACAGACAGTGGTGAGTAAGGGTAGAGCACAGCTAGACATGCATACTGACCTGCAACCTGTTCACAGGGGACCTGTCCCTCTAGTCATGATAGACCTCTGTTTTCCCATGCTTGTTTCTCCCCAAGCCATGTTGATCCCTCCCTTTCCCCATCTTTGGTTCCTCCCCTAAATGTCCCATAACAGGACTTGTGCAATCCCCCTTGCACCTCATGGTAAATCTGGTAGCCCTGTAAGCGGTCACACAGCTCGGTGGTGGTGGGGGTGTGTGTGGGGAGGGAGCTGATGGTTCTCCTGTGACAGCCTTGGGAGCAGCTGGTCAGGGTATTTAGGTGGGTTCCCCCACCCACAAGTGTGCCTCTCTGCTCTTCTGTATGTATGCAAAATAGCTTTTTATCCCATAGCCGAACAGGGTTAACTTTGATATGTGCTGGCAAATAATCTCGGTAATCATTTTGCAAGCCCAGTTGAAAATTCATGGTAGAAGTTACTGGCGGCAACAGAGGTGTGAATTAAAGTGGTGCTGTTACAAAAGCAGTACTTTGAAATGTTACCTCAAAGCAGAGTATTTTAATAGCAACAGAACAGGGAGAATGCTAGAATGATGGCATGAAACTTTGTGGAACAGGCTTTGATAGCAGGCTGTGGTAACAGCACAAACGCTCTAGCCTTTTAAATTGTAAAATTGATTTGGTTTGGGTTTTTTTTGTTTTCTGGATGACTTGCATTTTTGTTGAGACTTCTTTTGTAGATCTTTTTAAATAGATTCAGTTCATACTTGACTTGTACATTTTGAAAGTTTTGATAAATCATCACTTTCCTTTGGCAAGAACCATGAAGGGATAGTTAGTCTGTGTTTTATATAAAGTCGGCATTGGACACCTTAAGAAATAGGGATTTATGGACAAGGTCACATCATTTTAGGATACGCTGTTGATGGAGCTGTTGATGGATTTATGGTATTTCTGGAGAATGAGGCAAATTATGACATGGGCCTTAAAGTGTGAGGTGCTTGGAGATATGCAAGATTTGTGGATTGAAAAGCAGAAGGTTAGGTGCAAGCAGATATCCATCGCTTTCTTTGACAAGATAAAGTAACCGTTAGCATGCATATGTTTTAGTAAGCAAGCTACATTAGAAAAAAATGGTGAATCCAGTGTGATGCTTCTGGAAGATTGCATCAGTGAAAGAATTTTCTATCATGGTTCTGAGGAAGGGAAGCAGGAAACGAGTAGGCCTTACTCATTCTTCCCTCTTGAGCGTTACAAACCTAAATAATGAAGTACCTTCTCAAAACATTGTTGTATTGACTTAACTATTTTAAGAATCTAGTAAACAGGATCAGGATTTGAATTTTTTTTTTCAATTTTATTTATTTAGCGTTTCATAAGAAAGGGGACACAATAAATAAAAGTTGAGATTCTCAGTCTGTGAAAGTAAACGTTTTGATAATATAGAGTTAAAAGTCTTTTATGTTCTGATCATTGCCTGCTGTTTTGATACTTTCAGATATATTTGTAAAGATCAGAAAACCCAAAGGTTTTGGTGCACTTGGAGGTTGATGAAGTTCAAAATTTTTGTTTTTTACTTGGGCCTGAGTTTTTTTTGTAGAGACTGCAGTAAATGCATAGCTCTGAGATGAGGTTTCAAGTGTCAGGAATGTAACCATGTACTATTTTTACACTTGACCTCATTTCTATTTTCTTTTGCTAAAGGCAACAGGCGTATGTTGTTCTGTTGCTGCTGGAAGTGAGTTATTTAAATAACTTGAAATGTTCATGTGCAGTAAGCTTGTTGAACTTTAGCACTGGCTGAAATAGTGCATATTTTGTCATGGGCCACATTTTGCCTATGCAAAATTATATGAACTGTGACTTGATCTGTTTAAGAACTATAGCTGCAGAAACTGCATTTGTGTTAAAAGGTTAGGAAAGTATGTTTCAGTTCTTGTACTAAAGCTTCTTTGTGTTTCATTCTAAAAGAGAATTCTCTCCCCTGTCCCACTGTTATTGGTTGCTCTCCGAAGATGATACTGAAAGTAAAGGATCATCATATTTACTGCAGTTTGTTGCCTTCTGGTCACCACAAACTAAATTATTAAGCATTTCCTTTCATGAAGAGAAACAGGTTTTGTTTTAAAAATACTGATTATTCAGCCTGTCCTTAATGTCAAGGTGTCTTAGTTGGCTTATGATCAGGATAATGTTAAAATTTGCAGAAATGTTTGTGTCACTTGTATGCCTTTTGCCTTTTCACAATAAACAGGATTAGATATTCCAAAAGTGGTTTGTTTTTGTTTGTTTTTTTTTTCTTTTTTACACATCTCTCTACAGCTCTTCTCATTCTTAACATTTGACTGTTACAGCTTATATAAACGTGCTTGAAATGAGTATTCTCTGTTAAATACCCTTGTACAAAGCTGTGTATTGTGGCAATGCATTTTGCAGCCTGGTCACTCCATAGCTCACTAATTCCTGTGAAATATGTGCACAGACAGCAGTTTCTCTTCTGAAAAACAGGTGCATGGTACATGCTCAGTGAATACCAGACATCTGTATGTATTAAGCATCACTGATTCATATCTGTCTTAGGAAGTCCTGATATTTTAGTCTTGCCAGTGAACAAGCCACTATTACCTGGGACATCCTGTTCCTGTGGGTCTGTTAGACCCTCTAGAGAAGCTTCTCATCTCTCTCCTTTCTACCAGTCAGTCTGTGATAAGTAGTACTCTTTGACTAGTTTATACTGTACAGACTTAAAATAGTTGTAGCCTGGGAATAGGCAGAACTGTAGGCACACAGCTCAGGAGCTGAGATCTTTAAAAAGAGCATGCTATAAGACGACTGCCAGGTTCTTTCGTGCACTTCTTTCATGTCAGAGGAAGGATGGGGATCTTCTATACGTTGGACATTGGGTTAAGCTGACATCCCTTGTTTACGAGATCTTTCAGTGAAGCTTTGACAGGTCACTAAGCCATCTTAGGCTCCCCAGAAATGACACCATTTTATGCGGTGTCTTACAGACAAGCACCACCAAATGTTCTGGACTGGTGTGGGTAGAGAAGCAATTTTAATTGTTTTGAAATCTGCAGTTGATTGCATACGATAGGGCACACAGAATTGGGGCAGAGCTAGTGTTCGTTCACTCATAAAGGTATACGTACAACCTCTTGAGATGTAATCACCAGTTTACGTATAGCTGATGTCTAATGGTAAGCAACAGACTCGCAACTATTGCTTTGTTGACATCTTATCACTGGATACTGTGAAAAAAAGCATACCATGCTGCTCCGGTCAAGTACTGTTACCAGGAACTGTCTAGCTCCACCACTCAAGCTGCATCATATGCTGCCATAGACACCTGTTCTTGTCATTGTCAATCAGGTATTCTGACTTTTGTTAGCAGTTAACACTGCTCTCTGAAATTATTGAAATAATTTTTTTTTTTTAAATCTTGAACACAATTATCACTGGACTGGCACATAACAAATTTTGGTTCCTTGGTTGTTCTGATAATACTAGCTGACAGTGTCTTGCTGCTTTGGAAAATGATTTTCAGACCACTTAAGACACTGTTTTCTTATCAACACTTGTGTTCATCAGCTTCAGAATGAGGAGGAGCTGGTTCTGGGAACTGAGCAGCAACTGGTTATTAATACTGTTTTATCAGTAATCGCAAACTCTTTATGCCTGACAGACTAATGTCTTCTGCGCAGGCAATAATGTCAGGTGCTTAAAATCTCATGGGACTTATGCAAAGATGGGCTAATCAGAGTATTTCAGAGCTGTTTGTCATCTCATCAGCCTCTCATCTGTGGAGGCTTTTTCATTTTACAAATAAGAGCATTTCTTAACAAAGGTTTTATGGCAGATACTGGCTAAATTAAAACTTGCTGTGAAATGACATACAAGCAAATCCTTTTAAGTGAAGGGAGTGTTTCTGTGCTTGATCCCAGTTTAAATCTTTTTGTAACGTGAGTGACTAGATTCAAAATGTTTGTAGGTGTGTAGGTCCCAAAGATCTCGCGTATTTCAAGTGGGCAGTTGGGGGGAAAATAATTTTATTCAGATGACAAATAGATACTCTTTACTAGTAATTAATGAATCAGTAAACTAGGGCAGTGAGACAGCTTTCCTGTCTTTCAGCAGGGAGTTTTTGCAGGATATAATTAAGAAATGTCAGTTAGTGGCTGTCATGGTTTCAGCTGGGATAGAGTGCTATGTTTTGGATTGGGGATAAGAAATAGTGTTGATAGCACACTGGTGTTTCTGGTTATGGCTGAGCTCTCAAGGCCCTTTCTGCCCCTCACCCTGCCCTGCCAGTGAGTAGACTGGGAGTGCACAAAAAGTTGGGAGGCAACACAGCTGGGACAGCTGAGCTGAACTGACCAAAGGGGTGTTCCATACTGTATGATGTCATGCTCAGTATATAAAATAGGGGGAAGAAGAAGGAAGTGGGGGATGTTTGAATATCTGGCGTTTATCTTCCCAAGTAACCATTACGTGTGGTGGAGCCCTGCTTTCCTGGGGATTGCTGAACACCTGCCAGCTGATGGGAAGTGGTAAATGAATTTCTTGTTTTGTTTTGCTTTGCTTGTGTGTGCAGCTTTTGCTTTACCTGTTAAACTGTCTTAATTTCAACCCATGAGTTTTCTCACTTTTCTGATGCTCTCCCCCATCCCAACTGGGGGAGTGAGTGAGCGGCTGTGTGGTCCTAGCTGCTGGCTGGGGTTAAGCCACAACAGTGGCCCAGAGGACATTCTAGGCTGTGGACACTGAAGTGCTGGGTCTGTGGTGACCATAGTGACAACTATTGATGAACCATAAGCAGAGCCGTAAATAGAGACCACAGCTGAGGACTTGTTCTCTTAGGGGTACAGGGCTGCTTTAGTGCTTACTGGGTATAGAGCTACACCTTGAAATTTCAAAAACTATTCTGGTTTCCAGGTTTCACCCCAGTATGGCAAACTACACTGCTAGGTATCTTGGGTGGAAATGGTGAACTCTTACTTCTTTGTTTCAAAGTAGACATTCAGAATATGTTTATGAGGTGTTACAGATGGAGACTTTGTTTGAAGAAGAAACTGCTGCTGAAGCCTGGGAGGCTCAGCTTTGCAAACGTTTTTTTGGTTCCCCAGATTTTAAGCAGTAAGGAGAACTTGAGTCAGGATGTGGTGTTAAGCTGCCTGTTGAGAGTTCCATCCAGGAAATACGTAGGATTCTTTGCTTTGCTTTGTAATAAAACGTAATGAATTTTAAAGTCTTTATCAGCATACCTGAAAACAGGTCTGGCATATAGAACTGGTATATAGAAAATGTTCCTTTCAGCACCTCTCCATGATGTGAAGAAGGTAGACAGAATTTCAAATGAGAAAAACAAGTCCAGTACAGAAGAAAACATAGACTGAGAAAGGAATGTATCCCACTCCAAAGAAGGGAAAAAAAAAAAGTGTGTGGTGGTTTCTTTTTTTCCTGGGTGGACAACCAACAAAATTTGATGTTACTTTATTATTTTTTTACTTCTCTAAAACAGTTCCTGTGAACTGTCTCTGTTTAAAAAAAAAAAAAAAAANCAGCAGACATTCATTCAGCAAGGTTGGTTGAAAAGTTACACCCTTATGTAACTAAAAACGTTAAGGTCATTTGATCATGACATCTGTGCTTGTGTGCTTGTCACTGCTGATACATTTGTGGAGTGCTGTAAGCTTCAGTGCATCTTCTGGGAGAAACGTAGTACCGCATGTGCTGTTTGTTATGTTTAGGTGACTGGGGGTGGAGGAAGAGTGAGAGCAAGCACACACCTGGAATCTTGTATAAACAGCTGTTGAAGGTCTAACCAGGAGGATCAGGGCTTAAGCTTACATCAGACTTGACAAACATTTTCTGCCCAAGTAGGTCAATGCAATTCAGGTTAAGTCAGTAGTTGTAGCTGTTTACATTCATTTGGCTTAACTTTAATCCTGTGGTCTGTTCCTTGTTCCATTGCTATATTACAAAGAACCTTGAAGTATGCTTTGTGGAGTGCATTACGTTGGAGGGCTGACTGTACTTGTTTTTGTACTTGTTTCTGTTCAACTTGAAAAGCTTCTTGAACCAATCCACTAAACAGTAGGTTAGGAGCCAATGTTTTTGAGTGAGATGAGTCTAGACTTCAAAAACGGTTTTCCTTAATGCAGCAAGTAGTATGTTAATATATCCTGGAAACAACTGTTTTCCTTCTTTCTAAACTGTTTGGAGTGACAAAATAAATAGCTGTGGAAGAGAAGGCAGTTCAGGTAGCACCTACTTTTCCAAAGCACTTAGACTTTTTATTGCCTTTAGTAGCAGTTTAGCAGCAAGGCATATGTATAAAATTTTAAAAAAATGTTTGTAAAGACTTCATTGTGAAATACCTTTGCGTCCCGTAGTTTCTTCTGATTTTTGTGGTCACCTACTATAGTTACCTTCAGCACCACAGTTCATATTTTGGTTTTCTCCAGCCTTTGCCTGATGAAGCTAATGTTACAATTTCTCTTTTGCTTTCAGATAGTAATCAATCATTCTGTTTATTCAAAAGGCCCTGCTGAAATCTTACGCTCAGCTCTGCAGTTTGGAGTTGAATTTCCTCTTGTGCGGCACTGTTACAATACTCGGGAGGAAGGGGGAAACTAAACTAAAAATGGAGTCCTTTTGTTTTAGGAGTCACTGAACGGCACAAGAACAGGCAAAACATGAGCTTGAGTCTGCAGGAGTGGCACGAATTGAGTCTGAAGAGAAGTAGGTCTAACACTTGGTTGGTGGCCCAGGAAACTTTAAACCTCTGCTGATCAGAGTGGTGTTGCTGATTTCTGCTATGAATAAACTGAAACTGTTAAATGGACTGAAGGTTCTTGTGTGCATTTGTGGCTAATTCCCTCCTATTGCCAGTCACAGAGTATTCCTTTTTGGGGAAACTTAACAGCTGACTCCTATGTAGCTCAGTGGTTTATTGTTGTCTGTTCCCTCTCCTCCCCTCCTGGGTAAGCGGGAAGGTTCACCAAGCAATGTTGTATGCTGTCTATGAGTTTTAAATAACGTATTACAGTCTTGATTCAGTGTGGTATGTTGTGCTCCAAGCCAATATCTTAGTGAAAATAATTCTGAGGAGGAGACTTGAAATAGGCTGATCCCATTTATTCTATTTTATTTTCTATTTTTCATCCTTCAGAACAAAGTAAGAGTCAAGTTAGTAGGCTCAAATAACTTGTATGTTTAAGGAGTCAGCTGTGTAAAGTCAGGATGTGTCAGTATTACAACCTATTAAATTTGTAAGATATTTGACATTATATGGATTTAGCAAAGGCAAGGTTCTGTCTGTCAAATTAACGGCATACCTGGCTAGCATGGTATTTAATCTGTATTTAAGAGAGTTTGCAAGTCCTTAGGGACCTAAGGAATTAACTTGAAGTGCAAATGTATTTGTAAAAATTCTGAAATGTGCAAAACGTGTCCCTTTGAGACCTAGCAAAAAAACCTTGGCTAAACCTTACCTCTGGTCACTAACTTCTCAGATAAGAATTTTATATAACGTATAAAATGGTGAAGAATTAAAATGCACTCAGATTGTCAGCACTTTTAGATTCACATAGCCAAAGAACAGTTGTTCAGTCAATGTGACTATTAAAAAAAATCAGAAATTATTAATTATAAGGAATACCAGTAAAATTGGTTACAAGTTAGGTCAGAAACAGGTCAGAGGTGCTGTGATAGTTGTGTGGATTTTTACAGAAATTGGAAAGTGTGATGACATTTCATTTTTATTGTGAACATGAGAAGAAACTTCAAGATAAAGTCTTCCAACTTGTAAAAATAAAATCATGAATGGTGTGGAATGAGAAACGGAGTTTTTTAAGTATAGTTTGGTTTTAATCAGTGAATGAACCTTTTTATTCAAGATGAAATTGAAATTTTAGCTCCTAAAGTACAATTTCTGTTGGCTTTTATATTGCAAAGATTCCTAAGGCTAAAGGCAATTGCTGCATTTTTGCTAATGTTATTCACCTTTCCGCTTCTGAAATTTCTATACCTCTTGGTGTAATAGGCAGCAGAAAGCTGCTTGTGTTCCTTATGAACCACATGTGTTTCAATTTAGGTATTGGTGAGCTTCACAGGATGCTTTCTGTGAACTGTGCAGCTAGAAAGTAGGTGTGGGTGTCATCAGTAGAAAATCTTGTGATACTATAGTAACTTCAGCTGTCAGATAATACCAAGAATATAAAATTACAGAATACCTAAAGAAATTAATTCTGTTTTAGCATAGTGACTATATTAAAATTTATTTCCTGTAAATAAAACTTTCTAATTTCATGTGGAAGTAATAAAGATATTTTTGATAGGAACGATATAGCTTTAGATTGGAGGATTGCCTTTTTCCATCTTGAGGGGTTTGTGCATTTGCCTGCTCGCCAGTTGAGCGTAGATAGTTGGTGAAGTTCTCCATCTGCTGGTGCGAGGTAGTGAATGCACTCTGCAGGTAGGGCTGGAAGTGTTATTTCTGCTTCTCAAATGTAGCAGCTGCATTAGTCTCCAAGAAATTCAGGTCTTACATTTACTTCTTAGTTAAAATTATTTCCAAACGTATCTCAAGACAATAATGAACTTCTTAGGGTGAAGGGATGGCAAAACCTGTTGTTCTAGTTATTCCAGCTTATCTAACTTGTTAAGTATAATTTGATTCAGTAGTTCATTGAACTCCTAGGTTCGATGCAAGTGCAGACAAACGAGCAGGGCTGGAATATTTTTAAAAATTATTGTTTACTTTAAAAAAAAAAAATCCTCCCTCAAGTTCCACATTTCCTGTCTAAATTGTCGCCTAGTTTTTTTACAAATAGAAAAGGATGTTCCTGTGCAGTTGAAGACACACGGGCCTACTTACTGTGCTACGGAACACTAGGATGTTGAGAAGTGCAGTTTTTCTACTTTCACCAGAGGTTTTCCTGCTGGTTGATGATTGTGCCTGGTGACTTTTTACCTCTTTCCACTCCAGGATGTCAGTGAGAATTGGTTTTGCTTCAGACAGAAGCAAGCAACTGAGTGGTGAACAGTCATCATTTCCCCCATGATTTTACCAGTGCTCTCGCAGCCCTGGGCAGTCTGCCCACGTCGCCGCCACCACCACCACCACCACCACCCCCACCCCCCCTTTTTTTTTTTAACTATGTTTGTAGTTAAGGAGAAACATTGTGACTGTATGATCTGGTAATTTGAGATAGTGTGCTTGAAATTTTAAACCTAGCTGTATATCTTAGCACTGGGACTATATGGTTATTCAGGTTTATTAGTGACTTGGTGTTTTACGTAAATTAATGCAAGGCAAGGTAAAGGAAACACTTCTGTCAGTCAGAACTGCAAACAGAAATGAGGTTTCCTTTATTGGAAGACTTGTTTTGTGATGGCCATCTAGACAGGGGAAGGATAAAAACTGTGCAACTTTGGTGTTGGATACTGTAGAAACTTTTTTTAAAGCAAGAAGAAAATAGAAAGCCAAAACAAACTTCAAAGTTTAATCGTAGTTCTCCCTCATGTAGGATTATGTGCATCTTATGTGCACCCTGTCCTCTCAGAACCGATCTTCAATAGTTTTAGTACTCTTGATTCTGAGCTTGGTGTTCAGAAAAGTGAATTTACTCATTGGACTACAGTCCAGCATGTGAGCACATTTTTTGCATTCGCGAGGATGTTATAGTGCTCTACTTCAGAATTGTTGCTGTTGGCAGTTTAATACTTCAGGAAAATGGTTTAAACTCCAAAAGTCTTTGTTTAATGTTGCAATGGGGGGAAAAAAACCACCAAATTTCAAGTTGCTTGTAGTTTCTGGAAGTTTCCGTTTGGTTTTGTGGAAAGGTTTATTAGTACTGTTTTGTTAGAGACCTGTTAAACATGTGGAAAACGATTCATAATTGTTCTAGGAAGGTTTTTCATTTAAAGTGTTTAGCCGTTAAAAACTGTGTTGTATTGATCCCCACAATGTTAACTTAGGAACCAGCTTAATTCCAATAACTTAAATGACTTTGGGCATCTGGATTGTGTATGTGAATTCCTGACTCGTGAATTTGCACAAGTAGGCATGTACAAAACAGTAGTTTGCTGAATTGTGTTGGAGTATTCTGAGATACATTCATATTTTTAAAAAGAATGCTTGGTGAAATATGCTTGTTTGAAGAGGCAGGTGGAATTTTTTAAAAGGTAGTACTCAGCAATGCAATTGAAGAGTCAGGGATGACTGTGTATCTAGTTTGGCTTTTTTTTTTTCTTTATTAACTGGGGTCCCTAGAACATGCACCAAGATTCATGATGGTCTTTTCTTCTTCTTTTGTCTATCCAAGCTGACTTTGTAAATAATGTTAACAACTAGCTCACTATGGGTACTCTATTCATCTAAAAGTGGTGGATTAAACTCGTTTTCCTTTTTTACTGTCTTCTGTTGGTATTTTACTGGTAATTCATGCAATGTTAAAAGTGTTAGCATCTGGATTTTATGAATTTAGTGATTAGTAATGTAATAACTACAGATAAAATACAGATCTGAAGGAATTACTTTGAAGTGAATATGGTGTGTAGAATTCATGAAACTGGCTAGTTGCTTGAGAGCCAGCAAGCTGTTGAAAACGTCTAGGTACTGAAGGAATTCGTATTCGTGTAGTCAATATGGCAGGCATTAGGGGGAGCTCAGGTACTCAGAGGGGTTTCCTGTGCTGAATCCAGAACAGAACAATGTGTGGTTTTGGCTGTACTAGTATTCGGGTTCAGCTCAAAAGTGAACGTCTGTGAGAAGCATCTCCTGGACATCACCACTCACCTGGATTTGTCTCCCACTGGGGGGTGATTTTGGAGCATGTAAACCCATTTCCTTTCAAATGTAACTAAGTTGGTACATGCTCCAACTGCTGTTGGACACTTAGTTCTCAGGATGGGACTGGAGCTACTCCGAAGACAGTTGCTGCCCCCTCAAATATATGTAATATGGGTGGTAGGTTCTTAGCACTGTAGTGTTTTCAGTATCTGTGTAAACTCTTACGCTGCATTGCTAGCTAATGTAGATAGCCCATATTTGCATATTAAAGCTAAGCTGAAAAACATTGGATTGAGTTAAAATCTGATTTAGATTAAGCACTAGCTGGTCTGACTCTTAATAGTTCTGTTTTGTAAGGTGATCCAATACTTAACAATATTTCACCACCCTCTAAGAGTTGTTGATTTGTTTCTCTTTTGAAACTTAAGTTATGTAAACATATCTATTTTCCAGGATTCATTTGTGATGTGCTTCTGAAAGAAGAACTGAGAATCCAGTACATACTTAAACTTCTGGGAAAACTCCCCTCCTAATGTATTTTGCAAACTAATTGAATTGTCATAGAAATTCATCATGGGAGGAGCTGTGAGTGCTGGAGAAGACAATGATGACTTAATTGATAACTTGAAAGAAGCTCAGTACATTCGCACTGAGAGTGTGGAGCAAGCCTTCAGAGCAATTGATCGTGGTGATTATTATCTGGAAGGATACAGGGACAATGCTTATAAAGACTTGGCCTGGAAGCATGGAAATATACACTTGTCAGCACCTTGCATTTATTCTGAAGTCATGGAAGCACTGAAGCTTCAGCCTGGATTATCTTTTCTAAATCTGGGTAGTGGAACCGGATACTTGAGTACAATGGTGGGACTAATATTAGGTAACTTGAACATTTTTTATTTTAATATAGTGTTTCCGCATATTTTTAGAAGATTATACAAGCCCTGTAAAACTTTACTGTTACTGCTTTAAAAATGACAGTACTATACTTAAGACTGTGTGTTTGAGATGTTAAAATAGTGTATGTTACCTACAAGCTGACACTGCTGTTCAGTGCCATTTCACAGAATGTTTTTGAAGAGGCAGTTGTTCCTGCCTGCCTTTCTATAGTCTAAAATTCTTGGTTGAAAGGAAACAGTCCTTTTTTTGCTTAAAAGGAAAAGGCATAGAGGAACAATTGTTGAGGACTAAAATTTTAGTCTGCATTTGTACCATGTTTATGCCCTTACTCTAGGTTACTGTTTTGATCCTTGGTTTATGGAAAGAAAAATCTAAATTGTAAAGGCTAATGACTCTTGAAGAAACAACTGAAAAACAAATCTCTATCACTATGCAAACAATTATTTTAAAATACAGTCATTTTGAGAGAGTTTGGGGATGTAGACTGATAAGACTTTAAGCACTGCAGGTCTGCAGGTTTTAAAAAATTATTTTAACAATTTAACACCGTGGTTTTTCTTCTGTTTTCAAATACATTTCCTGTATGGAAAAAAAAAGTGGAATGAACTACTGCTGTCTAAATTTAAAAACCTGTGTTAGAGAGAAGAATGCTTTAATTCTCCCCCTTTCTCCAATATTTAGAATACAGAATGTGCGTACCAACAAATAATTTTTTAAAAATTAATTTCATTAAGTGAAATAACTTCATTTATTTTAGTATGTAGTTTTCATAGATGTGATTTTATTGACTGTATTATATGGAGTTTTCAGGAATTATGCTCATTCACAGATAAAAAAAGTAATAGAATGCTGCTTTTGCCCTTTTCAAGAGTGTTTCTATTTGAGAGTAGATATTTTTAATTAGATTGTCACATTTTAAGTTCAGAGTTCTGTTTCAGTATTAAAATAATTAGTAGTACTGCTGCATTTTTTCCTCTTAAAATGTGTGCTCAGGGTAGTAACAGTATTCATTTATTTCTCTGCCTTGTGGAAAGCTTTGTTATTTCATTATTCTTTCTTAATTATCATGTTTAAAAAAGAAATTGTGGCTTACGTATATTGTACTTGTATCTGTGTATTTATCTAAGCTATTCTGAGTGGCTGTTGGTTGGCTGTTGAATGCTTCTGGGTTTGACCTCTCCTTATCAAGCAGAATTCCTATCCTTCAGGATATTGTATGTGGAGTTGAAGAAATTAAACAGGAAAAGACTTGTCTTCTACAGAGGGTGAGATTGGCTGACAGCCACCGAGGAGGACGGTTACACTGCAGATGTTCCCACAGAGCCAGCTCAGGTGCTGATACTTCTCTAGCAGTGCTGAGGAGCCTAGAGCAGTGACTGCTCAGCTCCTTACAGAAGTAGACGTTTCGTGTTTCTGTAGTGCTGTACCCAGTCCCCGAAGTCTGCTTGGTGGTGTAATGTAGTTGGAGTGCTAGGCTGAGGCATGGAAGGTATAAATACAGTTCATGTGGCTTTATTTTCTTACTCTGCTCCCTTGGATAAAATTACTGGTTACATATAATCATTCTTTATTTTAGTTTGTTTTAAACCAGGCAACAGTTACTTTAACAAAGAAAAATAAACATAAGTAATTTTCAGACAAATAAACCGTATATATTTTTAAAAGCTCATATGTTGAGTTTTTTTTCAACTGATTACAGTGTGCGCACTGCAATTAGTAACAGAGAACCATGTGGTTTTTGACAGTAGTTGGGCATCTTTCAATTTGACGCTGTAGTGATTAGTATTTCTGTCATGTTGGCAGTGTCAAAATGACTAGATTAAATTAGCAAATAATTTGAAACTGATAAACACTTGTAAGTATAGCAACATACTAAACCCCACCACCACTCCGTAGAGATTAAATTAACTGTTGTTGATACTGTTAAAATTTAAACGTAGTTCAGACAAGGTGGAATTGCTAGCTCCTGCTGAAAGAGGCCAGTTGACTTTGGAGAGTAACACAGAAGTTTGTTTCATGTATTTAGATTAGCTGACTCTGCTTAAATGTACAACTGCGACTTTCCTGATGAAAGAACAGGACCTGTTTCTCATATTTCTGTTCAAATTGTGATTATGGTGTATCATGGCGTGGTGGTATCTTGCATTCATAGATTTAATTTCAGGCTGTTGGAGCAACTGACATTTACAGGTTGTTTTTTCTTAGTTCTTCGATTTTGAAAATTGAGTGTTGAAAGGAATGTATATGTGAATTTTGGGACAGATGATGTCAATGTATTTTTCATTTAAATTATGAGGTTAAAGGAATAGCGATTAATTTTTACTTAAAACATACCTTGGATGCTACTGCATGCTGTAGAACTATAGCTACACTGGTAAGAAACATCATAGTCTATTACTGTGCAAGGGAACATTAAATTAATTAAACAGCTAGGAAGGGATTGCCTGTGCTAATGCTTTTCTTAATGTAATAGATAATAAACAAAATTTACAGTAGGTATGAGTGTCAACAGGAGGTACATGTTATCACAAGTTCCAAGAGCATCCCTTGAATGATCTACGTACCTTTTGCCTGCCATCAGAGAGGTCTTATGAGCACTGCATATGGTAATCTGTTGGATTGGTTTTATTTTACCTGGTAGAAAATGTTTTGAACTGTGTTAAGAATTGCAATTATTAGTCACTTAGTGGCATATACTTCTTTTTTTCTTGCAGTAAAATGAAACTTTTCTCAGTATAGCCCTAGATCTGTTTTGTTAATTGGTGTCTGAGAAAAGACAAACTGAATTCTGTTTTGTTGGAGTAACATTGTTGAGCTAAATATTTAGGAGAGATTTAGAATGCAGTAGAGGATATGAGTACAAGTTTTGTCTAATCTTACTGATGTTTACTTTCCCTTCTTTGCCTTCCCTCTCACTTTTCCAATTCTGTGCTCCAATGACTAAAGTCCCTGGGCTATGACTGCGTGTTAAATATAGAATCCCCACAGCAATTGTGACTATGTGTTTCAGATTCCTTCCTAATGTGGATAATCCTCATAATACTGTCTCACAATTTCTTCTTTTTCCTGAAAAATAGCATTAACTTGGCACGCAGATTGACTTGGGAATATACTTGGATTTGATTGCAGGAAATACAGACTTAAATTATAATTTGAAATTGTTGTATTCCAACTAAATCCTGTGTTGAAAAAGAAGTGACTCAGACTGACTTAAGTGTAGTCAGATCCGTTTTATTTTCTGCATGCTTATGGGCAAAATTCATACTATCAAATTGTTTTACCACAGTTCTGTCCCTCTTCTTTCATTGATCCTTTGGCCTTTTACCTTCCTCTTAAACATTAATAATGCAGATGCAAAAAATAACGTTGTCTGGCGGTGTTGGGAGACTTTTGTGTTTTATCTGATGTTTGTGCTTCCACAGATTGAAGGTATAATGCTGTTCTGTGCAGTTAACCTGTGCTTAAAGGCAAAGAAAAATAATAAACAAACCAAAACCAAAAAAACCACCACCATGCTGTTTTTATTTACAGGACCTTTTGGGATAAACCATGGAATAGAGCTGCATTCAGATGTGGTAGAATATGCCAAGGAAAAATTGGAGAGCTTCATAAAATACAGTGATAGCTTTGATAAGTAAGTATCTAATTTGGCTAGTTCACTTTGCAGCAACATTTTTGGTTTTAAACTGAGTGCGTCATTGGTTATGACTTTGGAGAGGGGAGAAGAATGGCATCACACAACCAAAATGTAAAACTTCTAGTTTGTGACACTAGTTCATAAGGTAAGTTAAAACTTAAGAAAGCGTGCTTTAAAAGTGTGGGAGTATTCCTGCTGTGTAATACTTAAAAAAAATTGATTTTCCTGCATTTGGCGTGTGTATACATGCACACACACATGTATATATGTGCTCGTACGTGCATACGTACGTATTTAAGAGAATGGTGTGATATGCAGGTGTTTTTGTCTGCGTGTATAGAGTAATTTGTATCCATTAAGTCAGTTTTTATTATATAATTGGACATCATCTTTCTTGACAGTATTAACTTTTTTCTAATCTACCACTGTTGATCTAGACATAAGTAAATTTATCTGATTGTCTTCATGTTTCGTACCTGAAGAGATGGACTTAAGAATATTGATTTATGCTCATACACATTTTTACTGGTATACTTCTGCGTTACAGAGCTTTGAACCTTACTGGTTCTACATACTCAACATTTTTTTTATTACTAGTTTTAGGTTTGACCATAAGAATCTGGATCTTGGGCCTTTCTGCCTCTGTGAAAGGGAAAACAAGGTTCTCGCTAGGGCAGTTCTCTGTAAAGACTTTTTCCTTACAGGCAGTAAGTTCTCCAACAGTAATTATAAGGTAGCTTCTGGAAATGCAGAAAAGCTTTTTGGATTGTAGGAGTAGCCTGAGAATCTTACGTCCTCTTGTCTTCTGCAGTGGACAGCAGAGAAGATTCTTTCTATCCCTTTACCTTTGTTGTAATGTGCTTTATGAACTGCCATGCTCTTTGTTATGTTTGCTGGAGCTCAGTCCACTTTTTTCCATACCCCAGACTTTGGGAGGTCTGGGCTGACCACAGGCCTTCCTCTTTATGCTCCTAAGTAACAGAAGACTCTTAGAGTAGTTAATTTAGTTTAAAGGTATCATCTTAGCATTACCTGTATCTGAATTCTCTTCTGTGCTTCTGATATTGGCTAGATGATTTTAGTACTATGTTCTCCGGTTAGAATAAAATATGTAAGAGGATATACATATGTTTCGTTACTACTGTCCTAATTTTAATACAACACTTAGGTTAGCTGAGGTTAACATGTACAGAAGACAGAATAAAAATGGATTCAGTCTAGAACTTCATGATGCACTTTTTTAATGACAGATTATAGTATGTATAATGTGGTCACTCATGATCATTACTAATATTGCATTGGTGGCTCTATTAAGTTAGATGTACCTGCCGGCTAACCAATTCCTGTGTATACCCGTACTCCTGCATTCCTGTACGTGGGCGTACTCAGACATACAACAAGCTGATTTTGACCGAAATATCTTTCCAATCTGGTGTTACGTTTATGTACAGAAATTAAAAGAAATTGAGTGAGGGGGTAGCAAGGAAATGTTATCGTTTAAACAAAATCTGATTAGGGTATTTATGTAAATGAATATCAGAACACTGGGGTTTATATGTTAAAACATGCAAGAATTGGAAGAGAAACCCGAAGTTGCTAAACTTGGCAAAAGCGAATGTCAGTGTTGTATATATATTGTGTTTGAAGGAAATAAGTAATTGTAGGTAGTAAATGATCTAAATAGTCTTAAAGATTGGTATTTTCCCCTAATTCAGTGAAGCTCAGCTCTGGGGACAGTGTTATTAATGCTGTCTGCTATTTACAATGATAGTTGTATTGATATTTAGCTATACAGTTTTATTCCAATGAAGGGAAAAAGTCAGCAGGTTGGTTAATATCATCTAAGCTTTATCACTAATTTGTATATTATTATCTTGGCATATGCTGTTTAACAATCCACCTTTTCCTCACAACAGTAAAATACTAAGCAATGGCTACGCAAACACCCTCCTCACCAACCTAACAAAACCTATACTTCTATGAAAGGGCTTTTTGATACAAATCTTACTTGGTAATAGCTGCACTGCAGCTGACGCGATACTGATTGGCTGTTTGGATTTTGTGTTTGGTGGGGGAATTTGTAACTTGTCTGCATAGCTGATTCTGGCTAACTGCTTTCTTTGTAAATACTCTGTATTTTAATGAAGATAGTGTGTGGATTTTTCTGTGATGGACTCATTCTTTTTTTTAATAGAAGTGAATTTATACAGTATGTCTTGAATTTTAATCTTCCTCTTGAAGTAATGTGCTCTGGGTCAGTAAGTCTGGTTTTGATTCTTGTTTCAGTAACTTTTTCCTGCATCTTCATTTATAAGTGAAAGATATTTACCCAAAATTGTGCGGACTGTGGCATCTGAACTTGACTACTGATTTGGTCAGCTTAGTATTTGGACGAAAGACCACCCAAGAAAAAGGTGTGCGGTGTCTGTCTACTGTTGGAACACTGGTGTATACCTAGTGGGTGTCCTTACTCTGAAAATACATTTTATGTGGCAGACTGGTATGAGTGAAGTTAATTGTCACAGTGGATGTGTGTGTGATGGGGAAGTACACCTTACACTTGCCAACAGCTTCTAACGAGGCACAGGGGGGACAGAAGGAGTACAGAGACCACGATCCGTTTTCCTGGCAGTAATGGAGTTAGGTGAATTCCGTAAAACTTTGCATTGCCACTTCCCTGCGTTCTTTCTCTAGTGTATAATGTTCTTCAGTCTGGTCTGAATATTTTAAGCAATCTCCTTTTGAAACAAAAACCATGGGTTTAACCTTATGGGAAGGTACTTGGAGAGCTTCAACTTAGATCCTAAATAAACACTTGGTAATTTTTTGGTGTTCCTTTGCTTGGAGCAGTAGGCCATTGGCTTTGCATCTGACTTCTGCGTGGAGCTGGGTCATGATGATTTAGGTGGGGTTTTGCCTGATAAAGCAAGATGAAATATCGCTTTGCCATTTTTATGGGGGAATGATCTAGTGTTGTTTGGTATAATACAACTTTTTTCTTGATTACTGATAAGAATGTGGTTGAAATGTAATTAATAACTTCTCTATGATTGGGGTAGGTGCTTTATCAAAGGCTGGAATCAACGTAAAAATAGCATGTCCAGCATTTGAGACACACTCTCTGCCTAAAGGGAGGGTTGTCTACCTTTGGTAGCTGGGCTTCTCTCAGTTTTGGCCTCTTGAACTGTTCATCAGAGGAAGAGCATTTCAGAAAGACAAATAATTCCAGTAATCACTTGTATCTGTATCCATATCCCACCAATCTATTAAAATAGTTTTCTTATAAATGGAGGTGGAGTTGTTCATTCTGAGAAGTAAAATGCTGTCTTGATTTTACTTGACAACATATGTTTGCCGATGGAAGCAAAGGAGAAGTGCCATCTGAAGGCATCTGGAAGTGTCATCATGGTCGAGGTACAGAGATTTCAGGTGTAGACTAAAAGTTCTCTGTCTGAGTCTGAAATAACCGTAAGGCTCTCTTTCGTTCTTAAAACCTTCAGGGAATGCATGCCAATTAAGGGGAAAAAAATCATTCCATAAGAAGGCTCTATCTAAAACACGTATGTGCAAGTACCAGGCCCCGCTTCACCTGTTTATTGAAGGGGAATGTGTTGTCTTTTCTGCTCCCAGTCAACTTCTAGACCTAGAATATCCAGCTCGGAGAGAGAGCCACAGGGCAAGGCTAGGTTGCCCATCTTCTAGCACCCTATCAAAAACCAAACCTGGGTAAGCTGGTGAAGTCCCTGCTGTGAAAGAAAATCACCAACCCTTCTCAGGATCAAAAGAAACCACTTCAATGGTAAGTGACAAGAACCCTAGTACTACTTCTGGGATAACTGTTATGGTTGAAACTTCTTCCTGAAGTCCTGTAGTAGGTTGTGTTGGCATTGAAAAATAGGAAGCTTAATTTTCCAACAGAGTATGTATTTTTCTTCATTGAAATTCAGGGCTCCTGCTAGGACTCTGAAGGCTCACTTTTTATTAAAGCAGATTTGAAACAGAGGTTCCTTGTACACATACAAAGAAAATAAAGCTCCTTCCTGCCTGTGCAGCTGGTTAATGGTTGCAGTAAAAATCTAAGCAGGAAAAGCAAATGGTCTTCAAAACTCACTGGTGCCTTTCTCAGTTTAAATCTTACTGATAACTTGGTCTTAGTTTCAGATAATGTAAATAATGGGTTTTTTTAGTGGTGAATGAATTCTTGTTGAGGTTTCGTCTAACCAGAACAACACATGGACTACAAGAGTTCTAGTGGGGATTCTGTGGTGCCAGAGGTTATGTTAAACAAAAAAGAAAGGAAAATAGGCTTTTAGAATATCCCTATTGTATTTAGAGATATTAAAGAGAAGTACTGTTTCTAATCCTACACCTCATAAACCGGAAGGCTCCAAAAATGACAATTGAATCTACTCTTACCTAGGAAGGAACTAAACTTGCATTTTTAAAATATTTGATAGTTGCAGAAATACGTATTCTTGCCCTCTCAGAACGACATATAAAGTATCTTTTAGAAATAAATAAATCCCATGGTGGACACTGCCTTCCTTTGGAAATCTGTCATTGCTACAAGTTTTGATAGTATTTAGAGTGTATGTTATGTTAAAGCTAGTGATGACAATTCTCAGTGCATGGTTCCTATAAAATCTCTTGCTTCACAAAAACCCACAGAATAAAATAGGACAATTTCAACCTATGAAACCATTTTCCTGCTTCAGTATAAAAAAAAAAGCAAATGCTCTTCTGTTTCTGTAAACAGATAAGTTGTTTTCCAGACTTACATCCAGGGATGTATTAGGGCCTTGACAATAACCTGAAGTGACAGAAATTTTTTCTTGCCTCCCTATAGCTGTCTACCTTTCTTAAAATTCACTGTAGAATTGATAAAAAGTATTCCTTCAATGTAATCCTTCATTTTACCGCCGAAGTTTAGATACAGTACATGATGAAGTTTAAATTTTGTAAACCACTGTTGAAGGGAGAGTGAGGTTAGGTGTAGGTATTTTTAAGAACCAATGTTTTTAGCCTTTCTTCAGAAATAATTAAGAGTAATGTGTTTTGGTCCAGTGAAACTGATGAGGGTATCAAAAATTATAACCTCACCTATCTTGTTTATATAGGTGAAGAACCAAGATAATTTTATTCAAAAATGGAGATGACAAATACAAGCAAAGTAGAGGTACAGGTTTCTCACTTGCTGTCCATACAGCACTGCCTGGAAGCTGAAAAAAAATTTTCAGGACAAAATTACTGAATAGAAGTTTTACCCGCATCGCTTCTGTCTAGTACGCTAATGCTGATTAAAATTACTGTTATTGTAATTGGATGCAAGGGACTTAAAAGTTGTCATTGTAGAGTTTGTTTTCAAATATTTAATATTTTTGTGTTCCTGCTTATTCAAATGTTTGTAGCATACATTCAGGTGGTCTCACAAATAACAGTAATACTAATAGGTAAAATGTGTGTAAGCCTTCATCAAAACATGCTAGGAATCCATGAATGTGCATTTATACATGAACCAAAGACTAGTTCAAAGAGCTTGAAAAAATGCTTAAACGAGATGGAATGAACAATGGAGAAAAATACGAAAAAGGTGGAAAGAACTTGCCATCTTGCCCTGCTGTTGTCCTACTTAAAAGGAAAAGAATTAACACTCTAAAAATTGTTTTTCCATGTTAACTGATGCAGGTTTAAGTTTCTTAGCTAGTGATTTAATCTTAAATAGACATCACTGACAGGATGTAACATGGGAAGTATTTATTGAGAAACAAATGGGAAAAACTTTTCCTGCAATATATAAGAAGGAACTTTAAATCTTGTTGATATAAGTTCTAAAGCACTTTTGCAGTCGAGTAAAATGAGAAAGGCTAATGAGGCATAGAAATCAGAAAGAATTTCATTATTCTGCTGCACGTTCTTGTGGCATGTTATATCACACAAAATATTGACCTTCATCTCTGGTTTTCAAAGAAGATAAGTTGTATGTCATTTAAAAACCTGAAAAAGTGACTCAAATGATCTGAAAGCTTCTTCAAGGTTTCTTTCAGTGAATGTGTGTTAGTGCTTAAACAGTTTCTAGGAGTACTTGGAGTAAGATTACTGATTTATGAAATTCTTATGTTTGACGTAGGAGAAGCTCTGAGAGTGTTGTATTTTTAATGCAAATGGACAAAGGAGCCATAACTGCCTAGATTAAATTCTATGTAGCTTTTCAGTCTGTGTCTTAAAATAACCACAGGAAACACTTATTTTTCACCTGCTGTAGCTGTGTTTCAAAAAGATAGGCCATTTTTTTGTTTGTGAAAAGAGTAAAAAATTTCTAAACCTGTCTGCCAGAACTGACTCTTTTTTTTTTTTCCCCTCTTCCCTTCTTCCTCCATCCTGAGTTCTTTTGCTGAAAATAAGATAATAAGGTCAGCAGTATATTAGCATTAGGACAGCAATATATTAGTATAGCGCAAAAGTAAGGGTTATTTCCTGTAACACTAGCAAAAGTAATTTAATGTTTTATCATATGTTTTCAGTGTCTACACATTTTGCAGATTCATTTCAATGTCTGGTTATTAATGTATTTGATGATTTAAGGGAAACTTGATATAAAACTAATTTCAGGAGCTCTTACACTGGATTTACTATTCTGTTTTGGAATACATATTAAAACCTGGGTTTTTTCCATGAAGAGTTATGTGTGAAATTTGCTTTGCAGTGCTTTTGAATTCTTTGTTCCAATGTAGTGTCACTGTAGTTCAAATGGCAAGTGTTCACAACTTGCCAACCTTCTCTTCTACATCATTAAAGTTGAAGAGTAGTCCTATGTGCCCTAAATTTAAATAAAGTAAATAAGTTTCTTACTAGAGGGGAATTACTTGGAGCAGCTTGAAAGTATCGAATGAGATTTCAGGCACTTTGGAGGGATTGAGTTGACTGACTAAAGGAAATAAGTGTGGATGGGAAAACAGTGTACTAAATTCATACTGAAATGGGTTTTCTTTCTGTAAGGGCTGTGAGTAGCAAGCCAAGATACAAGTGTGGTTAGTAAATATACGGATAGGCAGAAGTGTGCTGCTAAATGATACCCTGGTGTGAATGTAGTAGTTGAGAGGTGTAAAATGTAGCTGGAGTGATGCTGGTTTTAAGAACGAATTAATTTTTCTCTTAGCAAAAGACATATGTAAGTAGTTTAAGTGGTTCCTCAGTATTGCCTTTTTTTAAACATCTTGTAACATGTTTTACAGTTTCCTTCAAACACAAGACCGTGGATGTTGAAAGTTGTTTTTCCTTTGAATTGCTTGATTTCCACCCCCCCCCACCCCCTCCCCCCCCAGTTTTATTCAACTTGTTCCTTTTTAAAGAATCAAGTCTTTTTTTTAAAGTGGTATACACACAATTTTTGCCTGCTTGCATCTAGTTTCATCTTCAAGAGACATCAGTATTACAAC
>RSEF01000002.1:120902748-120918516 GCA_003993805.1 Himantopus leucocephalus | reverse complement strand
TTTTTTTTTTGCTTTCTGGGTAATGGGAAGCGACATACGGCAATTCTTGAACTGCCTATGTTCAAGTGTGTAGCCAGCCCCAATGCAGGCCAGCTGGCTGTTAGCCATTGCACAGCCAGGTGAGCTGAGTAGACACACACCCCCCGCCTTGTTTTTCATCTGTTATGGACTAAAGAGATGCCTTCAGGAATTACATGTACCCTAGTCCATACAGTGTTTAGGTTTCCTGTGAGGAAATTAGTCTTTCAGGAAACTTCTGCTGTTGACAAATTGGGTTTGAAACTAGCTGAAGCTATGTGAGGGAAGAATGTACTTTTTGAAGTAAATGGACTAACAAGTAACTGGCTGCTTTGGTCACAAGCCTCGTGTCTCCACAAAACTGTGCTAGTAATGTGGAGCACAGTCTGGTCAATTCAGAGTGCCTATAGGCAGAGTTGGTCTCTAGTGCTTAGCCCATCTCATTCTTACCGGTCTAATAGGAAGTTGCTTCTGTGTCTTCATTTGTGCTTTGTGCCCTTCTGGTTGCAAGCTGTGGAGCTTAATGAGAAATTCTTTTCAGTGGTTACTGTATTTGAATTTTTGTCCACAGCTCATGTATAGAGTATTTTTTATCTGGGGAATGTTTTGTGGGTTTTTGTTTTGTCTTGTATTTTTGCCCTGGGAGAGTTTGGTGTTCTGCTTGTTTTAAGAGGGTGTGACCAGTGGCTTCATGAGCTTTAGGTGGTTTCTAGTAGAGGAAGCAGTTCAGGAGTACCCTGTAATAAGCTTGCCAGCTTTTACAGGAGCATTCTGAGAGGATCAGAAGATATGAAAGTTTTCAGGTTAGGCAGGCAGGCTGTCTTCGTTTTTCTAACACTAAAACTAAGCACGGATTGTCTGAAGATTTAAAACTACACTTTAAAAAAGCTACCATGTTCTGTTTCTCTCTCTCTCTCCCCCTGTCTGTCCCCTGCCCTTCTTCTTGTATTTTTGAAGCCCAAAAAGGTATTTCACCCAAACTTTCAAATTAAATTGGTGTGGTGATGCTTGACTTAATTTCAGGTTGCCTACAGTTTAAAACTATAGCATAAACTGCCTGATTGACCTTCAGTGAATGTAGAAAATTACACGATAGTCCAAGTGCTTATGAAGTGAGATTGTTTATTCAGCAAAGTGATCAGTGCCTTGGGTTTCATTTTCTTCCCAGCATTTAACCTTACCTAACATAGTTCTAGATTTGTCTGTGTTAATCTGAAATGATTTCAACCACAGTTCAAGCTGGGTTACCTGCCCGGTTGTGTGCAACAAGGCAGTCATTCCCCACGCCTCTCCCCTCTCACTGTTTTCTCTTTAATCTACTAGTGGTGGTTTTAGCTTCTGGTTTTTCTTCTGGATTTGGATGAGGAAATAACATTATGAACTGTTGGCCACATACAGTACATGAGAGCTATGTAGTAGTCAGTGAAGGATTCTGGGGTCTGTCTGTGACTAGTCAAAGAAGGAAGCACTGCATTATTTTCAAGATAAAGCATCCATCTTGGAGGTGAGGGGAAATATACTTCAAGCAAAAACTGAAGCTTAATAGAATTCTGATGTGTTAATGGCAGTGCTGTATACAGGAAAGTCAGCCAAGCCTTATAGGCAGCATCCCTAAGCAGTGAAAGCTTCTGAGCTTCACTGTAGCCGAAGAAATGTTGATTTGAATGTTGTCAGGTGTTGTACTGGGATCTCCTACTGTGAGCCAAGTGAAAAAAAAAAAAATTACGTTCCAATGACAGTCAGCTGTAAAGTTCATACAGTGGCTGCATGTATTTGAAGAAGTTTTTAGAAAACTTAATTCCTTCTGGATGAACTTTGAGATGCATTGAATTTTAATACTGCCTGATGAAGTTTATGAACTATTTCATGCAGCAACAAGATGTTAGGTCTGTCTTAATATTTTTTTCAAAGAAAACCGTAAGTTCTTTCTAGGAGCAACTGTGTAACCTCTTTTCTTAAAGTGCTTGGGGAAAAGGTAAAGTTATTTGTTGAAGGATTTTTTTCTTTTTACAAAAAGGTAAATTACATTTATTATGGCGTTAACAGCTGAAGCACTAAGGTGCTACAGAGATTTGAAAACTGACAGAAAATATCACTGTAATGGAGAATACATGCAGCTTTGGCAATAAAGCTCTATCCTGTACATCTTTTCTTCGGTATTTTATGTAGTGATAATGAGTACTTACAGTCCTTGCAACTTCTGTTACAAACCTAGGTCCACTTAAAAGCAGTTGTATAACTTTCATTTGCTGATGGAAATTAGAACAGATGTTTCTGCAATAATTAATCTATTTCTCCTTCTTGTTCTGTGTGGTCAAAAAATGACAGACTTCTCCATTAAATTCCTTTTTTGGGGAAAAGTGGATTTGGCTCAAGGTGGAAAATCGGGATGTAGAGGAAAAGAGTCTTTTAAAAGCATAATTTTTTTTAAAAAAGGAGTGGGGCTGTTAGGAAATGAACTATTTCAGTATTTGTTCAACAGCCTGGCTATTGCATATTGTTAATAAATGTACTATTTTAAAGGGACTTTTACTGTATGGCTTGGAAGGTTTCTTTAGACAAATCTATTTGCTTGCACTTAGGAAGTCTGGTGATGCTTTGAGGCCTTTTCTGTTTTGCATAATAGGTAATTGTAACTGCTTAAGAAATTTTCTTTGGTCCCTGATGTGGCAGAAAAAACCAGATTATTTTCAAAGTAGTATTGCTATAATACAGACTTTCAAAGTATTTATGCTCATCTTTTTTCATTACATAAGGGAAGATATGAAAAATACTTTTCTGTCTTTATCTGGACTGGCTTTTCTTAAAAATCCTAATTTGAAATTTGTCCCCTCTTTGTTTTTTTTTTCTTCCCATTAGATTTGAGTTCTGTGAACCTGCCTTTGTGGTTGGTAATTGTTTGGAAATAGCCTCAGACAGTCATCAATATGACCGGATTTACTGTGGAGCTGGAGTCCAGAAAGACCATGAAAACTACATGAAAATTTTATTGAAAGTTGGAGGCATTTTAGTAATGCCTATAGAAGATCAGGTGACTTAGTGACAATTTCCCCTTTTTGTCTTTTAGTATGAGAAATATATAATTTAAAGAATGCATTTAAATGTATATTTGACTAAGGTAATGTTCAACTAATGATATCTTGATTCAATGTGTTGCTGCAGTTAAGCAGGCATTAGTCTTTTTAATGAAGTCTTCAACTTTTTTCCCTTCAGCTTGTAGGAAAGCATCAATATCCTGCTTCTGACAAAGTCTGTGGCAAAACTGTGTCTTCAGTGAAGCTAGAACTCCATTCGTAGTATTTTCAGTGTGTTACACCAGTCCCAGAACTGCTTTGAAATTTCACTGCCACACAGATGTTTTCAGTTAGTACTTAAAAACCAACCTCTAAACAAAAGAATTTATTTCAGAGATACATGAAATAGCTGTGGTTAGTGGGATATTGTAAGGGGAGGAAAAAACTGAAGGAAGAAATATGACTTCTTTCCAGCAGTTTTCAGTGTTGCTTCTCCATGTTAGATTAAACCTTTTCAGACAAGTGTATTATTTTAATAATACTTCGCGCTTTTATCACTTTTCATCCTTATATCTCAAAAGGCTTTACAAAGGTAAGTATTATTCTCCCTGTTTTACTAATAGGGAAATTGAGAAAGACAGATAATGGGATTTAAGGTTATGTCCTCCTAAATACAGATAATTATGAAAATGCTTGTTGATAAACATGGTCATTATTTTATCTTCCAGAAAGAATTATCACATTATGTATCTGCTTTCTCAAAATACTAAAGTGATTTAAACATCACCTGCATGACTCAGTTAATAAATATTTTTTCAGTATTTATTGGACTAAGGGTACTGTCTGTTGAAATTTATGGAATCCAACTTAAAAGTAGTCTATGATTTGAAAGCAAAATTAAAACTCTGAATACTTACACCTTATATACAAATGGTTAGGGGGCTAGAGAGTGTAAAGTGTAAGAAGCAACTGAAAGATCTAGGTTAATCTAGCCTGCAGAGAAACAGCTAAGGGAACATTTAATTCCTGACTTCTTAAAAGGGTGGAGAATTTACCTAGTAGACAAGAGTCCAATTCTCATCACAGCTGCACAGCAAACTGAAAGAAGAATTACAAATGGCAGCAAGGGGGCATTCTGCCTGGATATAGGGACAACAATTTGTGATAATGAGAGTAGTTGAACATACAGCAGGTTGCCTAGACAGGTTGGGGAATCTCAGTCCTAGCAGATTTTTTTAAACTTCATTGGAAAACCTTCCGAGTTGCCTGTTTTAACTTTGAAGTTGGTATTGTTCAAGCAGGAAGCAGGACTCCAGAGGTTGTGTCGAGGTTTAGGCCAAATCTAAAGTATTCTGTGATCTTTTGAAAAAATCAGAAAAAGCAAAACTTACCTTGGGCTTTAATTTTCCAGCTGCATCTTTTCCTTTTGCCAGAAAGCCTTACTCAGTACTCTAGTGACCAAGTAATATTTCAAGAAATATGAAAGTCCTTTCTGTTCATAAAAAAGCCTTTATAAATTAATTTTGAAGCAAATCAAAATAGCAGTGTGTTTCACTTGTGTTTCAACACAAGTCTGAATAGTATTGAGTATCACAAAACTGTAACCACTGATTTATTTTGTTTTTGTTTTTACGCAGCTAACACAAATCTTGAGAACAGGACAGAATACCTGGGAAAGTAAAAATATCCTTGCTGTTTCATTTGCTCCACTAGTGCAACCAAACAGAACTGACAACGGCAAACATGACACTGTGGGACTGCGTAAGTGTCATTTGTGCTTGCTCGCTTTGGGTTGATAGGTTGTTATAGTGCCTGCTGGTGGTATTCTGGAGGTGGGAAGACTGTACTATACAGACCTAATACGATAGAACAGGAACATACAGTTTACTAAAGCAGTGGCTCACTGATTTGTTTTTGTGCTTCTGGTGCATGTTCTGTGTTGCTAAACAATTAGTATCCTGAACTAAAATAATACAGTGTTTCCAGCTTATTTTTCCAGACTCTTTTCCTTTTAGGTTCAGCTTCTCTCTTTCTAGCGAGGTATAGATAAAATAGCAAGCTAATACGATTTCTGTCAGGAGTGCTAACTTTCTGAGGGTCTCCCAGAGAAAAATATTTCTTCCCTCTGAAGTGGAAGGAACAGGTCTAAACTGCAGCTGTTGTAGTGTAGGGTATTAATAGCTGAGTGTGCTTGTGTCTGGCTGCAACTGATACGGTCGTGTCTAGCTGGTTTTTAGTAGTCATTGGTGTTGGCTTTCTAGCTACAATGCTTTGAATTAGGTTAGTAAAGGTATTTAGNTTAGGTTCAGCTTCTCTCTTTCTAGCGAGGTATAGATAAAGTCTCTGAAAGTCCATCTGTTGCCAAGATAAGATAGCATGATAAGAGGAAAGGGAAGAAAGTGGCAGAGAAAGGTGCAGCGTTGAAATTTTCTGCCAGGGTAGTCAGGGCTAGGAGTAGAGTAATACATAGAGCTTCAGTAACATGTGGGAACTTAACCCAACAAAGAGCCTAGAATATAAGAGCTTTCTCTCCTGTTTTGATCTGTTAACATACAACCAAAGGGAACTAATCCTCCTGTCCTCTTCACAGGTTTCTTGCCTCCATACACATCTACCTGTGAAACAGGTATAAACTCTTCAGGAGTCCAGGATGTCCTGTCAGGTTGCATTGCCTATAACTACTGATCTGGCTATTAATTTTGAGAGTATGCGTGAACTTGCCAAGGATAGTTACTTATTATATAATGTTACCTGTACTTTTTTGTTCGAAGTATAGATTATCATTTCCTTCATGTAGTGAGTTCCTTTGCAGAAATAATTCATTTTGGTTGCTTTAACACTTGCTTTTTGAGACCTCAGAAGTTATTTCCTGAAATTAACTTGTCAATACAAGATTATTTTTTTCCCCTCTGTTCTTTGCTTTAGATGTAGTCCGTAATAGATAGGCTGTATCATGATTGTCAATGAAATACAGAGGTGGCTTGTCAAACTTTTGGTCTTACTAGGGGATTGGACTATATAAAATCGTAGATAATAAAGGAGGATTTTTCAAGTGTTCTCTCTCACCATTCTTGAATTTTCAGAATGAAAATAGTGCAAATCAGTAGTGTTCAGAACTGAACTGTAGTACAATACAGCTGTTTCCTGTAAGTAGCTTAATAATTTCAAAATTACTCTTTAGTGAGAGGAGGAAAATAACATGCAAAAGTGCTACTAAGTTGACACTACTTAAAAGGAAAAAAAAACCTCAAAACATCAGGGGCCTAAAGTTGCACTTTAAAATGAAATCAGTAAGATATGCTTCTTTCAGGCTTGTCTAGTTTTATTGTGAAGCTTAAAAAAGAAAAAGGGTATGTGCATAAAAAGCAGTGATCTGAAGCTCAAGAAATAAAAATTCTAGCTAATTCCTCTTTTATAGTAACACGGTCTGTTTGTTTCAAATCCACGCACCTGTGAATTATCTTAAAAGTTCAGAGTAGTCTAGTAAACTTTATCCTTCTGTAAACTGTAGCTAGAAGTTGCAGATGTCACTATTAAGTAAACATGGAGTCTGCCATACTTCGGACAACCCTTGAATGCCTTCTGACACAAATGTTATATATAGACTACAGTTATAACTCTTATATGTTCATAGGGTTTAGTGAAAAACCTGTCAGTCGGTTATTCTCAAAATCTTTTTCTCGTGGAAAACTACAGAGATATTGCTGAAAGGATCATTTTACCAACTTAGTTATTGGTTAGGACACAGTTCACTGCTGCTGGACAATTGGAAAGCAGTGGACATTAAACATCCAAAAATTGCATCCTGTTATTTAAAAAAAAAAAAAATCCCTAATGTGACTAGTTTGATGAATGCTATTACGAGAGAAACTAAGACAGATTGGCAGTAAACCACATCCAGATTCTCATGTTAAAGTGTAAATGATTTAATATGGCTTCCTCCAAACTGGAGTGGTTACACCTGTGTGGCATATTGCAAGCAAGGATGAACTCTGTCTTTGGATAGACTGTGGGCTCTGTGATAAAGGTTAGGCACCACTAGCATTGGTAAAGTAAATATTCTGCATCTCAGCAAAGTTTTACATTTGAGCAGGATGTTAACATGGTTGCAGAGCTTCACACTTAATGTGGGAAGTAAACTTGTGTTAACCCACAGTCAGTATACTGTATATACTAAAAACTGATCACGAGCTTGGTACATCACTGATAAGTCACAATGATAGATTTTTATTGAAGTCTGATTTTAATTTTTATTTAATCATAATGAAAGAGAAAAGATGAAACTACTTAGAGTCAATAAAATTTTACTGTATTTTTAGGTTTGGTTAGCCTCAAATTTAATTTTTAAACCTCAAGTTTGAGAAGATGACTAATCAAAACAAAAGTGAGTCATATTTCTTGCTCAATTTGGCTTAACTCCATGGATATCAGTGGAAGTTAAAGCTACTTCTGTTATTTGAATTGTTCCCCAGGTGTCCTACTGAGTAGTTCTGTGCTCAAACAGTTTTTACTCTACCTGTGTAGGAAAGCTTTCTGGCTGCCTTACTGTAGGACTTCCTAACTATCCTTCCTACCTATTAAGCATTGCTTAAAAAAAAAAAAAAAAAATAGGGCAGGTCTGAAGCTTTCTAAAAGCTCATTTTCTTTATGCTATCTCTGTGTGTCTGGGATTGCTGAACAGGAGCTTTAGGTCTTGACTTCCTTTAGGTAGTATGAATGGTTGGCAGTTATCAGTTACAGCTGAGAGCTTACTGCTTTTGTACCTTTCTCCCTTTCTCAGGATGCAGTGTTTCAAAGTTTCGTTCCATCTTCTTTTGAAGAATTTTGTTTTTCTTCTGATTTTATGAAGTCTTTCTTACATAGTTCTGTATATGGGACAAATGCCTGCCATTGATCACGTCAACATCATATACCTTGTGCTTGCATTTACTATGATTGGCATGCAATCTGCAATCATGGCTTGTTTAGTCTTATCTTAGAAATGTGTTTTGAATGATTAGGTAGGGTTTTGTTCCTGGGTTTTGGGCTGGTTTCATATTAAACAAATAGGGCTTGGTTTGGGGTGGTGGTGTTCGGGGCTTTTTTTTCCTGTTGGTGTCAGCTGAAGTCAGTATTGCCAGTCATAAACATCTTTTCTGTCTCAAATACGAGTAACTAGCATCTAACTGGAGTCAATGCAGGAAACAAAAGATTTTGGTTGAAATGCAGTGTTTTTTAAGCTGAATGCAATATTGGAAGTGTATTTATCAAAATTATTTATTCACTAACTTCTCCCTTAGTGCAGTCGCTATTAATTTTATGCTACTTCATATAGGAACAGAAATGACAAGCAAGAAAGCTGAACAGGCTGCAGAGTTCTGGTTGGTGTACTTTGTTTTTGTTTTCCTTGGAATTAGCCAGCCATAGCTCATCTAGGGCAGGCATCCATCAGCCCAGCAACACTTAGTCATCACGTGCCTGTTGGTCATTGGAAAATACGTGGCTTTCAGCTTTTTGTTACTTGCTTTTTTTTTCCTTCCAGACCTCAGTAATTTTTATTCCTCTTCTGCTGCAAAGATATGGGTGACTTACCCTGTTGGTCAGCTATGAAGATGACATGGCCCTCCCTCATCAGTTGGGTTCAGTAAGAAATAGGGAAAAGCATAGTTAAGTAGAAGAGGGAGGCAGAAGAAAGAAACTTGCTGAAACAAATGTGAAACAGGGATAGAAATTCTTTCGAAGCAGCAGGATCCTAAAACAGTGCCAGCAGTAGGTCCCAAGACTTGCCAGGTCTAAAAGGTGACAGTATTTGTTGTATGCATTCTTAAATTTATTTTAATAATCTGTTCATGCTTTCTGCTTCTCTTGCACATCAGTCAGAAGACCTCTTGAGCTGTGTATTTTGTCTAAAAGATTAATGGTATTCCAGAAGCCATTTTCAGCTCAAATCTTGTTTCCTTTACATATGTCTGTGGAATAAGAGAAGTCTTTCAATAGTGAATATGCTACAGAGTTTGTCAAGGTGGCTCTATCTGACTTTGTTTCATTTGCATATTGTATTGTGTACAAAAATTTCAATTGTTCCTGAATATTGGTTGTACTGCCTTGCGACAAATTTTTTTGCTAGAGGGAAATGCACTTAGTGAGTATAAGTTACTGTCTCTTTCATTTTAGCTCCATGTGCTGTCAGGAATCTCCAGGACCTTGCTCGAATATATATCAGACGCACCCTTAGAAACTTCATAAACGAGGAGATGAAAGCCAAGGGTATTGCTCAGAAGGCTCCTCCGAAACGAAAACGGAGGAGATGTCGTAGACGCAGGATTAACACCTATGTGTTTGTTGGTAATCAGCTCATTCCTCAGCCTCTAGATAGTGAAGAAGATGAAAGAATGGAAGATGATAACAAAGAGGAGGAGGATAAAGATCACAGTGAGGCCTTGAAGCCCGAAGAGCCTCCTCGAAATCTGTTGAGAGAGAAAATTATGAGTCTACCATTACCTGAATCTTTAAAAGCATACTTGACCTATTACAGAGAGAAATAACTTGTTTTAAGTAGAAATAATGCCTACTGATAGTTCCTTTATTCTTGAAAATGTAGCATTTATTAAGAAGTAGGTGGACAAATTATTATTAGTCTTTCATCAAGACTGAAGTACAGCGATAAATCGTAACTTGTCTCTATCTTGTCTTTGCTACAAGGAAGACTTGCATTCAACAGTAGAATCCCTTTTTAAAAATTTATTTTTCTTTAAATTTTGAAAATGCTGTTTTAACTCTGATAGAAGTATATATTCCATTATGCAGCACTAATCAATATTTTGCATGGTAAGTCTTTTTTGATCCCTAACAGATTTGTATTGATAAAAGGATGAGTGAAATTTTATATATGCTAAATAATTGTTAAACATGTGCATCTGACTTGATGAGCAATTTGTCCGTATTTATTATTATTAGGGGAACATTTTAAACGTGCAGACACTTAACCTCTAATGTCAGAATCAGACCATTTTAAAGTTTATTTTACTATGGCTTTGTTGCAATCATTATTACTCTGTTGGTATAGATGTATTCCAACAACTCAAGTGCAATAAATGTATACAGACACTGAATGAGCTGGCTTTAATGAAATATGAAAATACAAGTTCTGAAATGTCAGATGACCCTGCTTCTTCTGCATTTATGTCTTTTGCCAAAAGATCTTGAGAAAAGTAACAGCTTCTCTCAGAGCCTTAATGAAACATCATATTGAATAAGAAGCAAAGCAATGCTTACTTCAGCTCTGCTTTTAGTTAACTCCATTCTACGCTTCAGTATTTCTAACTAGAGGCACTTCCTCATTTGTGGGAAGTTTAGGACAGTTTATTTGGTTTATTTCTACAGCTCACAGCATTAAATCAAAATGTTTGGTAATACAGGATTGTAATTTAGGTATCAGTCATCTATATTTACTGCTTTTAAGTAGAGGTAGAATTTCAACAAAGTTTAGTTTGTATTGCTTATTGGGATAGCTATAATAGTAGAAGTTAGAATTTGTTCAGCAAATGCACTTTAGTAAGTGAATTTTATACTTAACATGCATCTCCAAGAAGGTAGACTTGTGCTAGCCTATATTTTGTTTCTGAGCATGGCTCTTAGCACAAAAATATTTATAAAATCATATGCATCTTTTGGAAACCTAAGAGTAGCATTGCAACTGTGGGGACCCACAATAGTGCTCATTTAAATTCTTCTATGATTTTTCCTCTTCTAGTTGTGAAGTTACTTGCAGTTCTCATTTTTAATGTTCTTTGCTTTTACCATCTTAATTTCTTCATTCTCTGTTGTAACATAACCATGAGGGAAAACACTTTATTAAGAACTTGGCATGATATGCATTAAAAGCCACAATCATTGGAAACATCTGCCTGTTGGAGCCAGTGAAAAACATTCCTCTTGAAATACCTTGTGTGATACATTTTATGATATTGGTAACATTTTTTGTGTAATAACAATAAAATAATCACAGCTTTCTAAAACAGTAAATGTTCCTAGTAGTTATAACCAGTAATTATAACGAGCCAATATTCATGTGGTCTAACAGTCCAAGATTGACTTCGAATTATTTAAGCATTTTGTTGCATCTGAGAAGGAAAATAATACATAATCCCGTGACACTGACTCTTTATAGTGCATTTCATGCTGTAGTCCCATTTTTTTAAGGTACATCATAGTAATGTTTAAGTGGAACTTCATGAAGGCCTGTTGTACCAGCATGTGGAGTTACTTTCCGCAATATATTTACAGTGTAAGTAAACAAGACTATTTGAAATAAGTATTCTGACTTTATTTTAAAAGCAGAAAAAGCTAATAAGAAATAGTTTTCCAAAATAATGATACTAATAAAGTAATTGTGATGCTTCAGCTCTAAGAATTGAACATAATCTTGTTTGAAATGGATTATTTTAGATGGAGTTTAAATAATCTAAAGTTTGAGATGTTTTTTGTCTCTCATTTTCTTGGAATCTACATCCATAAGCTCAAGAGTATGAGATTACTAAATATTAAATAGTTTTAGGACTTCATACAGGATGCTTTTGGAGAATAAATTTCTGCATTCTTTCACGCCTGTATACTTGGAAAAATGGACAGCGGATGACTTGTCATGATTCTTCAGTATGTAAGTTTTTTTGGAGTCACTGAAAGAGAATGTTTCTTCTGTGTTTTATATGTGGATTTATTTTACACTCTTGAATTTATATTTACATAAATAAAAAGGTAGAAACGCAAAATGAATTTAAACTTAATTTTTGCCATCTCAGTTGATGATGGGGACATTGTTGCAATAAAATGGTTTTTCTGGTGGTTTCTGCTTGCTTGAATTTCTGTGTTTCTGTGCAAGTATTTTCAGTTATCTGGAAATTCAGATACCAGTTTGTTCATAGTTAGGTCATAACTTTTTAATAAAGGCTATTCTTGAATTTCAGAAATAGAGTAATATACCTTCTTGCTAAATTTTGAACTTTTGCAAAGGTTGGAAGATGTTACCCATGACACAGGAAAGCTGTTTTGGGCCCAGCATCACTTTTGAAATACTCTTGGAAAGTTAGTTTCTTCTGAACAGCCCAGAAGCTATACTTGAGCTATATACTCAAGAACAGTTTTGTGGTTTTTCTTCTTCTAAATATTGAGATTGTCTTCACCCTCAACAGAACAACTACCTGGGTCAAAATAAATAAGGAAAGCTTTGAGGTAAGAATAGCAAGGGTGGTGAGCAACTAGTGCATCACACATCCATTGAAACTCCCTTTGGATGCAGCCTTATTTTGCTAGCGGTTAGAGGAAAAACACAAGGTGGGTAAGCTAAGCTGACTAGCAATACTGTAATTGTGGTCACTGTAAGGGAGGATGTGGTGAATTGGAACTTTCAGGACTTCTTAATCTTTGGTCTGGAGGAGGACTTGAGACCAGTGCACGCTTTTCAGAAGACCTGGAGTTTTTAATCCGATGTTGTTCAGGAAAAAATGAACAGCTGCCTCCCAAAAACTTGGGTAACCGTTTTCATTAAAAGGAACCTGAACAGCTCTGTTCAGCTGAGCACTCTTTCTTGCATGTTGATGTGCTGAGTCTATCTTCTTTTTCTTTCTTTTTGTTTTTTAAATCCTGTCATTTTTTTCTCTAAACTACTTCTTTAAATGCATTTTTACCTGTCAGTTTGAAAACAAATAGGGAATGTAATCAAATGGGCTATGTTCTGATTAAAGCTGGTTTAACTTACTAAATCCATGTCTCCTTCCATCATTCATGTAATTGACTAAAACTGAAAGCTTCTACCTTTGTGCGATTTACTAATTGATTATAAAAGACGAAGGAGTTGTGTGCTGTGCTCTTAGAGTTGTGTAAAGAATTGCACCTTAATGAGCTGCTAATTAGTTTGACAACAAATGATTCATGTATGAGGTCCTTTCCATAAACCTGTTTTGATAAGGTCATTAGGGTGTAACGAACAGTAAGGCTTTAAAGTTGTGTGTTTCTTGATATCCTTTAGTAAAACTAACTTCAGTAAAATTTAGATGGCTGGCTTGATAAATACCTGTCTCCTTGGCTTCTGTAGCTTCACAGTCGCCTGTCAACTTCTTGAATTACTCCTGTTCAAGTAAAGCTGGCTTGTTTAGCCACAGGCTTGCACCATGTTTATGATTAGTATGGAACCAGGAATCTAACGCTGATTTATCAGTGCTTTTTAACATGATGGTAACGTTTTCTTTCTAGAGTCTTCTGATTGTCATCCTTTGTATTCTGTGGTGCTTTAAAGAGATTTGTTAGGGGACCTAAGGGAACTTACACCTCCCTGTTAAAGCTCTATCCTCTGCTGCTGTGAGCTAGGAATCTGTAATACCTTGCCAGGTTATTTTGCAAAATACTTCAGTGCTGGAGAGAAGTGAAGAAAGTATTGACTTGTTTTCTCTCTCTCTTCCTTCATGCATTCACAAGCAGCCATGATGATCATAGGCTGAAAGAAGAAGGAACAGAGGGCAAAAGTGTATCAGTATGCACGTGTACCTTTTTCACTTCTGTTCCTTCTGTTGGAGTTACGCTCAATCTCCCTTTGTTTCCCCCGAGTGTTAAATTCACAGCTTGCAGCTGCTGGAGAGGGTGACACAGAGTTCTGCACCCCTGCAGTCCCTAATGGGAGGAGTATTTTTTTTTTTATGTTGCTGATTCCTTCTTACTCTCCCGGGATCAGCTTGGGAATCATTTGTATGTTGAATAACATGCTTTTTCATCTTCTTTCTTCATATGTGATAATCTGTGTGTGTTAGATACCATGTTTTGTTACCCCTAAGACCAGTTTTGTCAAGCTGAGAGTCAATGGTGGTTTTTTAAAGTGACCATTATAGAGCTGTGCACAGCTGTGCCATCTCCCATACGGTGTGTGGGCCCCATCTCTTGCCATCCCATGCCAGCATTCACCTGTGCTGCCTCCTGTGTCCCCACTTCTCGGGGCTTCTGTTCTCATACCAGGACTGCATTTCTTTGCACTATAGCATTGTGTGAGAATGATAAATACCTCATTCTGTCAACAATAATAGCTTGTAACAGTTATGTATATAAAACTAGGCTTGTATAGACACCAGGTCAGCTAGAGAGATTGCTGTCACAGCTAAACTGAGTAAAAGCTATGGGGAGGTGAAGGAAAGCTCAGATGCAGCCAGTCCAGAAGCTTTCAAACTCAGTACAAAGTGCATAGCCTGTTGTTGGCAGTGTCAGTACCATATTACAGGGCTACACAAGGGTGAAAACAAGCCTTCATATCTTCTCTACTTGACTAAGTGACCAAAGAGCATTTATTTATTTATTTATTTATTTATTTTTATTTTTAGGGTTGGGACAGGAGCAGGGATAAAGCAGGAGTGAGAGGTGTGAAATTTTCGTAGGAGTAAGTGACTGGTAAATAAATAGTAGCAACAGCTCAGTTTATATCACAAGAAATTTTGAGTCCTGTTTCAGAATCTTTAATTTCTGCCAGTTCCCAGGCCTATAGAGCAATAGTCTTTGTATATGTTAGCTCGAAAGGAGATTTTGCTTGGTGTTTTAACCACTTTCAATACCTGTTTCTAATCTTTCTGACTTCAGTTTTTGTCCTGGCCTTCAGTTTGTCTCTCTACTAAACAGTACAGTGTGTATTTGTGCTGTAATCAGTAAGAGCAAACATACAATGCACTATTTTTGTACTGTGTTTGTTCCACTTGTAACAAATTCTGTAACGTTGGCTTTCAGTAACCTGTTAACAGTAGTGACCTTTTTAGATGAACATCCTACAAAACTAAGTCTGTTATTTGTTTTGGCTTGTTTTTTTCAAAACTCAACAGGTTGGTTTATTATAAAAAGGTAGCACATCCCTAAAAAATGCTTTCTAACCCTGCTGGTGTTAGGCTCAAAAACATTATGCATAATAGATTACACCAAAAGAGGGCAGTATTGCCTTACGGGAGACTTAAAGGTTGTGTGCTGACAGCTGGCAGAAAAGACAAATCTTATCTACACTGATGTTTTTATAATGACATATTTCTTTAAGTAACTTGCTTAGCTCTATATCTCAAAGATGTACAATCATTCTTTGAGTATTTTTCTGATTTTTTTTACAAATAATTTTCTGAAATTTCTGTTTTAGGGGTATAGTATAATTGGTTTTTTTTCTGGGGCATGCATTAATATAATCTGAGACCTTTCCAGAGTTGCTGATGTGGTTATAGCCTTCCATTCATAGAAACTTAAGGTACCACACGGTAGAAGGGTCTGTAAGGGCTTGACTAGCTGTGTAATTGGGCATTAGATGTCTTCAGCTCCCAGAGATGCTTTGAGCTTTGTATTAATGCTTACTGGAGACCACCTGTGAGGACTGGACATTTGGGCATGTGCGGAAAGCGTGGGCACGTAGAAAGCTGCTATGCATGATATCATCCATACCCCCTGCATGACTCTGACTCTTACAGACCTATATAATGCTGTAGCCAGCTGCTGCTGCGCCTGCTGTACCTGGCTGCTGCGCAGCGCGACTGCTTGTCTCCTGAGTTGGAGAGCAGTGTGTGTTGCGGAGGCATTCGCTGGAAGGGCAGGCACTAGTCATGAAGCAAATATGCATTAAATGCTACAAAGCATGTGGCGCTGAAGCCAGGCCCTAATGGGACAACGTTTCCCAGAGAAAGAAATGTGACCTGAAGAGGGAGCACCTTGGAGCACTGTTTGCTGCTCTGCTGCCGGGGGCCCTGACAAG
>RSEF01000002.1:120889487-120902648 GCA_003993805.1 Himantopus leucocephalus | reverse complement strand
GACAATGATGGAGTAACAGATCCTAATGCCAGACCTCAGGAATTCATGGGGGTCTGTAAGAGTGATGCTGTCCAACCTGAGACCTGCATTGCAAACTCCCTTTACCAGGGAGTTAAGGAGTTATCCTTGGCAAGGGTGAGCAAGGACTGCTAAGGATCGCTTCAGCCAGGCCAGAGCTGTGTGGTTTGAATGACACCAAATCTAGCTGGGGAGATAACTGAGACTATACTGACCAGAGGTTTAAAGTCCTCCTCTTTTCATGTGGTGGTAGTGTGTGCAGTCAATGGAAGCACTCATAATCACATTTTCCTGTGTTTCTTGCTCTTGTGTGTACTGGCCACACAACACATGTAAAATATACATTTAAAACAATGGGACATGCTACAGAGGTAACTGGAGTTACATGAGCATAAAATAGGGGTTACAAAAGAGTTGTTATTGGCAGTCTGAGTTCTGCTGGTGAGAAAATCTAAGTGACGTTCTCTGATCCTTGTTGCTCGAGACGTCAAGGGCAAGCAGTCTCCTTCCTGGGAACCTGTTGGCTACCCTTCTGCTGCTCCTTGCAGACCAAGCCTTGTGTTCTTGTTTTCCATTAGCAGGGAAGCAGTTTCTCTCCCAGCTGGTAATCATTTTGTTTTTCTAAGTCACAAGATTGGAAGTTTGCCTCTTCTCTTTGTCAGTGTCAAAGATGTTGGGAAAGCCACTGAATTTTTTATCTCCAGGTTGCTGTCAAAAGGCATGTGTTTCTGTGGGGGGTGATTTTGAGCTCAAGACTTCAAACCCATTTGAAACTTCTCAACAATTTCATGTCTGTAACTGCTGTCTTTCAAATAGGACTGCCAGGAATGAACAAGAAGCTGTCCAGGTAGCAAAGCTCTTTTTACTACCATTTTGTGTCTTTCAGGTATATCCTGTTCCTGTGCCTAGCAGTGCCTATTCTGGTTTAGCCAAGGTTCTCAGTTTTGAATATAATATTTATTTCTGTTTTATTCCACCTTCGTGTGCTGTAATCCCAGCGGGACAAAAAATGCCTTTCAGACTTTCTGGCAGAAGACGCCTGTGAGTGAAACAGTTGGCATAAAGTGCTTATGTGTTGAAAAAAATGGCATTTTTTCCTTTTCAGAGCCAAGTGTGTCACCTGTGATGTGTCTAATTGCTCTGAAGACCAAGCTTTACACCCTTTGGCAGAGCATCTACAATGAAACTCTTGTTTTCATGAGCTGATGCAACTGTGTTACATAGTGCCATATGTGCCAGTTGGTAGAGAATAAACAGTTTCCTAGGAGTTAGAGAGCAAAATATTGCTCCAAATGCAGGGAAGTATGCCTGGAAGGGTCAATTGGGATAAATATTATATTTCTATTTCAGAAGTTTCATTTTTTTTTGTTTCTACTTTTGTGTTCTCTGTGTGGGTCAGTGCATTGCTTATCTGCTACAGAAAGCTAAAAGTAGTTTATGACTTCTTGTGGCCCATTTAAAAGTTATTCTGTAGCTAGATCAGTGCTGATTTCCAACTCTACCTTACTAATGGACTTGCTAACCTTAAGCATCAAAGAATTTAAATTAAATTGTATGATTTAAATTATCTGGCTGTTGATGAACATAATTTTTAGGAATTTACTAGATTTCTAATTGTTGAGATTAGGATACATCTGTATAACATATATCTGAGTTATGTTTTCAGGTTTATTTATAATCAAAAGAATTTTTTAAGTATCACTAAAGAAATCATAAATTATTCATGCATTAATGTGGTGGCATAACAGGGAATAGAAGAAAAATATATGAATAATAATGATTAGCACCTTGATATTGCTGGGACAAATGAATGATACAGTAGCTACTATGAGCCTTAGAGCAGGCAGACTCCAAGGTAAGACTTCAACCCTGTGTATTTTGTCTTCAAATGAAGTCAGTGCAATTGTATCTCTTGCATGTCTCATCCATAGCAGGTGTGACAGTTACAAAAATGCTTGCTATTAAATCAAAAGTTATACTCATACTTTGCCAAAACCCTGGCCAAGCTTCTTCAGTTTTATCTTTACTTGAAAATAATCACAACAATGCAAAGTACTTTGAACATGAGCCCACAGTGAAGTACACAAGCCCCATTAAAAAATATCTGAAATTATATTAATTCTATTAATGGTGTCTTTCTTGCTCTTTTCTGCTGATATGTCCTTCAACTTCTACTTAACACCTTTTGTTTGGGCTTTTTACTTTAGTGTCTGTTCTACGAAAAGAAGTCTTAATAGACAACTGAAATTTATATATATGTTCGGAACTGTGCCAAAACTAAAATATTTCAAATTTATTTTGTGAAGAGAAAACCTCTAAAGAGACCCAATATATTAAGATGAACAGTGTGTTTCATTGTCACTTGGGCCATATTTTTTAATATGAATGAAGAGTTGGAGCAAAGTTGTGGGGTATAGAATTCTCTTTTCTCTCTTTTTTGGTTGTTTTTGTTTGGTGGGTTAGTTTGTTGATTTGTTTGTTTTGTTCAGTGACCACTAAGATGTTCACAGCCTCTGCAGGATCCCTCTTGACTTACTTGGATTTCCAGAGGCTCTTTTTTAAAAGCTAAATTATGAAACCCAGGCATGAAAAATCTACTGAGACTGTCATTTATTGCTACTGTCTGTGAGTTGTTTCTTCAAAAACCGTTTCCTCCTTCTTGTTTCAGGTAATGAATCAGGATATTAAATTAGGTGCTACTTGAAGGATTAAGATACTACTGAGACTTGGAATAAATTTAGACAGCCACCGTGGTGAGAATACTTGACAAATTTAGAGCTGAACATGTATTCCTGTTATCTTCACGGATAATTCCCAAATTCATCTATTGAGGCAGAGAAAGCAGGAGCTTCTGCTCTGAATATACACTTATATATGCCTGAATGAGTGCTTCCAGGAGCCTAGGAGCACTTGCTTGTCAGCCTTCTACATTGATGCAGAAGTGCTGAGATGGTTGGAAATGCTGGTGTTCTTTATCAGGACAGCACAGGTGGATGGCCTTTGTTAACAATTAACACTGGGACGTCAGGTGATGTGTTTTTTTCTTTATCTCCCAGGAATACATTGTTCTTTCAGGATCTGAAAGCAAGCTAATGGCACAAGCCCTGAGCTTTGGTCAGGCTAATGTACTCTGTGTATAGCTAGAGCTGTTGCAGCTAAACTGTTTCCTTTATATTCATCAGGCACCCTTTGGTTTTTTTCTTTCTTAACCTTTCTTTTCAGAGCACTACTCGCCCTCAATTTTGTATTGCTATTGCCTGCTTTATTCCTCAATTGTTTGTTTTCTTCCCTTCATTTCTGTTTTTCTCTGCCTCCTAAGGAAATGACAAGCCAGAAACAGTTGAGTGGTCAAGTGCATCTGAAATAAAGCAAGCTGATGCATATGTCATGGTTCAGTGGATGGAGCATTTCATTCCGCATCAGAAAAAAGTCCTTTCTCTGCCACTCATCTTTTTTACAGTGCTGAACAAGCTATTTCATCTTAATTTAGGCAGCAGTGAGACAGGAACAATGCTATGTGCCTTCTTTGAGAGCTTTGAAATTCAGGTTTGTAATGTACTTTTTACTATAGGTGTACTTTTCACTAATTGTGGGAGGAGAACTGTGTAGGTCTGTTTTGTGTGGCTGGTATAGAATAGAACAGATAGCAAGGTAGCCTTTTTTTTTTTTTGAGCTGCTTGCCTATGGAATATGTTCTTGTCTTTGTTCTGTAATAGTTCAAGTTTGTCATCTTTTTCAGATCACCTCCCAAAGAACAAATTAAAATACATGATAGCTGAGTATGGAGGTTGTGGAAGGCACAGAACCTGTGCGTCTCTCTGTGGGAGTCCTGTGTTAGTCATGTCCTGTTTCCTACTGTCAGAAGGTCAGTCCTATGAGACAAGTGTGCTCTACAGGACAGAACTGAGGAACAGTGCCAGCACCGGTGCATCTTCAGCATGCACCGGTCCTGCTAGAGCTACAGGCATCTTGCCAACTTCGGGCAATGCCCATCCCACAGACACTTGGCAGAGCGATGCAGGCACATCCAAGTGACTCTATGCGGAACCAGTGGAGGTCTGGCTGGGCTTATTCGGCATGGCATCTGCTGGGCTGGATCTGAGCCGGTTTGTGCAGAGCCACTTGTACTGCCTGGCCGAGTAGTCCTGCTAAGAAGAATAGAGAAGCTCTAAAGTAATCCTCTGGCAGTATATGTCCAGCAGGGCTTGATGACTGCAGCAGTTTTGGGATTGCAGTAACTGCACTGGCACCGTGCTCTACCCAATCTGGTAAATCCAGTTTGGCCGGAGCACCTGAGCCTGTTCTGTTTTGAAGCAAGGACTGCAGGCAATGAAGCTGCAGGCTGTCGTCTGCAGCTATGTTAAGCTGCTGCCACAGTAGTTGTGACATTGAGGGGGCCAACATAGCCTAAGTTTGGGGTTTTTTTGTTTATTTTTTACTGGCCAGATGCTTGGCTTGGGAAAAAGAAAACAAGGAACAGATAAGCTTTGGGCCAGGAGCCATTCCTCTTCCTTTTCCTTAACAAACAAAAACCAAACGAAAGGAAAAAAACCCCATGTCTTTCAAGAAAGATAAAATCTGCTAAGGCAAAAAAATATTATGCTGATAAATCAGAGTGCTTGAAAGAAAAGGGTATTCATTATATTCTGAACAGATGGAGATCAGCATGGAGGTTGTAATGGACTACAAAACCTGTGAGGCTTTTTGAGTTCATGATTATATTGTCTTGTAGAACTCATAATTGCCACAGAGAGCAATGAGTGGGCCTCAAATATGTTCATATTGATAGAAATTTTTTCACTGAATGTAATAGACTCTGAGTCAGAAATAACTTGGATATGTTGACTTTTAATGCTATACAGTGATACTTCTCATAAAACACTTCAAAAGCAGGCATAGAAAGTTGAAGTCTGAAGAGTCAAAGGAAGAGAAACAAAGAAAGTTTCTGGTAGTTATTAATTTGTGAGGTAGCACTTGAAAAATACTTCCTTGTAGATTCACCGTGAAAAGAAAGTGAAAAAACTGGACTCAACTTGCAGCACTGCAGTGTAATGTGCGCTATGATTCATATGTATTGTTATGAAGGTGCTAGAATAAAATAAAGGAACTGAATGTTCTCATCGGAATTCCCTTGATAGATGAACAGGCAAACGGTTGTCTGAGTAAAGGATGGTATCAGAAAAGAAATGCAATAAAGCATCAGATCTTTTTCAAATGAGCCACCCTTTTATCTTGCAGGTAGTTACAAAAAAAAAAGTGAGGTCATACATTAGAAATGTGTTTTTTCTCCCTTTGGTCTAAAAGAGACATTGGCAGATATAAAATCTAGAGGTTTTTTTTCAGTTCTTTTTGTTCGATCTCTTAGTGGCTATTAGGAGGCATTAATCTTATGAAGGATTTTTCTCTTTCTTGTATGATACTACCTGGCTTGGGACTTCAGTGCTCTGGCACAATTCATTTTACAGATTTGCATGAACAAGGGATTTAAGATGGGATTTAAGACTTTATTAGCAAGTCCTGCTCTTGTCTGAGCAAAGGCAGTGACCGGTGTTTTATCTTGGAGACAGCTGTGCTCAGAGCAGTGAGAGGGCTTAGGAGGGATGTACACCTAAAGCTGCTCAGTGCTGCACAGTGAGATGTCTCTGGCCACCTGCACACCATTAGGTGATGAGTGAATTTTCCTCCTGGAAAACTGAACCATTAGCTGTTGGGAGGTGCTTTGCTTACTCTTCCAGTGTCCATTGGGTTCTGCCAGGGCTCCTGAGTGCCATTTCTGTGGCTGTGTCTGAAGTTGTTGCTCCTGGCCACGTTCTAAGTTAGAGAAGTGCGAGCATGCTCTCTCTCTGCTCCCTGCTTGTTGGCTGTTAATCAAGCAATCATCAAAAAACATTCTAATAGGTCTATATGAATGAATATCTAAAAAAACAAAGGGGAGTTGTCTACGGAAAGGATGATAACTAATTAGCCTTAGCGTAACTGTATTACCTGGATGCTCCATGTGTATTTTTTTAAATTTTTGATTTTTATAAAGATGAACATATACTAAACTGTACAAAAGAAATTCTTGGAATTTGATGATGTCCTTTTTCTTTGTGTATATTGAATATGTTCCAACCTATCAGTTGTCATCTATCTACGTAAACGTTTAAGTTAATTATGCAAACTTGTAATTGTTCAAGTACTTTCAAAAATATAACTACCTGCAAAAAGTTAAAGAAATGTTTCATTTTAACATATTTATCCAGAACATCTTGTTGCGAGACTTTGGTTTAGCAATTCACTTTCCTAGGATGTCACCACTACTAAAGCTTACAAAGCTACATTTATTTTGATAATTCTGTGCTTCTTTCATTGGAGAGAAGCTCAAAAATGCTCCTTTTTTAAAGCAAAAATAATTAATAATCTTTAGAAAATCTCTAAAATAATTTTCAGATTTCTTCGAGAAGCAGATAACTGCAAGCCCATAGGATGCTGCATAAATGGACATAAAAAGCACGTCCTTGAAGAACTGCTCCCAGTATGCAGGAAGAGTAGAACAGAGCTGCAAATGCTGATCGATAGGAGGAGGAATTCCATAAAGTTCCTAAAGCAAAAATAGATACATCTTCTGGTAAAAAAGTCCTTTGGCCATAACATATAAAGATAGCTGGTAAGTTCCATTACAAGGGAAAGTGATTCCGAAATGAGGGAGAGGGACATGGAAAATTTAGAGTGGTTCCTTTCACCAGGAATTCTTAATGTTTCTCATTGGGCTTTACCCTAAAAATCCTTTAAGCAGCTGTAGAATGAGGTTAACATTACAGTTAATTTGAATAAATGCAGATTTCTGCTTTTTTTTAAAAAAGGAAATTCTACAGCTGCTGAAAATCCCTGGCTTTCATTAGTATTTACTTTCCATTGATTTTGTCATTATCACCAAGTATCACAACTTTTCTGGAAGGGCTTACAGCTCAGACTGCCTCTATCTTAGGTCCCACTTTAGCCCCAGTAAGAGTTTAGAGGATCAAGCTAGAATTTTAGCATTCATTTGATGTTCAATATATAACAAACAAAAGTATCCATGTTGATGATTTGTATATGTGTTGTAGTATGTGTTGTGATTCTGTTATTCTTAAGTATGTTGCAATAATTAGGCCAAGAAAACACAAACTGATTGTAGCCGCTTCATTTCCTAACAGAAGAGAAGGTAATTTTGAATTTTTGGTGTTTTATTTAATGATGAAGAGATTAACAATAGTATTCTGGGCCTGATATTGTGGAGTAGGCTCTTTCCTTGGGCAACAGGACAGTGTTTAAGTGGAGCTAGAGACTGAAAGAAACAACTCTGCCGTTCCTGTTTGTAGTCTCAGATGAGTTCTCAGTCCAGCAGCTGCTTTTACTCTGCCCTTTTGAGAGCTGGGGTGCGCAGTAATTCACCTGATATTTAAGAGCGGCCTACCTTGGGGGCACTTGTGTAATTCAGGTAGCAGCATCAGGAATTTTTCCCCTGGGAGAGTGAGGAGCTGGTGAACAGGATGTAGCAAGAACAGAGCTTCGTGGAGCTCACTTGAGACCCGATGTGGCATGAGTATGCCACAAGACACATGCGCTGAGCGGTGACCCAAAACCACGTTTCTTCCCTCTTCCCTTAGGGGGAAAAAATAAAACCAAACACTTTGACATGCTTGTTAGTTTGATTTTATTTGCTGCAGGGATTCAGCCTGCAGCATGTGGGCTAAAGCATGAGCTAAAGCATTTGAAAAAACACAGTTCAATAAACTTTGAACAGTCTTCTGAAATCAAAACTTACTAAGTGGATTAGATATAAGAGGAGTGACATAAAATGCGTCCCATTGAAGAGAAAAGGATCCTCTGTTTTCCACAAGCTTCATCATGATATCTTCAAGAATATATTAATATGAGGCAGCAGTAGTGCTGCTAGGATCCCAAGATGCAGCTGTCAAGTAACATCTGCCAAAAAGGGACTTGCTTCATTACCTTTAAACCTCTCCATTGCTCATTAGGTCTCACCAGATGGGGATTCAGTATTTTGAAGTCAGTCATCCTGTATGAAGTAGTTTGTTCATGACACTGATGAGCAATTATCTGCCTGTACAGTTGGGACTTTTAGGCTGTCTGTTTCAACTGAGTGTCAGTACAGGGCATAACTTTAGTATCTGATGCTAAGAATAATTGAAATACAAAGGGCTGGTTTGGCTAACTACATGAATGAGATTGAAAGATTTCTATAATAATCGGTTGTTAATTTCCCTGAAGCAGAATGTACTATTATAACCCCTCATAAGGTTTTGCTACGTTTTTATATATTTTACTTTTTCAAGTACTGAAAAGTATCAATTATGAATTTAAAAATATTATTCCAACCCATCCAGTGGAAGATAAACTGCTGTGCATAATAACTATTGTGTTTCTGTTGGCTGATAAATGTTTAATGGTTTGCTAGAAAACTAATTGACAGTTTAATCAGGAGAGTGACAATAATAACTCACTTAAATATTTGCATTGTCACCTGCAAAGGTAGCTGTAAACATGATTCTTTCTAAATCCTGCATGTAGTCTATGGTAATGAATATACAGCAATCCCCTTGAAACAATTTCCCAATCTCTATTGAAATGTTTCTTTCCTGATTTCTGTTGTTCACAATCCTTGTTATAAACAGAATAAAACAAAACATTGTCCCCTGGGTCACGTGAATCATCCATCTGTGAGGTATTGTATTGATGACTTTATGTAGCATCAGAATTTAAAAGTGATTAAACCCCTTGAATGATAATTTAAGCCATCTTTTTTTTCTCCACACCTGTCAAGTAAATCAAACCACATAGGCAAATATGGGAAGATATGTGTCTATACACACATACATGTACATATACACGTATATACGTATTTACTTACACAAATTAGAAACTGACAGTGGAAATTATTTTTAAAAAACCAAAACCAAACCAAGTTAAAATAATTCCTCTAAAATTAATCATATTCATATTTCGTGACCAGATGTTGTCTTGCTGTCTTCGCTGAATTCTCAGTGAACTATATTTTCATTGACTTCAACAGGAAAATGCCTCTAAGAAGACTTCAGAAAATAACCCTGAGGTATCTGAGTCACCATGGACAGCAGGAGGCAAGCAAACTTTTGCATTGAAAATGTTGGTATGACGTAATTGTGAACTTCATTTTAGGAAATATACTGGTGTACTTAATTAACTGCAGTAGTACACTGAAATTTTTAAGGTCCTTTCTTGGCCATAGTGAAGGAAGTGGAGAAGGAAGCTGTGCCAAAAGCCTTCTTATCCCTTCATTGCGTGACTGACCAGTGGTTTCTTTCAATAGCAGAGGGGTTTGCACACACATTTATGCACATTTTCAGGAACTTTTCAGTTGGCTGCACACAGAAAAGTAGGGTAAGGCTTCCCTTCTCTTACAGTATGATGAGAATTGAGGCCAATTTATGAAAAATGAAGCTGTCAGCTTCCTCCTTTGTTTTCCAAGTTACTTGGAGAACCTACAGTAAAGATTTGGCACTCTGAGCACAAGCTCAATAGAAAGAAACTTTTTTTAATTTTTTTTTTTCCCCATTTAACCATCCCTGATGCTTGCTATTGAAGAACAGACTTTGCGGTCTTTGGGGGAAATGCAAAATCTCTATTCAAAGTTCTGGAATTAAATAGATCCTTACAAACCTTGTTATGTAAAAGTAAGTAAGTAAATAAATGTATGTTATTTTCCTTAAGGAAATATTTCACCCTTACAAACAGGGTATTTCTGTATGGCCAGTCAGTATGCGTATATAGGTACAAACATAGAAAAACACTTAAAAAGTAATGTTAGAGCCAAGTCTAAATAACTTGACCCTGGACATTTTTCTTCAGAAACATGATGCAAATTCTTCTGTAGTTCAGGCTTTAAGTTGGCAAGGAGTTCCCACTCCTTTCTTGAGGTTTCAAGGTCAATATAGTTCTTAGTATATAAATTAAAAATGAAAAGGATTGTTTGTCACATATGTTGACTGAGACAGATTTACCTCTTTTGCAACTGAAGTAAAAAGAGGTATCAGCAGAAAATATCAGACTAAATCAGTAGCACAGAAAAAAAATGCTGACGTGGAACAGAATAGTGCGGGTTGGCAGATGGCAAGTCTTGCATTACCTTGGAGTGGAGAAGATACCCATGTTTGACAACTCCTAGTGGAACACAGTAGATATTTGCTGAAAATTCCCTCTCTCCTCTTTTCATAAATTATGGAAGAACTGCATATAACTGCCCTGCACACTTGGCATGTGTCCTAAATGACAAGCCGTTATGCACTCTGTTAACGAAGTGCAAGGGATGCATCTTTCAATGGTCCATAGTGTTTTACTCCCAGCAGATTATACCTTGTAGTGTTTACAAAGTGGTGGAGTGACAACTCTTCTGCCTTAACAGTGAAGTCTAGTGAATTGAGGCTCTTCAGATTAGACATACTGCCTCAAGGGGACAGAAGGATTTAGTTTCATTACTAGCAACATTTAATAGAAATGCCATTTTAACAGTGGCAGTACAAGCCATAAACTGATTTCCATAAGCATCAAGAAGCAGAAGGTGTTCTTCCAGGCAAGAAATATATGGTAGAGTATGGGCAAGGTCTGTATTTTTGTTTTTTTTTTTCTGCAGCAGTATGCTTTATTGTTCCATGTGCTGAAAGATGAGGTCTCTGGACCTGACTGAAAGACCAAGGGCTAAATTCAACATTTCTTTGGGTCAGTGAAAGGGTGTGAATTTCAGTGGATTCTGGTGGTTTCTGCTGCAAAATAACAAGAGAGCATTCCATCGCCTTTTCTAAAAACATTCGTGACTGTAATGGTGGTAGAATATTTTTTCAGTGTGTATGCTCTTCAGAAACAATTTAAAAAATATATAATGTACTTGTGCACTGTCAAACATTGACCCTCTTGAATAGTAGAGACATCTTACGCATGCATGCATAAAAGTGGAACATCAGTATTTCTGTGCTTAATTTACTTTTGTTGAAAAACCTTGTCTAAAATACAATACTTATTTGGTAGCTCTGAGCTGCTGTTTCCCTCAGGTTAGATAACAGGTTGCTGAGCTGTTAGTTTAACTGTTAGTTTAAAACTGTTAGTTTAAAACACAGTCTTTTTTGGCAAAGATGAAGCAGCAAAGCTGTTGTTATTTCGCATCTGCATGCCAAAAGTCATTTATAGCAGCAGTTTTAAATTTTTTTTAAACATTTAGTTAAACGTTTTTAATCAATTTTTATTATGAAATAAAGTATATTTTGATTAAAATGCAGGCTGTGAGCTCTGGCAGTTTTACTAGCAATTTGTGACACTTGCCTTTTTTTTCTCCCATGGCTAGACTGTTTCATGTATAATTTACTGTGACAAAACACTGGCCCTACTTATTGTCTATAAATACCAGCCCATTAGAAATGTGTCTGAGGTGTAGCTTTTTAATGGTTGCATAATGTTCTTGGACCTGGAGTTAATGGAATAGTAAACAACTTTTTGGTTTCAAAAGCAGTGAAGCAGAAGTGTTCCTCCATAAAATCAGTTTATTGTAGATGTATGGGTATTTCACAATAATTTGTATCTACTTACAGACAAATATGAGTTCTTCTCACCTCAGTCGTATGAATATTTTTGAAGGTGTTAGGCTCATCTTATGATGAGCAGGATTTGGCTGTGTACACTCACTGCATGAAGAAGAGTAAAGGTTATCACTGCAGTGAGCCTCTTCGTGAAACTGTAAGTAGTGCCAATAGACATGTAAATTAGACAGATTTTGATAAATACAGATGGTTTCCTTCCCATACACAGAGTATAGCAAAAACACCTACAGCATATGAGTAGGAGGTAGATGAGTATGCGGCACTCAAGAAAAATTCATAGTTTACAAAAAGAATTCAGTGTCATTTACCGGCTTTTTGCTGTGTCTTAATTACAGAGCTGCAAAGTTCAGAAGAACTGTAAAATGAGCACAGTGAAAAGTCAGGTGAGCTAAAGAGATCACTCCAACTGTGACAGCAGGTAAAAGGAAGGAAGAGGAGGTTATTTGCCTTTTAAAAATTATTATAATCAAAACAATGGAAAAAAAATTGGTACAACTTCTATGTGTCTCAACCAGAAATCCCATCAGAAGAATGTTCATAAATTCTCTGTATTTCTCTGTGCTTTGAAAACCACTTTATCTGGTCTTGATCATCTCAAATAAATGTTCAGCTCATCCTTTGTTTCAATCACAGAATTATAGAATGGCTGAATTTGGAAGGGACTTCTGGTCCAGCACCCTGCTCAAGCAGGGACGCCCAGAACTGCTTGCCCAGGACCGTGTCCAGAGGGCTTTTGAATATCTCCAAGGATAGGGACTCTATAACCTCCCCAGGCAACCTGTGCCAGTGCTTGGTCACCCTTGCAGTCAAAGAGTGTTTCCTGATGTTCAGAGGGAACCTCTTGTGTTTCATTTTGTGCCCATTGCCTCTGGTCCTGTCAGAACTGAGAAGAGCCTGGCTCTGACTTCTTTGCAGCTAAATATCTTCAGGTATTTATATACACTGATAAGATTTCCTGTGAGCCTTATTTTCTCTAGCAGTCCCACTTCTCAGCCTTTCTTCACAGGAGAGATATTCCACTCCCTTAATCATCTTGGTGGCCCTTTGCTGGACTCTCCATAGAGAGATATGGAGTAGCTCCATATCTCTCATGTACTGGANACTGCTCCAGGTGTAGCCTCACCAGTACTGAGGAGAGGGGAAGAATCACCTCCCTCAGCCTGTTGGCGGTACTTTGTCTAATGCAGCCCAGGACACCATTAGTCTTCTTTGCTGGAAGGGCACATTGCTGGCTCATGTTCAATAGGACCCCTACGTCCCCTTCTGCAAGGCTGTTTTCCAGCTGCTCAGCCCCCAGCATGTACTGGTGAATGCAGAGTTTTCAGTTTTAGCAGTGGATATTCCAAAGCCCTTCAAGGAATCTATTCCAGAAAATCCTTAAGATCAGATGTTGTATTCTTTTCCCATGTAAATTATTCTTGCTGCATTTGGAGGTAATTTTTTTAATGCTCTCTCACATTTTGAGAGGGACTTTTTTCCCACATTTTAGCAGTCATAGAATCATAGAATCGTTAAGGTTGGAAGGGACCTT